>JAOWBW010000689.1:369076-396645 GCA_026119855.1 Campanula takesimana
AGAAGCCCTTGTTCTTGAGTCACATAGCCCCTAGGGCATCATCATTTATTGAGAAAAAGCAATAGTACTCATCCTCGTGCGAGGGAACAAACATGAGAGGGACATGGCAAGAGCTACTCCATTTCTCAGGGGCCTTTCGGCGTACTTTAGAAGCACATACTTGAAGAAGTTTTGAAACTGAGACACATGTTGTTGCTATTTTCTACCCAGGCCAATTGACTAGCTAGGGTATTATTTGTGCAACTTCGTGCCCTTTTATGATGGGCTCGTTCTCGATGGGTCTTGGTTACCACGGGCCTTCTTTTCATGAACCAAAAAATGCACACTTCTGGAGAATGATGCCAATAACCCAAGACAACCTTTGATGGTGCCATATCTTGTCGATCCTTTGCAATCCTAAAGTTGACTCGTGGGGAATTGACTTGCGAGGAGACCCCAATGTAGAACCTTGTGCATTGTCCTTCCTTAAAGCCGGAGATCTCCATTTCTCTTTCCCTTCGCTCTCTCACTCTCTCATTTTTTTTATTTTTTTTTATGATGCACCCTGTTTTTTGACTAGACCGCCCTTTCGGGTTTTCAATCTAGCGGGCATCTCTTTTGCGTCTTCATTTTTTTTTTGACTCAATTAATGAGGAAGTGTGCATTGACTCTGGCTGAGGAGATAAGACATGTGATTTTGCGGACCTCTTGTCATGAGTGACATTGACTCGACTAGGGAAGTGTCCCTAGTATTGACTTTGTATATATTTGTTGAATGACTCACGAAGGCAAGTAAGTCATTAAGAGAGAAGAGAAGGAAAGCCCCAATTTGATTGCAAGAAATTGGGAGTATGCAGAAAGAATAGAAGCCCTAGACTCGACAAGGAACGGAAAGCGATTCCAAATCTAAGAAAGTTGTTCAATCTTGAGGTGATTAATTCATTAGCAAATGAATCGTACAAAGATGTCTTGACAAGTTCGAGATGAAGTCCCAATCACCATAACGCGCTAGGGCTAAACATATCTTCTTTCTTGCATGAGACCGGACCCGAAGGTTACCTACATTCCTCTAGTGTAGAGGCTCAGGTCACCGTAGTTCTAGTTGATGCTCCTTTTGTTGATGTCGATTCGTCCTTGGAAAATGATATTGATCTTGAACTTCTTTGATTAAGGGGGATTTTTTCTCTCTTTTTTTTTATGCTCTAAATTTTGCCTAGGTTGATTTGAGGATTTCAACCAAGCGAGCTCTCTTTTTTTTTTTTTTTTTTTTTTTGTGCTCTAACTTTTGCCTAGGTTGCTTTGAGGATTTCAACCTTGCGAGCTCTTTTTTTTTTGAATCCCCCTTTGAAACATTGCTTGATTTTTCTCCATGGTTGTTGCTTCACCTTTCTTTGGCTTGATTTCGTCGTTGATGTTTTGATGTCTTCGTTGTTGATGCCGTCGTCGATGTTTAGCCCCTAGGCGTTCAGGCGATGGCCTTCGTTCTAAAACTTGTTTAGACATCTTTTCATCATTTTGCCAAGAATTAAATTGAACATCTTGGAATAGTGTATGAGGACAAGAACGACTTTTATTTGATAATAAGACTCGACATTGAACATGGGACGATAGAAAAATTTAATGCACACTAAAGAGGACTTTGACTCTTTTTTTTTTTTTTTTTTTTTAATTCCTATTACTAGGTAGAGAAAGAGAAACGGATATTGTTGTTGTAGTCCCCATTGTCGCTGTAGCCTTCCTTGCGGCATGATCTCTTGTTGAGACCCTATTTCAAATCTGAACCCCTTCCTTGATAAGTTCTTGCATGTTCTCACTCTCTAACTGTTGTTCTTCAACCACGGTAAACTCACCATTGTCAATCAAGTCTTGGATGATGTTGCGGATGGAGAAGCAATCCTCGGTGAGGTGACCGCTGCATAGGTGATAGTCACACCACTTGTGGTGGGCATGGTTGCGATGCAATGATTGTGGTTGCTTGTACCCTTGGAGAGGAGAAACTTGTCCCTTGGTTTTGAGAGCTTCGTAGGCTTCGGTGATGGTCATGCCATTGAGAGGGGTATAGACACGGTCGTTGGTGGCACCTTTATGACTTTTGAGGGGTGAGCCACTTGAGCGTGCTTTACCATGGACCTTTGCCTTGCTGTCAGTGAGCTCTTGTAAACGAGCCTTAAGTTCGGACACTTCTTCCTTGTGAATTTTCCTCTCGAGATCAAGACGGTCTTGCCACAAATCATCCTTGCGGCGGGCATCCTCGACAAGTCTATCCATTTGTTCCCCCATGGCTCTTATTATGTTGAAGAGCCTTTCGTTGGACACGGAGATGTTCTCACCCTTGTTGTTGTTGCTATTGGAAGCCATTGGACCTATTGAGAGAACACGGTCGATCTTAGGTTGGCCCCACAAACATATTTTGAGTAAAACAATTAACCCACAAACAAAGGAAAAAGACTCAAACCACATAAAGAAAAGACTCTTTTTTTTTTATTTATTTACAAAAGTCGGAAGGACGTAGTCCTTTTTGGGGTTTCTAAGAAAAGATAATGGAATCCTCACACTAGTATATAGACCTTCTTGCAGTCCCATATACTCATTGGATTCCACCACGCTTGTGATTCCTACATGTGACGGGATTAAACTAAATTAATGTCATTAAGCATACATGCGGGGACGGATTTTTTATTTTCGTCCATAATATTCACTTTGGGGACGGATTTTTATTGCATCCATGACAACCGCTTGTTTCTCTTGGAAACGGCATGTATGATTTGATGACATTAGTGTTGGGTTTCGTGCAATCATGCGCAGCGGAAGATAGACATGAATAAAACCCAATAGCCTAGATCCGTTATGAACAATAATTCATAATAACAAGATGAAGGAAACTAACCCTTGTAGATCGTTATGTAAAACTTGGATTAAGCGTTAAGACAAATGCCCTCTACCGGTGATCCACACAATGAACAGATTTCAAGAACACCTTCTTAAACTTGACTGCTAGGTCTTCGGATTGATCAATGAAGTTGAAGAACGATTCTTCAAAGCTCCTAACTATTATTGTGACTTGATAATTGAGATTAATCAATCACAATAACCCAAGAATATAATGTGTGATTTCTTTCTCTAAGAAAGACTTTGGAATTGATCAAATCAACAACTAGGGAACAATTCCCGTCAGTCTGTATTTATATTCAAGGGGTTTCAGAAACCTTTTAGGACTTAGGTTTTCTTGTTCAACAAGAGTTTTCCTAAAACTGATTCTGCCGGGCAAAACCATCCGTACGGATGTTTCTGGAAGCGTCCAGACTCAGCCGTACGGATCCTTTAGGCACGATCCGTTTTACTTCGTTTTTCGCTCCTTTTAATTTCCGTTCTGCGTGTGTGACCCAATAGGATTATACTAAGTTGGCAACGAGTCCGAACCAGTCAAACCTCATAAGTCATAAGCGGACTCTAGCAAGCCATTATGACTACCCAATTAGTATAACTTTGAACTCCAAAGTTTCCTAAAATAGAACATAACACAATCTCTTTGTTTCACGATGTCTATTGAACGTAAGCCATGGTCAATGGTCAACTTACATTTGTTCAATACTTTCTCGATACCAAATGAATTGATAATACAAATCTTATTTGAGAACGGCCATGCATTTAATCAATACCACTCATCGAGTGGCCAAAGCTTGACATCTCTCTTGACGAGGAACAAATCTCATCTTGGCTTATTACTCTTCCCTACATGATTCCGATTATGCCAATCATATTCTTTATAGCTATCCGGTTAGGGATAACGTTTGAATATGTCAAACGTAGTGTTCATCATGTGGAAGACTGTGATAACCTCAGGTCTAAAGATTCCAGTGATATAACTATATGAGACTTAATTATGACATTGTGACCATGCCATAAATCTCATAGGGGTCAGTCCAGTATTTGTTCTCCAACAAATACCCATAAGTCTAATTGTATCCCATACACCATAATCATCATATGATTATCTATTAAACTTATACTAATAACTAATCATAATTATCAGGGATGGGGATTATTATAATAAACATGCAAAAGACATAATAATCAAACATTCAATATCTTTATAAATAATAACATTTGTTTTACAAATAATATGCCTAGGGCATAACACCAACAATCTCCCACTTGCACTAGGACTAATTAATATATCGAATACCCATAGACCTAACATGACCATCATGCTTTGCTTGCAGAAGACCCTTTGTCAATGGGTCTGCAATATTATCATCAGTTGGTACTCTGCATATATTTACGTCTCCTCTATCAACGATCTCTCGAATGATATGAAAACGCCTAAGTATGTGTTTGGATTTCTGATGCGATCTAGGTTCCTTTGCTTGAGCAATAGCACCATTATTATCACAATAAACGTCTATTGGATTAGCAATGCTAGGAACCACTTCTAGTTCACCAATGAACTTTTAATCCAAACAGCCTCTTTAGCAGCATCGGATGCAGCAATATACTCAGCTTCAGTTGTAGAATCTGCTACGGTACTTTGCTTAGAACTCTTCCAGCTAGCAGCACCTTCATTGAGCACAAATACAAATCCAAATTGCGATCTAGAATCATCCTTGTCGGTTTCGAAGCTTGCATCT
Organism: Campanula takesimana; assembly: GCA_026119855.1. Classification (NCBI taxonomy): domain Eukaryota; kingdom Viridiplantae; phylum Streptophyta; class Magnoliopsida; order Asterales; family Campanulaceae; genus Campanula; species Campanula takesimana. The sequence continues at coordinate 373,684 of JAOWBW010000689.1, forward strand.
GTGTAACCACTTACAAAAAGATCATCTTCCATTCCTCCATACACCAAGAACGAATCTTTAGTCCTTCGCAAGTACTTAAGAATCATCTTGACTGCAATCCGGTGACTCTCTCCAGGATCTGATTGGTATCTGCTCGTCATGCTCAAAGTATACGAGACATCGGGTCTAGTACATATCATGGCATACATGATGGATCCAATAGCAGAAGCGTATGGAATCCCAATCATTCTCTCACGCTCATCCGTTGTCTTAGGACACTGATTCTTGCTTAGAGATATGCCATGACCTACTGGCAAATTTCCTCTCTTAGAGTTTTCCATGCGGAATCTCTTAAGAACTTTGTCAATATATGTATCTTGACTTAAACCAATCAATTTCTTGGATCTATCACGATAGATCCTTATGCCAAGGATGTAGGCGGCTTCTCCCATATCTTTCATTGAGAAACACTTTCCTAACCATGTCTTTACAGACTGCAGTGCAGGAATGTCATTTCCAATGAGTAATATGTCATCAACATATAGCACAAGAAATAGTACTACGCTCCCACTAATCTTCTTGTATACACAAGGTTCATCTTCGTTCTTCATGAAGCCAAACTCTTTGACCGATTCATCAAATCGAAGATTCCAACTCCTAGAGACTTGCTTTAATCCATAGATGGATCTTTGCAACTTGCATACTTTGTTAGAATTTTATGGAATTTCAAAACCTTAAGGTTGTGTCATATAAACATCCTCAAGTAAGTTCCCGTTAAGGAACGCTGTTTTGACATCCATTTGCCATATCTCATAGTCAAATATGCGGCTATGTCAAGTAAAATTCTTATAGACTTGATCATTGCTATGGGCGAAAAGGTTTCATCATAGTCGATTCCATGAATCTGCCTATAGCCTTTCGCTACAAGTCTAGTTTTATAAGTATGCACCTTACCATCCATGTCAGTTTTCCTTTTGAAAACCCACTTGCATCCTATGGTTTTTACACCTTCGGGCGCATCAATCAAGTTCCAAACTTGATTGTCATACATGGACTTAATTTCAGATTCCATGGCTCCAATCCATTTATCTGAATCAGGAGCGGACATCGCTTCTTGGTAGGAAGTAGGTTCGTCATCAACTATGACTTCCACTTCATTGCTATCCATCATGAGAAATCCATATCTCTCAGGTTCGGATCGCACCCTACCAGTTCTGCGAGGAACTTGAGTATTCAGAATAGGTTCCACAACTCCTTGTGAAACTTGTTCAGATCCAACATTTTGTTCCATGTTATTTTCGGGATCTCGAACCTCTTCGAGATTAATTTTACTCCCACTAATTCTTTTGGAGAGAAACTCTTTCTCTAGAAAGGTACCATGACGGGCAACAAACACTTTGTTTTCCGTGCGGTTGTAAAAGTAATAACCCTTAGTTTCCTTAGGGTAACCAACGAAAATACATTTATCAGATCTCGGTGCAAGTTTGTCAGAGATTAATCTCTTAACATAAGCTTCACAACCCCAAATCTTCATGAAAGACACACTAGGTATTCTTCCAGTCCACATCTTATATGGAGTCTTTGGAACAGTTTTAGTTGGAACATTATTTAGTGTGAGAGCAGCAGTTTCCAGTGCATGTCCCCAAAAGGTTAAAGGAAGATCAACTTGACTCATCATGGAGCGGACCATATCTAATAAAGTCCTATTTCTCCGCTCAGACACACCATTCCATTGTGGTGTTCCAGGTGGAGTTAATTGTGAAACAATTCCACAATCTTTAAGATGATTGTCAAATTCTTGGCTTAAATATTCTCGACCTCGATCAGATCAAAGTGCCTTAATAATTTTACCAAGTTGATTTTGTACATTATTTTGAAATATTCTAAATATCTCAAATGATTCACTTTTTTGTTTCATTAAGTAGACATAGCCATATCTACTAAAATCATCAGTAAAAGTTATGAAGTATTGATATCCTCCCCTAGCACTGCTGCTCATTGGTCCACACACATCAGTATGTATGAGTCTCAATAAGTCACTATCCCTTTCACTACTCTTAGTAAAAGGTGCCTTAGTCATTTTTCCAAGTAAAAAAGACTCACAAGTTTCATATGATTCAAAATCATGTGAATCTAAAAGTCCGTCCCCATGGAGTTTTGAGATACGCTTCTCATTAATATGACCAAGATGGCAATGCCACAAATAAGTATGATTTACATCATTAGGTTTGGATTTCTTATTTACATTATAAATATTCTCATTATTTCCATTCTCAACATCAAGAACATAAAGGCCATTAAATGAACATGCAGTACAATAAAGCATATCATTTAAATAAATAGAAAACTTCTTATTTTTAATAAGAAAACTATATCCTTCATTATCCAAACAAGAAACTGAAATAATATTTCTACTCAAATCCAGAACGTAATAACAATTGTTCAAAACAAGAATTAATCTGCTAGGTAAAATGACATCGTATGTTCCTACGGCTAATGCAGCAACTCTTGCTCCATTCCCCACGCGTAGGTCCACTTCGCCATCTTTGAGTAGCCTCCAATTCCTTAGTGCCTGCACATTTAAACAAATGTGAGATCCACATCCGGTATCTAATACCCTGGAACTAGAAGTTGAAAGTAGAATATCTATAACATAGATACCTGAAGTAGACGCAGTCCCACTGCTCTTCTTCTTCTTTAACTCTTCCTTGTAAACCTTGCAATTTCTTTTCCAATGAACAATCTCATTGCAGTGGAAACAGTTTGCATCCTTTTGGGAAGTAGGTTTAGCCACAGTAGCATTGGCAACAGTTGCCTTGCTAATCTTGGGTTTGACAACCTTTGCCTTACCCTTTCTTTTGCCTTTCTGGCCCTTTTCTTCCTTAGGCACTATGAGCACAGGAGCGGCCTCTTTACCGATTTTCTTTTCCGCTGTCTTTAGCATCCCATGCAACTCAGACAAGGACTTATCCATCCCATGCATATTAAAGTTCATGACGAACTGATTATAGCTTTTGGGCAATGAATTAAGAATAAAATCAGTGGCCAACTCAACATCAATGGGATGGCCAAGCCTCTCTAGATGCTCAAAATGAGCCTTCATCTTCAAAACATGAGGGCCCACAGACTGCCCTTCACTCATCTTGCATGAGACCAATGCAGCTATAGTGTCGAACCTCTCTTGCCTTGCTTGTTCTTGAAACATATCTTTCAACGAAATAGCAAGGTCAAATGCCTCCAAGTGTTCAAGAGTCTTCTGAAGCTCTGAACACATGGCCGCAAGCATAAGACAACCCACCTCACGAGAATCACTTTTGTGTTTCTTGTAGGCGTTTCTCTCATCCTTAGGTGCATTTGAAGCAGGTTCCTCTTCAGGAACGGGCTCATCAAGAATATAGAGCTTGTCCTCATGCTTTAGAACAATTCTAAGGCTACGGATCCAATCCGTGTAGTTAGCTCCATTTTCTTGAAGTTTTTCCTTCTCAAGGATAGATCGCAATGATTAAGAACCAGTACTTTGAGCCATCATCTACAATTATGCAAACATATAATTATATATAAGTACCAACTTAATTAAAAATATTATAAGTATTTCATAAATACTCCCACTAAATTATATAACCTTCAAAAACATCTAATGTATCATATAATTAAAATGGGCTAAGATCCATATTTCACTTAACTTTGAGTCGGCTAGGGCACGACTGCTCAAAATAAGTTATTTAGGTAGACAACTCCTTGTCAATCATATCATATATGACTCTTAGATCTTTTATGAGATTTCAGACATCATATGTCTAAACATGTTTTAATCTCATCTGTGCCTTAGGCCCAAAAATGTTTTGATAGCCTAATTAAGTTAAACCATTTTAAACGTATAGGAATCACTGTTTCCTCATCTTGCTTGTAGATGAATAGAATTAATGTGCCTACACTAGGGCGTAACCCACATAAAACTACCCATGTACTAACAAGTGTTTTAATCATGGATTGGCACATAACTTAAATTTTAAGAAGGTTCACACACATAAAGTTAATCAATTATCCGAATTAATTTTATGTGACATTAGTTGCGCTAGTTAGGGATAAAAGTCTGAAATCATGAGATTTCTCCAATCTTAAACTCCTTTAAGATTCTGATCTCATTAACGGTCTGGACTTCTGAATTTGAATCTGTTTCAGGAAACATGGTTTAACAACCAGCCATCTGAAACAATTCAGAGTCAGTATAACCTAAACCATCCGTACGGATGTTTCTGGAAGCATCCAGATTCATCCGTATGGATAGTTATGCATATCTCAGAAACACTGAACTCTTCAGGATTCTGGAACTGCATCCGCAGAGCATCTTGAAATTGAGAGCACAAAACATACGGTCGAAACTAAGCCAAAAGGCATCCACATTCCCGTACTAAGATCAAGAAACCAGGCAACTTCTCTATACGGTCGAAACTAAGCCAAAAGGCATCCACATTCCCATATAGATTGGTCACATGTCTCAAGACCCTTTCAATGTCTCTTAATCTAACAGATTACAGCAATTCTAAACTCTTTAGAACTCTGATTTCTGCAACTACTCCGAATTCTTAACAGATAACTGTTTCAGGAAACACGGTTTCGAAAACCAGCCATCTGAAACCAGTTTCTATTTCCAGGTTCGAATTCTGCAAACAATTTATAGAACAATCTGAACATGAGAAGTCAGAATGAAATCTGGGAGTGGACCAAAACCAGCCGTACGGATTCTTAGGTAGAATCCCAGTTTTTCCAGATTTTTCAGATTTCAGAAATTTGATCAATCTTAATATCGTGTTTATACATAATCAGATTACAGAAACATGAAATTGAAGATTACGAATTTTTAACCCATCTAATTCATATATTCAATAACATATTTATTCCACATACAAATTAGATCAAGATTATCAATAAAATAATCCAATTACAACATGATAATCTAAGCATGCGATCATACATATTAATCAAATCAATATTACAACCACATCAACTAGCATGCATATTTTATATCACATATAAAATTCATCACATAAATTCATCTATCTCATGATTATGCCAATTAAGTAATCGCATTAAATAATTATATCATGATAATATTAGAATTATTGATCATCAACGGGCTCTGATACCACTGTTGGGTTTCGTGCAATCATGCGCAGCGGAAGATAGACATGAATAAAATCCAATAGCCTAGATCCGTTATGAATAATAATTCATAATAACAAGATGAAGGAAACTAACCCTTGTAGATCGTTATGTAAAACTTGGATTAAGCGTTAAGGCAAACGCCCTCTACCGGTGATCCACACAACGAACAGATTTCAAGAACGCCTTCTTGAACTTGACTGCTAGGTCTTCGGATTGATCAACGAAGTTGAAGAACGATTCTTCAAAGCTCCTAACTATTATTGTGACTTGATAATTGAGATTAATCAATCACAATAACCCAAGAATATAATGTGTGATTTCTTTCTCTAAGAAAGACTTTGGAATTGATCAAATCAACAACTAGGGAACAATTCCCGTCAGTCTGTATTTATATTCAAGGGGTTTCAGAAACCTTTTAGGACTTAGGTTTTCTTGTTCAACAAGATTTTTTCTAAAACTGATTCTGCCAGGCAAAACCATCCATACAGATGTTTCTGGAAGCGTACAGACTCAGCCGTACGGATCCTTTAGGCAGGATCTATTTTACTTTGTTTTTCGCTCCTTTTAATTATCCGTTCTGCGTGTGTGACCCAATAGGATTATACTAAGTTGGCAACGAGTCTGAACCAGTCAAACCTCGTAAGTCATAAGCGGACTCTAGCAAGCCATTATGACTACCCAATTAGTATAACTTTGAACTCCAAAGTTTCTTAAAATAGAACATAACACAATCTCTTTGTTTCACGATGTCTATTGAACGTAAGCCATGGTCAATGGTCAACTTACATTTGTTCAATGCTTTCTCGATACCGAATGTATTGATAATACAAATCTTATTTGAGCACGGCCATGCATTTCATCAATACCACTCATCGAGTGGCCAAAGCTTGACATCTCTCTTGACGAGGAACAAATCCCAGGTCTAAAGATTCCAGTGATATAACTATATGAGACTTAATTATGACATTGTGACCATGACATAAATCTCATAGGGGTCAGTCCAGTATTTGTTCTCCAACAAATACCCATAAGTCTAATTGTATCCCATACACCATAATCATCATATGATTGTCTATTAAACTTATACTAATAACTAATCATAATTATCAGGGACGGGGATTATTATAATAAACATGCAAAAGACATAATAATCAAACATTCAATATCTTTATAAATAATAACATTTGTTTTACAAACAACATGCCTAGGGCATAACACAAACAATTAGTTTAGGGAAATCTCGGTACATGAAATCTGACTTTGTCACGGAGTGTTAGAACCTAAACTAAGAATTGTGTGGCTTGTGCTCGGCTAAAGAGAGGCTTAAAGGTCACCCCTGGCATGTAGTCGTGAACTACGCCATGGGCTGAGGTTTACCGCTTGGGAAGAGTCAAGGTCGAGTGGAGCTTGAAACTTCCTAGGACGGGCCTCGACGGGTTTGGGGTTGGATTTGTGCGACTCGATAGTGAGCAGTTAATAGGAATTATGTGCGCGTAGTGTGAGGCCCATCACGTGACAAAAATATATTATTTTTTGAAAAGAAAAGATAAAAACACATAAGCACGTATTTACAACTTTCGAATCACCCGTGTGACCGATAAAAATGAATAAGCAAAAGTAAAAGGGGGTGTATGCAGGCCCGGTGCCCACACACTGTCAAAACTGCCCATTCTGTTCACTGTTCTGTTTACTGTTCTGTTCTGGAAAATGGCCCAGAAGCGCATGACTCAGGGCAGTTACGTGGGAAGAGCGCGCATTGCGCCATGAATGTGGGAGGCGCGCGCATCAGGGGTACCTGTCAGAACGTCAGAAGAAACCGCGGACTCAGGGGATTGCCCTGGTCCCAAATTATGTAACTTTCCCCTGCAGAAACTTGTTAGCATAGAAATATAAAATTTGAAGGACAAGATGGAAGGTGGGCAATTCTGGTAATAAGGGTCGGACGCACGCGCTTTAGGCCAAGAAGGCCGGAGGCACGCGCTTCCTACCCTTTTTACCAGAATGCCCAGAAAACAGATATAAGAATACCAAAAGCAGAAAATGCAAGTTTAACCCTCTATGTCCCCAGCGGAGTCGCCACTGTAGATACCCCGGGGAACCACGGCTTGGCTAGAGCGCGTGAATTACCTAGGATGTCTACTTGATTTTAATAGTCGCCACCCGCGTTTTAGAGGAACGCGAGAAAGCCTAAGAAAATAACCTTTCTTATTGATTACGAAACCAAAGATTCATGAGATGAGGGGTTCGGGGGTTAGGTGACGGAGTGGGAAGTACTTAAACACCCACTCCACCCCGCTTACGCGGGTCTTGCTACTTTTGGTGTTCTTATATTTACATGTCCTTCAATTGATAAAATATGCTAACAACTACAAAGTAAAGATAAGGGGAAAATGAAAGCTAAATGATTTTATTGATTGAGTGTCTAATGGTTACATGTTGAATATTTGCCAAACAATTACATTAAGAGATGAAATGGAATTAAGTTAATGTTGGAATGTTGGGATGTAACCTTGGCCAAAATTCAATAGTGAAGTGGCCTTTTGGTTGTATCCCTTTTTATGGAGATTGCATACTAGTAGGACACAAATAAAGTAAGAGAATAGAAAAGTGGTACCTTTAGAAAGGGAACTTTGAACTTGGACTTGAAAAGAGTTTTGTTGTGGAGAAATTGTTGTAAAACAATTTGTGTAGAGTCTTGTCACGAAGAACTCTTGTAGGGAGAATTTGTGTATAGAATTGTGTATAGTGTGTGTGTAAGAAAAGTTTCAAGTCTAAGAAGAAGGTCCAAGAGAGGTAGAAGAGAGATGAAAAGAGATCAAAAAGAGATGAAAAAGAGGCCCCCTCTAATGGTGGATTGGAGGGGTTTTTATAGTTGAAAGGGGATGTGTTTGGTGCCAAAACGGAGTCACAAAGATCAGTTTCCCGGGCAAAATCATATAAAATGAGCAAGGGAGAGATTCTTGGACAGGAATCACTAACTGACACACCCAGACGCGCGCGCATCTCGTATAGTCGGCGGGAGGCGCGCGCTTCTGGCCCCAAAGGGCGGAGGCGCGTGACTTTGAAATGGCGATTTTGACAGAATGGACTAGAAAGTTAACTCTGTTATGCAGTTTAGTCCAAAACTGACGGAATCTGTTAGGAACTTAACCGAACTAACAGAAATTAACAAAAACAAGTAAATTAAAAATACTATGTATGCAATCGGGGTGAGAGGTCCAAGGCGGGGTGTCTACAGATACAAATTAAGCTTATGGGTACTTGTTGGAGAATAAGTACTGGACTTGACCCGCCTATGAGATTTATGTTATGGTGAAATGTCATAATTAAATCTCATAATAGTCATATCATTTGATATCCTTAGACCTGAGATTATCATGGTCTTCCACATGATGAACATTATGTTTGACGTACTCAAACGCTACCCTTAACCGGGTGGTTATAAAGGCTACGATTGGCATAATCGGATTCTTGTAGGGAAGAATGATAAGTCAATATGGAATTTGTCCCTCCTCAAGAGAGATATCTGATTAGGCCACTCGTAGAGTGAGATTGATAAAATGCGTGGCCGCGCTCAAATGAATTGATGAGATCAATATCATTTGCTCATAATCAATCTACTCAAGATCGAGTAAGCATTGAACAATATACGTTGACGTGGACCATGACTTATGTTCAATATGATATCGTGTGACAAAAGGATTGTGATATGTTCTATGAGGATAAACAAACTTCGTTAAGTTATATTAATTGGGTAGTCATGATGGCTTGCTAGAGTCCGCTCATGACTTATGAGTATGACCTTGGTTGGACTCATTACCAACTTGATATAATCCTATGGAGTCACACAAAAAGAACGAATCAAGAAAAAGGCAAAGGCTGAGTTTCTGGCGAGCACGGCCGTGCCAGTTATAAAGCACGACCGTGCTAAATGGTTTGGCACGACCGTGCCAGTTAACAAGCACGACCGTGCCAGAATTCAACTTGGGCATGTCTTGTTCGCACCAAGTGTCACGGCCGTGCCACTTTGTGAGCACGAGCGTGCCAGAGTTTCTGGAGCCAGATTTTGGTAAGTTTAATTGGGTGACGGGATTAGGTCTCAAGGGTCCTTTAGGGTTAAGGATTCTTGAGTATAAATAATCCTTCTTCACCAGCCATTAAACTAATGCAACACATATGTTTGAGAAACATATTCTTGAGCCTAGATTGAGAATCAAAAGCTCAAGAACACCAAAATTCATATAGCCTTTGAAGATTATAAAAGTGTGTTTTCTAATGGGTCTAGCAATCCAGATCTAGAATCGTTCTAGATATTCGTTCGCATGTGGATACACATAGAGGATATTTTCTTTAGCATCTCAAAGTTCGTGTTCCTATGATCCTGATTCAAAGAACGCGAAGAACGAGGAGATCGAATCTTAAAGCTTGAAGACTTGAAGATTTGAAGATCCGAAATTTTAAACGCACAACATGGTTAGTATTCTAAATTCATCTTGCTATTAATTTAATCATCATGATTGGATCTTGGGGGCTTTGGGTTCTGTTGATTTATATTGCCTTCTTCCGCTGCGCATGTTGCCTCAAAACCCAACAGTGGTATCAGAGCCCCATTCATGTATGATTATTTTAATAATATCATGTTGATAATATAATTAGATTATATGTGTTAACATGCTATTTGAATTTAGATTCATGGCGTTTATGTAGTTTATGCGTTTTATGTGGTTTATTGTTTTTGTAACTTTAATCGCACTATTGAATCGCAATAAAAATTATGGTGGATTTAAAATTGTTTGGGTTATCAATTTTTGATTGGATCAAAGATTTGATAATCTAGAGATTCATGAATAAATTGTTTATTCATGGTTTTGATGATCATGGTGATTGGATCACCAAGAACACCAAACCCTAATTGAATCGGGGAAAAATAATTTTGAGACAAATTTTGAATTTTGAAAATTCTGGGATTTTTCTGCGGGGTCCGACCGGACCTATCCCTTGACCCGGCCGGACCATCTGGTCTGGAGTGGGCGCGGGGCATAGGGGTTGGTGTGGATCTTAAAGTTTGACTCTCCTATTTGTTTTAGTCTTGTGATTCTACGATTGGATCAGGTTTTGGATGGCTAGCCTACGTTCTCGAGACTGTGTTTCCCAAAATTGATCACAATCAAAGATTCAAAGATAAAACGAAGTTAGAATTATGAAGAGTTCATAATTGCTAAAATTGAGAAACAAAGTTCTTGATTCAAGTTTGGAGATCCATGTGGAATTGTGAATGCAATTGGCCTACGTTCATCGAGACCATCTATTGCTTAGTTTCGACCACGTGAACTACTTTCTTGGTTTCTTGAATTAGTGCGGAATTGTGGTTGCCTATGGCTTAGTTCGGCCGCACTTCTTGTTGTCTTGATTTGGAGATGATAACCAAAGTTCAAAGAGTTTCATCCTCATAATTATAGAGAAACTAATGACACATAAATATCATGCTTAAATTAATGGAGATTAATTTAATGACTAATCTTGATGCTTTACATGTTATGTTCTCATTGACATGTTGTATGCTATATGAGATGAACCTTCTTGAAAATTTGAGTCATGTGCCGATCCACTATTAAAACACATGTAAGTACACCGGGTATTTTTATGCGGGCTTTAACCATCGCGAGGCGCATTAATTCTATCAGTGTATGAGCATGATGAGTGAAAGAGTGGTTCCTATGCGTTTAACGTGGTTTGACTTAATTAGGCTATCATAAGAGTTATGGGCCTAAGGCACAAGATGAGATTAAAACATGTTTGACATTGGATGTCTAAAAAATCTCATAAAAGATCTAAGAGTCACATATGATATGATTGATAAGGAGTTATCTACCTAAATTGCTTGGTCTTATGCATCTTGCCGTCGCGGACGTGATCAAGTGAAATATGGATCTTAGCCCACTTAAAATTAGATTATACATTGGATGTATATGAAGGTTATATAATTTAGTGGGAGTATTTATGAAATACAATAATTATCTCTTAAATGATTGGTATGAAATATAGGTGTATATATTTTTGCATATTTATGTAGAATGTTATATTATACTTTAATTATGTTTGTCACTGCGATGTGTTCTTTAAAATGACAAAGTTAAAAGAGAATGAAATAAATTTCTTTGATTGGATCATGAGCTTAAGAATTGTTCTAAAGCAAGAACGGAAATTATACATTATTAATAATCCTAAATAACCTAAATTGCAATATTAATTTGATTAATATGTTCCGTATGATCATCAAAATTTAATTTGATTAAACTTGTTGATGATCTTAGATTCATGAATAAATTGTTTATTCTTGGTTTTGATGATCATGATGATTGGATCACCATGAACACCAAATCCTAATTGAATCAAGGAAAGCAATTCTAAGGTAAAATTTGGAAATTAAAATCTACCGCTTTTATGATAAATATTTTGATTTGAATTTAATTGTCAGATGACTGGTTTTAGAAACCGTGTTTCCTGAAATTAAATGTCAAGTTTAAAATTAATCTGGGATTGAATCTAGTTTCAGATGGCTGGTTTTCAAAACCATGTTTCCTGAAAAGTGATGTCAATTCAGAATTCAAAAAAGACTGAAATCAGAATCCTGAATTGTTCTTGATTGCTGAAATCAGTTAAATTGATGAGACGTGTTCGTATTCTTAATATCTGAACTATCATACAAAAGATGATGATCTAAGTCGAAAATTTGATTTTTGACTTCATGAATTTCTAAAAGAAAAGAGGATTAAAAGATAAAAGTAAGACAAGTGTTGTCAAACCTAAAAGAAATAATTGTGGCAAAAATTATAACTCTAAATAATGCAAATTTGTAATATGGAAATTGGATTGACCATTTAAAATTGCAATCAAAATACTGGATGATCAAAGAAAGCGAATGGTAGTGAGACTACCACTTCGGATGTTTTATGTTATAAAGTTAATCTTTCTACTTTTAATTATTGGGTATTGGATACTGGATGTAGATCCCACATTTGTATAAATGTACAACAATTAGTAAATAGAAAGACTACCTATGAGAGGTAAAGTTAATCTACAAATGGTAATGATGCAAGAGTTGCAACATTGTTCGTAGAACACTTATGAAGTGGCTTTACTAATTAAGTAGAAAGTATTGTTTTGTTATAAGATAATGAATGATATTTATTTCTTATTTGTAATAAGAATGTGTGTTTTATTTATTATGATTTGCTTTATCGTACTGTTAAATCATATAAATAAATCTTATATCCTAAATCTTGTAGAACAAAATAATAAATAAGGCAATAACATAAATAATTAAATTCTTAAGGCATCATTGTTTTGATCAAATAAATGAGAAACGCATATCTAGAATTCCATGGGACAAAGTTTTAAAGTCACATGATTTTGAATCATGTGATATATGCAAATCTTATTTACTTGGCAAAAGTATTCAAAGATTCCGATTCGATCGAGATGATGCATAATTGAACCAAGAATTTGACAATTATCTTTAAGGTTGTGAAATTGTATCACAATGAACTCCACAAAGAACACCATTTTAGAATGATGTGTCTACGTGGAGGTATGGAACCTTATTGGATATGGTTCATTAGATGATAAAGTTAAATTGATCTTCCATTATTTATTTTGGGGTTATATATTGGAAACCGCTATAATTACACTAATTGAGTTCCATCAAAATAGGTTCAAATGTACCATATGTGATATGGAATGAAAGAAAACTCGGTTTGTCTTTCATGAAGATTTAAGAAAGTGAGACTTTTGCGAAAAGACTTGTTTGGAACAAGCTCACACTTAAATCTAATAAATGTATTTTCATGAGATATCCTAAGGAAACTTGAGGATATTATTTTACTCATAAGAAACAAATTGTTTGGTACTTATAATGGTATTTTTTCTAGATAAATTGTTTATCTCTAAAAGAACCAGTGGGAGTAAAATATATCTCGAATGGTTCGAGACCTAGACAATTACATTGAACCTTTGATGGAAATTGAACAAAGATGTTTAAATCGCACTATAAACATATGTTTAAAGTAAGCGCTATTATTTGGAATAGTTCCAAGCAAATACACTGTAAATTATTCTACGAATAAAATTGAGTATTTGGTTACAGGAGTTGTAACTAAGGGAGTTGTTTGAATATTGATGTTATTAGTAAAACTAGAAATAGTTTCTAGTACTACTAATCCTATGGACCTTTATTGTGAAATAATGGTTATTCCACAAGCTAAGGTGCCAAAGGCTCATCTATGATCCAAACACACACTCAGACATTTCCATCTCGACGAGAAATCATTGACATGTGAGATGTCAAAATATGCAAAATACCTTATGATGATAACAAGGACAATCCTCTTACATAAGATTCTCCACATGCTGTTATGATGGTCATAAGCTAAGCTCAATGGTATTGGATACGCATTGATTGGGCCTAGTGCAAGTGGGAGATTGTTGGAGATTATGTCCTAGGCCCTTGAGAAAGGCCTTACGTTACATCATGTTCTCATTTGTTATGGAGATAACAACCTTGGACTATTATATGTTTTACATGTTTATTATAATAATCCCCGTCCCTAGTACTTATTTTTTTTTTTTGGTACACCATCCCTAGTACTTATGAAGGACTAGTATAAGTTTAATTGATGATCATATGATGATCATGTGTATGTGATACAAATTAAGCTTATGGGTACTTGTTGGAGAACAAGTACTGGACTTGACCCGCCTATGAGATTTATGTCATGGTCAAATGTCATAATTAAATCTCATAATAGTCATATCATTTGATATCCTTAGACCTGAGATTATCATGGTCTTCCACATGATGAACATTATGTTTGACGTACTCAAACTCTACCCTTAACCGGGAGGTTATAAAGGCTACGATTGGCATAATCAGATTCGTTAAGTTATATTAATTGGGTAGTCATGATGGCTTCCTAGAGTCCGCTCATGACTTATGAGTTTGACCTTAGTTGGACTCATTACCGACTTAATATAATCCTATGGGGTCACGCACAAAAGAACGAATGAAGAAAAGGCAAAGGCTGAGTTTCTGGCGAGCACGGCCGTGCCAGTTATAAAGCACGACCGTGCCAAATGGTTTGGCACGACCGTGCCAGTTAACAAGCACGACCGTGCCAGAATTCAACTTGGGCATGTCTTGTTCGCACCAAGTGGCACAGCCGTGCCACTTTGTGAGCACGACCGTGCCAGAGTTTCTGGAGCCAGATTTTGGTAAGTTTAATTGGGTGACAGGATTAGGTCTCAAGGTCCTTAAGGGTTTAGGATTCTTGAGTATAAATAATCCTTCTTCACCAGCCACTAAACTAATGCAACACATATGTTTTAGAAACATATTCTTGGGCCTAGATTAAGAATCAAAAGCTCAAGAACACCAAAATTCATATAGCCTTTGAAGATTAGAAAAGTGTGTTTTCTAATGGGTCTAGCCATCCAGATCTAGAATCGTTCTAGATATTCGTTCGCATGTGGATACACATAGAGGATTTTTTTCTTTAGCATCTCAAAGTTTGTGTTCCTATGATCCTGATTCAAAGAACGCGAAGAACGAGGAGATCGAATCTTAAAGCTTGAAGACTTGAAGATTTGAAGATCCGAAATTTTAAACGCACAACAAGGTTAGTATTCTATATTCATCTTGCTATTAATTTAATCATCATGAATGGATCTTGGGGGCTTTGGGTTCTGTTGATTTATATTGGTTTCTTCCACTGCGCATGTTGCCTCAAAACCCAACACCTTGGAGTGAAAACTGAATGTTGTATTGCTCTGTCAAAACTCCATTATCGTAGATGTGGGAGCAGAGCAGAGGAAGAATTGGGTAGTTGGCCTCCATGAAGGTCTTCAATTTAGCATTTGTAAGAAGCTCTCCAATCCATCTACCAGCGGGATTATGGTAGAATGATTTTTGAATGAGGTAACCATGAGCAGATGAGGAATTCATTTTTCTAGGGTTTGAAAGGGAAAAACAGAGGTTGTAACGGTAACTTTTGTTTGAATGGAGAAGAAGGGTTTAAGAAGAATGATTGGTGTACATGGAACGGTGGTTTATAAAGGGGTAAGAGACAACTGAAATAAGTTGAAAAGACATGCCCTTTTCAATAAATTTATAAGCGACATGAGCAAGCAGGTGACTCATAAAATTGTAACTGTTGAAACAGTAAATTCACTCCTTTTTATACTTACGCAGAGGAAATAACTTGTAGAGAAGCAAACATTCTTTATTCCTTCATTTAATATTGACATGGTTACGTCCAATATTCAACTATAATTCAGTATAGTCAAGCGGCAAGATTAATTATCATATCAAATCAACCTTACTGTAATGCTTCTTTTGAGGTCTACTATCATCATTGTATCTACCACATAAATTTTGAGATGAATTAAATGATGTGAATCTCTCTATATAAGAACCATTGTTGGTGAATTATACATCACAGCAACAAATATTTAGATAAAGATTGCTCATAGTAAGATAGTAGACCTTGATCCTTCACTTTTCCAAAAAATAAATAAATGGGTAGACTTACCAACCTTTTTAGCCCAAGCAAGATGTCTGATCTTGTCAAGAGTTTGAAGTTTAAGGAGAAGGAGGATGATATGGTAGATGAGAAATTTTTAAAGGAATTTAGGGAATACTAGGCTCAGGAGGTATTGATTAATGAGCAGGAGGTAGACCAACTTCTTCCAAATGATCCAATGAAAAAGGTAGAGTTGATGGAGAGGTCAATAAAGAAGGAGAAGAGGTTGAGAGAAGGTGTGACTCAGGCAAAGGAAAAGCCAAGATGTCAGACATTGAGGAGGACAAAGGACCTCATAGGTCTTTGTTTGATCTCTTACAGTTGGAGACGAAGGCAGATATTGTGATAGGTAAGAAGGGGGGGGGAGAGGATAAGGACAAGGGGACAATTATGATGGAAGTTCTTATACCAAGAACAGTTTATTTTCCCTACTTTCAAGCAAGTATTTTGCTTGTTGTAGTCCTTTCAGAGCAGGAGAGAAGGAGGAGGGAAGCTTTAGGTCTGATGAGGCCTATGTTTTCAGTGAGAGCCATAATTCTTCTGGCACTTTTAGCTTCTCATCACCTGTAGATAGTTTGCCTAAGCCTCAGGAAATAAGGAATTGGTGGCCTAGAACTGTATGACCTTCATCAAATCAATCTGTCTTTGGAGTTAAGTCATGGAGATGGGATAGTAGACTCATGTTAGAGAGAACTGATGAGTCTGGTTAGCCATTTGTTGGGACCTCGTATGGAGGAATGAAGGAGGATGAGGAGGAGGAGACTTCAGCGGAGTGTTACTTTGTAGCTGGAGTAGATGGACCAATAACAAAGTAGGTCTGTTGTTTGGAAGATAGTGGACCTTGTGGAGAGGTCGGCTATCTTGGTAGGAACTGGAGCAACTTTCATCTTTTAGCTCCCTTTTTGTTTATAGGGGTTAGGTGACCTTTTGATGGCACTTTTTGTTGTAGCACCCTTTTTATGTATTGTACTCCACTAAGTTTATGAATGAAATTTCCTTTTTATCTATTTTGGCATATTCAGTATCCCCATATTTGCTCTTAAATAACCAAATCTTTGTTCATCCAGAGATTTTATGAGAATGTGAGCTAGTTGATTTTCAGTGCATACATGAGAAAGGCATATATCACCCTTTTCTACATGATCCCTTATGAAGTGATGCCTTACTTCAATATGCTTTCTTTTAAAGTGCTGAACTGGATTTTCAGTCATGGCTATTGCACTGGTGTTATCACAGAAAATAGGAATGTGATTTTGATAAATTCCAAAATCTTCTAGTTGATTTCTGAGATAAAGGACTTGTGAACAACATAGTCCAGCAGGAACATATTATGCTTCTGCAGTTGATGTAGCAACTGATGTTTGCTTTTTTGCTGCACCAACTTACAATTCTTGAGCCCAGAAACTGATAACTACCACTGGTGGATTTCCTATCTAAGCTGCATCCAGCATAGTCTGAATCAGTATATCCAATGGGAGATAAAGTTGATTCTTTAGGGTAGCAAATCCCATAATCAGGAGTCCCTTTAAGATATCTTAGAATCATTTTAACTACTGCTAAGTGTGATTCTTTAGGATCTGCTTGAAACCTTGCACATAAGCAAACACTGAACATAATGTCATGTCTTGAAGCAGTGACATAGAGAAGAGATCCAATAAAACTTTTGTACAAAGTTTGATTCACACTCTGGCCTTCAGGATCTGCATGCAATTTTGCAGTAGTAGATATAGGAGTTTTGGCTGTGGATACATTCTGCATATCAAATTTTTTCAACATATCTCTAGTATATTTCCTTAATTTATAAATATTCCATTGGGTAATTGTTTGACTTTCAGACCCAAAAAGAATGTGAGCTCTCTTACAAATACTTTTTCATGAAGAATCCCATTCAGGAATGCACTTTTAACATCCATTTGATATACAGTCATATTCTTGGATGAAGAGTAGGCAAGAAATAGCCTAATTGCTTTAAGTCTAGCAACTGGAGCATAGGTCTCATCATAGTCAATACCTTTTTCTTGTCTATAGCCTTGAGCTACCAATCTTGCTTTGTTCTTTATGACTGTACCATATTCATTCATCTTATTTTTGAATACCCATCTAGTTCTAATTACAATTTGATTTTTAGGTTTAGGGACAAGTTTCAAAATTGTTCCTTCAAACTGTTCAAGCTCTTCCTCCATTGCTTCTATCCAATCTGCATCAAGTAGAGCTTTATTGATCTTCTGGCTCCATATGAGATATGAAAGCACTGTACAAGGATTCATCTTCAATGTTTGACCTTGTTTGAACTCCAATGGCAATATTACCAAAACTAATGACTCTGGATGGTTATTTTTGAAGTTTCTGGATATGGGGAGATCAATGTAAATGTTGGAGATAGGAATGGATCTTGTTTGGTTGGAATTAATGGTTCTTGAGTGGATGTGCTTGGTTCAATATTGTTCCCAGTTCTTTCTCAGTGATGGGTCTATTATCAGTAGTAGGTCTACTATCATTGGTAGGTCTACTATCATCAGTGAGAATTGGGTAAATTAGGGTTGTTCCAGGCTGAGCAACTGGTTGTAAAGGTTGATTGTTATTGATTTTAAGGTTGCTGAAGGGAAGAAATGATTCAGAAGAACTTTTAGGTAGATTGTAAAGAAGATAATCGAGCTGGTCATAGTTGGAATTTTGAGAGGTAATGGGTGATGGTTTAGGCAGAGAATCAACATTTCCAAGAGTTTCATCAAACTCATTAATTTTCAAATCCCAGGCACTGGGAGATTCATCAAAATCCACATGAATGGACTCTTCAACCACCATTCTTATTTTATTATAAACTCTATATACCTTGCTAGTTGCAGAGTAGCCAAGGAAAATTCCTTCATCACTTTTAGACTCAAATTTGTCCAAATTGTTCTTCCCATTATTGTGAATGTAACATTTTATCCAAAGGCATGAAAGTAAGAGATAGTTAGAGTTCTTTCATTCCACAATTCATAGGGAGTCTTCATGTGATATTTGTTTATCAAAGTTTTGTTCTGATTATATACTGCAGTAGTAACAGCTTCTCCCCAAAATTACTTAGGAAGGTTGTTTTCAGATAACATGGTTCTAGCAGCTTCACAAATTATTCCGTTCTTTCTCTCAGCAACTCCATTTTGTTGAGGAGTTCTAGGGGTGAGAAGTTATGACTTATTCCTTGTTGATTGCAAAATTCTTCAACACCAGTATTTTTAATTCAGTACCATGATCTGACCTTATTCTGACCACTTTGATGTTTTAGAGATTTTGAACTTGATTTATCAATTTGACTAGTTGACCAAGGGTTTCTGAATTGGATTCTAAGAGAATAATCCAAGAGAATCTTATAAAGTCATCACCTATCACAAGTGAGTATCTTTTTCCTCCAAGGCTTCTAGTTCTGATTGGTCCAAATAAATCCATATGAATAAGTTCAATTGGTCTTTTTGTATCCAATCTATTTTTGGCTTTAAAAGAAGTCCTTTGTTGCTTTCCACACTGACAAGCATTGCACAGTTTATCCTTTTTGAAGGATATCTTTGGAAGTCCTTTGACAAGATTGGAGGATGCAAGTTTGGTTATACTTTTGAGATTCAAGTGAGTCAATCTCTTATGCCAGAGCCATGCTAAATCAGATTGATTATAAGATAGTAGACACATGGCATTAGATGATTGAGTTACTTCAAGGCATATGCAGTACACATTTCTTTTTCTGAAGCCAGTACGAATGATTTCATCTTTTGAATTCTTCACTTGACACAAGTTATGGGAGCACGCAACATGAAATCCTTTGCACAGATCTGACTGATGCTAATCAAGTTGTGCTTGAGACCTTCCACATAAGAGACATTTGATAGAATAATGCTCTTTGTAATTAAGTCTCCATGTCCTTTGACTCTGGCTTGAGAGTTGTCTAAAAAAAAACATTAGGGCCATCTTTTGGAATGAAGTTCTGCATCCATTATTTGTTGAAGGTCATGTGCCTGCTGCAGCCACTATCTAGATACCAGACTCTTTTATTAAATTCCTACAAACAAATAATACAAATAAACATGGTCCCCTTTGAATTATGGGTCCAGGTGGTTAGACAGCCTTAGGGACCCAAACTTTCACAATTCTCTTAGGAGGGTTATTTTTCTTTGGGATAAAGTTTTTTGGTTGAAGGAGTTTAAGTAAGATAGGATTGGTACATATAGGGTATCATTCTAAATTGTTGATGATGGTAGTTGTGATGAGGGTGAGGATTATATGAGTTGGGTGAGGTATGGGCTTTAGGCAACCTTAAAGATCTGTAGTTTTGACCTTTTCTTCATTTGTTTCACCTTTGGTAGGTCTGCTGTCTTCTGGGATATTCTTGATAAGTCTGCTGTCTTCTAGAGTAACCTTGATAGGTCTGCCTGTCTGTAGTTGTACTGACCAGATTGATTGTTTTTCCAAGTTTGAGATTGTTTTGGAGGACTTGGGGTAACAATTTTGTTGATGGGGTAGGTCATTTGAACATTGCTACTTGATTCTTGATCATGATAGCTGACCTCCTTCATTTTCTTGAGCCTTGTATACATCCAGTTTTGTTTGGACAGGATAGATGGGTTTCTTATAGTCTTGTCTTCCATTTTGACAAGTAGAATTTTCTCTAGTTTACTTTCACCCTCAGGTAGTTTGTATTCAATCATAGTTGGGTTGTTTGCACCTAGTCCAGTTTTGTCAAATGGATGCCTTTGAGTGTATAGGAAATGTGACATTGCTGAACTTGATTTATTCCAAGACTCAATTTTGTTTGAATGCTTGGTTCTCATCATTTAGTGCCTCTATTCTGAGGTTGAGTTCTTTCAGTTGACTGCTAATGTGGAGGTGATTGTTTCTTGAATTGAAGACATCAGCATGAAGGTCTACTATTTCATCTACTTGCTGCTTTTCTGGTTTGAAGAGAGAGGTTTTGGGTTTCAAGAAGGGTATTTTTGGTTTTAAGGCTGTCTAGGTCCTTAGAAAATTGTAAATTTTTAGTTATCAAGACCCTAAGGCTTGATTCTTCTTTCTTTTCTCTCAATAAACAAAGTACAAGCTAAATTTTTAAGACCTTCAAGGTCAAGGGAATTAAAGTCACTTACTCTTTTAGTTCCTCTGCAGCTGCAAGAGCTGCAAGTTCCTCTTCACATTCTGAGTCATCTTCTTCATTTGCCATGAGACATATCATGGCTTCCATGTCATTGTCTGAGTCTGAGGAGTCACTTTCATCATCACTGAATTTTGATAGGTCTGCTATCATGACCTGTTCCTTCTTTTCAACTTGTTTTTTTGGCACAGTTGAAGCAATTACACCTAGAACTGTGTATGATATCTTTAGAATATGATAGCTTCTTCTGGGTTGAAAAGTTTCTTGATTTCTTTGGTTCAGGACACTCTTGAGAGTAGTGACCTAACTTTTCACAGTTATAGCATGTGACATCTTTCTTCTCAGTTTGGACTTGATTAGAAGTGGATGCTGTTTGTTTTTGTCAAACATCCTTTTTGATGTTTCATAGCATTTTTAAAAGCTATGGTTATCAGGCTAGGAATGTCTTCTTGAGTCAAGGGTTTGACTTCTGGTTTTTTGGACATGTTGACTTTCTGAATAGCATTACAGATTAAGGAATCAATGTCTTGTTGTGAGTAAGTTTTTGGGGCTTCTTGTGCAGCAAGAGCCATGGTGTGAGCATTGGCTAAGGATGATGCTATGGTGGGTAATTTGACAGTCCCTTTAAGTTCATATGCTTCCAATTTTCCAAAGTATTGTTCAACAGTCATGGTTGGCCATTCAATACCTTCTCTTATAGGTATTGCTACTTTTTCATATTCTTGAGGGAGACTTGAGAATATTTTCAGAGAAAGGTCTTGTTGATCTAGTTTCTTGCCAAGATCTGACACTAGTCTAAGTAGATCTTCAAATCTGTCGTTGCCAACACTAACTCTTTCACCAGTAGCAAACATAAATTGTCAAGTTGCCTTAATAGGTTATATAGATTTTGTGCTCTGATACTTGTGTGCTTAGTAAAATTTGTTTTGATTAAATCCCAGGCTTCTTTAGCAGTTTCAAATTTCCCAATTTCTTGGGCCAAAGAGTCATTAACACTTTTTTATAAAATGTTTTTGACTTTTTGATTAGCTGTTAATAACTGTCTTTCAGTTTTAGTCCAAAGGTCTGGGGTTTTGTTTTTGTCATCTCCTCCATTTGTGTCATGTTGAGTGGGTATTCTGACTTCTTCATAAAGAACAAACCAGTTCCAAACACTGTTTGAATCAAGGTAAGTCTTTATTTTGGAAGGGAATATTTCAAAAGATCCACAGTCATCAACATGTGTAATGTCTTTCTCATTGTTTCTTCTGGGTTGAGGCATGATGTTAATGTTTTTGGATCATTCACAAGATGTTAAGCTTGAAGACACTTAAGTCTTTTAGAAACCAGATCTGGTGCTATTGAAAGAACCTGTTCTAC
The DNA here is from genome assembly GCA_026119855.1 of Campanula takesimana. NCBI lineage: Eukaryota > Viridiplantae > Streptophyta > Magnoliopsida > Asterales > Campanulaceae > Campanula > Campanula takesimana. Next base: position 395,884 of record JAOWBW010000689.1, read on the forward strand.
TTATGCATTAAACAGGTAAAAGGTTAGTTTCAAGCTAAGAGGTCGACTATCTTGGCAGAGTAGGTCTACTATCTTGAGGTGCAGTGTGTGTATGTTGAGTTATGCAGTGGAATAATAATGAAATAAATAGAAGAAATAAAGAGTAGATGAAAAGTGATAAGTGTGTGAATAAGTGTGAGTAAATGAGACACAAACACAATGATGTAACGTGGTTCAGAGTATTGCAACTCTCCTACATCCACGCTTCACTGTCCTCAACAGGAAGAAGCAATCCACTATAATACTTTGTCAAGATTACTATAAATTGCAAGAAAATTCCCTCAAAATTTTCCAGCCTAATTAGCCTCACTAACTAAGCTTTGTACTTGTTTCAAACTACCACAAAAAGATAGAAAAAGGTTTCACAAATGTGAGGGTTGGTGATCTCTAAGATGGCTCTTATGTAGCTATGTGAGATCTATGTTTTCTTATCTATTTTAGCAAAGATTTATAAATATCAAGTGTGCTTTTACAATTGAGTTGCTTAAAAGCTTTAATCAAGTTGTATGAAAAATGGTCAAGACAGAGGTTTTATCTTCAGCATTGTAGAGCTTCTTTTATAGGTCTTCGGTATATATCCGTTTTGAGTTCCAACAGTCTTGAACATCTTGGAAATGCACATGTCAGTCATTAATCTTTGACTGGAGTAAAGTTTGTGAACAGTGTTAAGTCATGTTTGACTTTAACTGAGATGTGAGTTGGCAAGACTGTTAAGGTCTGCTA
>JAOWBW010000689.1:396745-711618 GCA_026119855.1 Campanula takesimana
ATAATAATAATAATAATAATAATAATAATAATAATAATATAGCACAAATTTGTTTAAAAAACGTATGCTACTCTTATTATCTTAAATAAATTTGTAGCTTTTTTATTAGTTGTTTCGATTGTGAATCTGATATACTCTAACTAAAGCACCAACATAATCATTTTTGTAAGCTAAATTTGTCGGGTTTTTTTTTTTTTGACTTTGACGTATACAAATGGACAAAAAAAGGGGTTGATAAAAAATCTGAAAGAAATAAGTGCAAGCGTGGAGGTAGGCAAATAGAAAGTGAGAGAATGGTCCGATCTGACAAGTCGGCCGGAGAGGTTAATTTGTAGCTAATGACCCACCGACCATATCCCAACCTCCTCACGGCCGACCAATTCTCGGCACAAAACGCCGATCAGTGGCTTATCAATTCCCAACCTTTCCAAACCAAATTTAAACCCTTCAAAAAGTGCTATTTTGAACTTATTCTATTTACTCAAATTAAAGGCCTTGAAAATGACTTCTATTTTATGTCCCATCATTCTTTCAATATTATTATTATATTATTATTGGTTGTGATTAAAAGACAATATTGACGCAAGTGTGACATCAATTATTGCATGCATTCTCACTACAATCGCTTTTTTAAAGTATAACATTTTTTTCATGTATAGTTTTACACAATTTTTATTTAAATCAATTATTCACCTAATTAAAAAAAATATGATTTTTAGGTTAACCCCCCCCCCCCCTCATTTTCAAGTAAAACGAAAAAATCAGTCTCAATATGAAAAACATGTTTTTCCGTTATATATGGACAAATCTAAATTTTCGTAAGAATTTTCATACGTGTATATATAAATTTTTAAAGGATATAATGATATAATAAAAATTTGACATTTAATAAGTACTCCCTCCGTCCGACCTAAGAGTCTGAGTTTGACTTTACACAGAGATTAAGAAAAATAAATGTTGTGAGTATGAAAAAGTAAGTAAGAGATAGGAGAGATAAAAGTGGGTAAAGAGTTTTTGTTGTGAGAATGACAAGTGGATCCCATAGTTTATTTTAAGTAATAAAGCAACTAAGACACTTAGGCTGGGACAGACTAAAAAAAAAAGTAAAAACCTAGGCTGGGGCGGAGAGAGTATCTATTCGCTAACTTAGGTCTAGGATAACCTAATTTTCTTATTAGAGACAGAAAGATTTTAAATAATTATTTTCTTGACAAAGTGAAATGATCTTCATGAATCTTCTTATAATTAATAATAATATTATGATTGTCAACCGCTATATTGGTAAGTTTACTAGGTTATTTTCTCTTCGAGTGCCTTCTTAGCAAGTTGGTGAACTGAAGCTGGACTCAGCCACTTAGACTTTTTGATATTTAGACTTTTTACATTCTCCACTTTGTCTTTTCTAAGGAAACTACGTACCCCTTTTTTTTTTTCCTTGTAGGAGTAATAATTATGAGACGATGTAAAGGTAGAGGCTAGTACTTTCCAAAATTAAATGCAAGTCAAGTTTGTTGCGCAATCATATATCGGGGATTGTTTGGTAGAGCGGTGCGGTGCGTTCAAAATGGAGTAAAAAATACTCCCTCCGTCCCAAAATGATCTTCTCATTTGCCATTTCTCATTGTCCCAAAAAGTTCCTCATATTTCTATAATCTAGGCTTAGAAGTGCTTAGGCAACACATGGCTATTGAAGTAAGTGTTCATATTCTTAAAAAGTTTGAATAGTCAAATGTGAAGATCATTTTGGGACGGAAGGAGTAATCAGGCGCTTCAAATAGTACCGTTAAAAAAAAAAAACTTTGTTTAAAAATCTCTGTTTTTTAAAATGTGCACCCAGACAAACCCTTAGATGTGGATGCATGATAGCTTAAATACTTATCACTTACTCGATGATCATCTGAAATGAATAATCTCTTGTATTTTCAAGTGTTACACAATGTTTATTGTTAATAAAAACTAGAAGGCTCAAGATCATCGAAATTAGGTCATTTCATGTGTGCAGTATTAAAAAAATATCGCGGGAAGGTGGATTGGATTGATCTGGTTAGTGTAGTCCGACTACATAACAATTAAATTGATGTGTATTTTATATAGTTTTGAAATAGATCGCCCACATCTTTGGGGCCTTTTCGTTTAATAACAGCCTCTTTGAATATTGACAGTGTTGGAATTTGACATTTGGTCAACTTTGGGTGGGTCCCATTTGTGGGTCCCTTTGAGTTTGACTATGGTCAATGTTGATATACATTGTATGATGTAGCATGAGGAATTGTGTGTTTTGGTGAAAGCCAAATTATGGAGTTAATCCATGGTTCTAAGACTTCAAAAATGGGCATTGAAATGCTTTAATTCTCAAAGATGAAATGGGTTGGTTGGTATCCCACATGGGATAGGAAAGCCAAACCTCCCCTTTGTTTGGGAATATAAAAGGCTTTTTGTCCCAACCCACATGGAATAGGAATGGGAAGTTGGAGTGCCATAAATTACAAGACACTTCATAGTCTCATGTTCAAGTCACATGTGAGGTGGACTTTAACCTTTCCCCACGCGCGCGCTCGTTCGCTCGGGCACGGGCTAAGGGCGTTTGGGCGAATGGTTCGGTTTGTGGGTGTATCTTTTTAGTCAAAATTCATTTGAAGTTTCCTTTTTGCTAACGGAAACAGTTAGTCTCGTCAGTTTTCTAACTGGACTCTAACTGTGCAGTTGCTTTTCCTTCAAGAATAAGCTACTGTAATTCGGGTAGGTTTTAGAGTCCTTCTAAACAAATCCTAAACCGACTTCATACGTGTATAAAATAACAGCCCCGGTTTCAGATTTACTAACGCAAAAATGCCTTCTGATTTTGCAACCCGAAATCTGTCTTTTCCATACACTGTTTCTGTGATTGATCTGAGCGGGCGATTCAGGCGAAGTGGGACAGCAGGCACAAGTGCATCTGTACCTGTTCGTGCGAGATTTCTTGGTACGTTTGCTGAGATCGTTTTATCCTCGGAGGATTTTGCCGTAACTCTTTCTCGCACCAGTAAGGGGGCAATAAATTCTCTTAGGAGAGTCTTCATACAGGCGACTCGATCTGATAAGTATTCTGACTCCCTTTTGTTTTCCTGTTTTCCTTTTTCCTGGTACGCGTTTTGTTGCTATTTCTGTTATGCTTTTTGGCTATAATCCGTATTGCTATTGAATTCGTGATTGCCCCTTTAATTGATTAATCTGTTTAATCTGAACTGGTCGAATATTTTATTCCAACAGTCTAAGAGAATTTATAATCATGACTTCATCTGGTAATACTGCTCCATTCAAGTCCCTTGTTGACATGTTCGCTGGAAAGAACTTCAAGCGCTGGCAGGAGCACATGAAGATCTGGTTGTCAATTAAGGGAATGACTGGTATGCTGACTGAGAAGTGCCCTGCCATTGACGATAAGGACCCTGAAACAGCAAATGCTGCTGCCCAGTGGGCGGAGAGGGATGGTGTTGTTCGTGGATGCATTCTTTCGGCTCTGTCGAATGTGCTCTTCGATGTATACTGTTCTGCTCCACTCACTGCTGCTTCGCTGTGGGAATCACTTAACACAAAGTATAACACTGACGATGTTGGTGTTGAAAAATACTGTGTGTCTAAGTTCCTGAAGTATCGGATGGTTGATGGGAAATCTGTTACTGATCAAGTGCATGAATTCCAGATCATGTTGCAATCACTCAAGGATGGGGCTATGGAACTTCCTGAGAAGTTCGTAGTCATGTCAATCATTGAGAAGTTTTCTCGTGCTTGGGAGGAATTCGGTATGAGTCTCAAGCACCGTACAGGAAGCTTGACACTCAATGACTTCATGAATGCAATATCGATCCAGGAAGTGCATCATAGTAACGGTGTTAGTGTACCTGTGGAGGCAAATGCCAATCTGATAACTGCTAGTGCTAAGAACAGAGGAAAAGATGTTAAAAATGGATCTAAAGATAACTCTAAGTTGAAACCTAAAAAGAACATCCAGAAAAAGCCAAAACCAAAACAGACTTGCTAGAACTGTGGAACAGGTGGACACTTTTTTAGTGACTGCCCGTCCAAGAAAGGAAAAGCGCCACAAGGTTCTGCGGATCAAGGGCTAGTGAACATGTGATTGGACCCAAGGACGATGAGCCGGATGATGGTGCATCTGGAATTGAGTCTTTGACCACCGAAATCACCAAGTATGTAATCTCTAAACCTGAACTTTATACTTTTTATGAACCCAATGAGTGGTTAGTAGATACTGGGGCAAATGTGCACGTTTGTGCTGATAAATTGCTATTTGTATCTTACCAGCCTGAACGTGGGAGAATAGTGACGATGGGGAACTCTAGTGCTACCAAAGTGCTTGTGACTGGAAGCGTGGACCTGAAGTTTCCTAATGGGCGCATTCTGACCTTGCACCGAGTGTATCACGTTCCTGATGTTCGTCGTAATATCATTAGTGGTAGTTGCTTAGTTATAGAAGGTTTAGAGATTTCATTTAAATGTAATAAAGTTATACTTTTGGATTCTGGTAGTTTTGTTGCGAAGGGTTACTCTTCGGATGGTTTATTTAAAATTAGAGTTGAGGAAAATTTTAGTACTCTTGATGATTCATTTATTGATTATCCTGTTTCCTTTAATATTGAATCTTCAAACATTTGGCATGGTCGTTTAGGTCATATAAATTATGATTCCATAAAAAGAATGATGAATCTGGATTTAATACCTAAACATGTTATTGATAAAAAGTCTAAATGCCACACTTGTGTTGAAGCTAAATCTGTAAAGAAATCGTTTCATTCTGTTGTTAGAGACTCTGAAATTCTTGATTTAGTTCATACTGACATTGTGAATTTAATGGGCTTTTAACAACAGATAAAAAGAAATACTTTATCACATTTATTGATGATTGCTCTAGATACTGTTATGTTTATTTACTTAATAGTAAAGATGAAGCATTGGAAAAGTTTATCATTTTTAAGAGAATCAGAAAATCAAACTGGCAAGAAACTTATATGGTTAATATCTGATAGAGGTGGAGAATATGAGTCTAACCCATTTAAGTACTACTGTCACGACAATGGCATAGTACATGAAGAAACTCCACCATATACACCTCAATCTAATGGTATTGCTGAACGTAAAAATAGAACCCTAACTGATATGATCAATAGTCTACTTATAAGTTCTGGATTGCCTAATTATATGTGGGGTGAAGCTTTGAATACGGCTTGCCATATTCTGAATAGAGTTCCCCCTAAGAATAATCAAGCAAGTCCGTTTGAACTTTGGAAAGGTAGAAAGACAAGCTTGAGTTACCTTAAAGTGTGGGGGTGCCTTGCCAAGGTACTTGTACCCGCACATAGAAGGAAAAAGCTTGGTCCAAAAACTGTTGATGCTATCTTTATAGGATATTCTGAAACTAGTTATGCATTGAGATTTCTGATTATCAAATCTGAAATTTCTGGCATAGAGGTGAACTCAATTGTTGAGTTACGTGATGCAACATTTTTTGAGGATGTGTTTCCCATGAAAACTGGACTCCCTAAGGAATCTAACACTACATCTGACTCTATTCCAACTCAAGTGGAAGAGATGACAAATGTGGGGGTTGATTCAGTTGGTTCCTTATCTAATGATGAGGAAGAACCAAGGAGGAGAAAGCGGGCTAGGATTACCAAGGATTATGGAAGTGACTTCGTTACTTTCAATATCGAGGGTGATCCTAATACCTTCAAGGAAGCTATGGCATCTTCGGATGCTAAGCAATGGAAGGATGCCGTTAAAAGTGAAATTGATTCTATTGTCTCAAATAGGACATGGGAATTAGTTGACCTTCCTCCTGGTTGTAATACAATAGGATGTAAGTGGTTTTTAAGAGGAAAATGAAACCAGATGGTACTGTTAATAAGTTTAAGGCTAGACTGGTTGCTAAAGGGTTTAAGCAAATGGAAGGAATAGACTATTTCGATTCCTATTCCCCTGTTGCTAGAATGACTACAATTCGTATGCTTATAGCATTGGCTTCTGTATATGATCTCCCTATCCATCAGATGGATGTTAAGACTACCTTTCTTCATGGCGATCTTGAGAAAGAAATTTATATGGATCAACCTGAAGGATTTGTAGCTTCTGGTAATGAGAAAAAGGTTTGCAAACTGGTTAAGTCTCTTTATGGACTTAAACAAGCCCCAAAGCAATGGCATGAGAAATTTGATCAAATTGTCTTATCCCACGATTTTGTTCCGAATGAATTTGATAAATGTGTCTATAGCAAAATAAAGGGTGATAATAGTATTGTCTTATGCCTATATGTTGATGATATTCTGTTATTTGGGAATAATATGAGGATAATTGATGAAACCAAGTATTTCTTGAAAAGTAAGTTCGAGATGAAGGATATGGGGGTTGCTGACGTGATTCTTGGACTTAAGCTGACTCGTTCAGATCAAGGCATTACTATCTCACAGTCTTATTATACTGAAAGTATTATTGAGAAGTTTGGTAGTAATGGTAGAATCGTTAGTACTCCGTTTGATACTTCTGTAGCACTTACTAAGAATGAGACTGGTGTACCTGTGGCTCAATTTAAGTATTCTCAGATTATTGGGAGCTTGATCTATCTTGCCAATTGTATGAGACCGGATATTTCCTACTCCGTAACAAGATTGGCTAGATACACTAAGTGTCTGAATAGAGCTCATTGGGAAGCTCTAAACAGAGTACTTAGGTACTTGAAGGGAACTGTTTCACTTGGGCTGCATTACAGAGATATCCTGCTGTATTTGAAGGATATAGTGATGCTAGCTGGATTGCCACTAACTCTGGGAGTTATGGCTGTACAGGGTATGTTTTCACCCTAGGCAGTGCTGCAGTCGCCTGGAGGTCTACAAAACAAACTCTGTTGTCTAGGTCTACTTTTGAGGCCGAATTAGTTGCCCTTGACACTACTGGATTGGAAGCTGAATGGCTACAAGGACTGATGTCCGAGTTACCCATGATTAGCAAGCCTATGCATGTGATTTCGGTACATTGTGACAATACTGCCACAATTGCGAAAATCAAAAGTGTCAAGTACAACTGCAAAACAAGGAGACATATCCAAATTAGATTAAAATCTATAAGGGATCTTGTGTCACGGAAGGTAATAGCTGTTGATTTTATTAGTACTAAAGATAACACAGCTGATCCTTTAACCAAAGAACTTGAATTAGTTCTGGTCCAAAAATCCAGGTTGGGGATGGGACTGAACCCTATATAATTCATACGCAGTAGCAACCCAACCTATCTGAGTGGAGATCCCACAAAGAAGGTTCAATGTGGTAATAACAAGCTGTGGGTGAATTGGAACACCTAAAACAGATTGACATGTTACATGTCTGAGTCTGTCCCCTGATAAACCTGGAAAGGTGTTCGTAACTGCAAGTATAGTAAGAGCTTTAAGCTTTGAATGGGATCAAGTCTTTATGACGAGATGTTAGCAGTACATCTTTGGAGATGCCCAACTAAGTGAGTATTATCGTTGGCCGCAATTAGATGAAAAGGGTTATTCCTCGAAAGCACTCATGACAGAGGATCAGGACGTATGGCTTATACGCGTCAAGTTATAATGATAGAGGCTGCTGTCATAGCCTTTTGTCGTGTTGTTACCAACGGACGCCACCACATTCAAGAATCAGGTTCAAGACACCCGTTCACCTAGATTCTGTGGGGGCATAAGTTGACTGACTAGGTAGGGGTTCAAGCTGGGTGGGTGGCACCATCTATCAAAAGCATGACAATGGATAATCGTTACCCATCTTATCACCATGGATTTGTGGGGAATTGTTGGAAATTTGACATTTGGTCAACTTTGGGTGGGTCCCATTTGTGGGTCCCTTTGAGTTTGACCATGGTCAATGTTGATATACATTGTATGATGTAGCATGAGGAAATTGTGTGTTTTGGTGAAAGCCAAATTATGGAGTTAATCCATGGTTCTAAGACTTCAAAGATGGGCATTGAAGTGATTTAATTCTCAAAGATGAAATGGGTTGGTTGGTATCCCACATGGGATAGGAAAGCCAAACCTTCCCTTTATTTGGGAATATAAAAGGCTTTTTGTCCCAACCCACATGGAATAGGAATGGGAATTTGGAGTGCCATAAATTATAAGGCACTTCATAGTCTCATGTTCAAGTTACATGTGAGGTAGACTTGAACCTTTCCCCACACGCGCGCTCGCTCGCTCGGCTCGGCTCGGCCGGGCCGGGCCCAGGCACGGGCTTAGGGATTTGGGCGTTTGGGCGAATGGTTCGGTTCGTGGGCGTATCTTTTTAGTCAAAATTCATTTGAAGTTTCCTTTTTGCTAACGGAAACAGTTAGTCTCGTCAGTTTCCTAACTGGACTCTAACTGTGCAGTTGCTTTTTCTTCAAGAATAAGCTACTATAATTCGGGTAGGTTTTAGAGTCCTTCTAAAAAAATCCTAAACCGACTTCATACGTGTATAAAATAACAGCCCCGGTTTCAGATTTACTAACGCAAAAATACCTTCTGATTTTTGCAACCCGAAATTTGTCTTTTCCATACACTGTTTCTGTGATTGATCTGAGCGGGCGATTCAGGCGAAGTGGGACAGCAGGCACAAGTGCATCTGTACCTGTTCGTGCGAGATTTCTTGGTACGTTTGTTGAGATCGTTTTATCCTCGGAGGATTTTACCGTAACTCTTTCTCGCACCAGTAAGGGGGCAATAAATTCTCTTAGGAGAGTCTTCATACAGGCGACTCGATCTGATAAGTATTCTGACTCCCTTTTGTTTTCCTGTTTGCCTTTTTCCTGGTACGCGTTCTGTTGCTATTTCTGTTATGCTTTTGGCTATAATCTGTATTGCTATTGAATTCGTGATTGCCCCTTTAATTGATTAAATCTGATCTGAACTAGTCGAATATTTTATTCCAACAGACAGCTCAAATCCTTTTTCATAATTATGAACCATGCAATGCAAACAATTACTATGCAATCGGATTGCTTGTGCCTTGTACCCGAATTAGAAGCCTAATACCCTTTCCGTGTTCTTAATTTAGTCCCTAAACCTACTACTCTACGTGTATCTTTTGTTTCATCTAAAGATGGACTCTTGCTTTCCACGTCGCTTAAAAATCCATTTGAGACTTAATTAACTTGTATATTTGAGTAAATCTAAAGGTTAAGTCTTGAAAAAAGAGAAAATATTGTGCGTGTGATTGTGGGCCTCATTAAATAAAACATTTTTATGTTGGGTTGTTTTATTTCGAGTGGATGTACTAATTCAAATGGGACAAAGGGTATACTATACTTTAATAGAAGTTTATCACTTTTTTTTATTAATGGTGCAAATTTAAGAGTTCATTTCTTATGAATTTACTGTTTTAAATAAAACTGACTATACTTTTTATTTTCTTGCTAGTTTAAAATGAAATATTTTGAAATCAAGAAATTTTTTTAAAAAATATTTGAAATTATAGTTGTGTTCTTCTCGATGAGACGATTCAAACTAGTAGTGTGATCATATGGTTTTGAATTATTTTTTGTGAAATTATATTTTATAACAAACAAAAAGGTTGAGTTGTTCGTCGCCTGAAATGTAACACTTGTTAGGAAGAAATGTTAGAATCCTGGAGAAAAAAATAGTAGTAATTGATTTGATGTAAAATATAACTGTAGTTTTGAAGAAAATTTAAACTAGTTTGATTTTTTATTTTTATTTTAGAGAAAGTTACAATTGAAATGTAACCTTTTTTTTTTTTTTTTGTTCTATAAATGAATGTAACAGTTTTTTAAAATAAATGTTACGGAGTATAATTTTTTTTATTTTAAAAAGCAAGAATTTTCTATACAAAATGTAATAATCTTTTTAAAGTTAATACTTTTAGAATGTAAAGTAAGGCTGAATGTGACGGTTGAAATTCTGTAACGTAACATATAGTACTATGCAAAAAAAAATTAAAATAGTTTGATTATTATTATTTTTAAAGAACATAACAATTGAAATATAACAAATTATATACATTAATTCTATATTTTTTTCAAAAGAAAAAAAATGTACTCCCTCCGTCCCAGTGTAAGAGTTCTACTTTTTTTTTCAGTACGTCTCAAAGTAAGATTTTTTTTTCCCCAAAATGGTTAATGATGGGATATAATGAATAGTATTTTGGGAAATTTTATCCTTCTCTACTAATGCTTTTATAATTAAAAGAAACCAACACTTAACTTACTTTTTGCCCATTTCCACTATTAATAGTATTTTGGACAATTATATCCTTAACCACTTGCAATGTTCACTCATTTTTATTGTTTTCTTAATAAGCGTGCACAATCAAGGTAAGACTCTTAATTTGAGATGGAGGAGTAACATTTATTCTACAAAAAACTGTTGTAATAGAAGCTATACTCATATATATAGTCTGTTACATTTCAGTTGTTATTTTCTTTAAAATAAAAAAAAAAAAGGCAATCAAACTATAAAAAACTTTGTGCAAATTTTAGTTACATTTTATAATAATGCCAGTTAGATTTCGGAATCCAACTGTAACATTCCTTCATAGCAAGTGTTAGATTTCAAGCGACGCACAACTCAATAATTTTTTGTTTGTTACAAAATATGATATTGCAAAAAAAAATTAAAACTATATCATCCCACTTAATTTGTCTCGTCGCATGAACACAATGGTGTTTTCAGATTTTTTTTCGACTTCAAAATCTCAAGATATATTATTTTAAAGTTGTTAGAGGTTTTTTTTAAGTGACAGTTGGACAGGCGAGCTGGCAAGTCGCGTGCGGTTCGCGGGTCAAGTTGATCCGTCTCACATAGTGAGACCATTACACTCAAGTTTTGTCTTAATAAATATATATTTTTGTATTTTTTTCATTAAAATGTAATACTCCGTCCCAGAGTAAGTGTCCACCTTTTTAGCATGTTAGCACGAAGGAACTTTGAGCAATAACTTTAGGTTAATTTAATTGTCTTAATGAAAATTTAAAAGTTGTTATTGATATTATATATAATGGTGTCTAAGAAACAATTTTTATATTTTCATTATGATAATTAAATCAACCTAAAATTATATCTCAAAGTTCCTTCGTGCTAACATGCAAAAAAAGGTGGACACTTACTCTGGATGGAGGTAGTAGTAATTAGTTTTTTCAGAAGAAAAAAAAAGCAAAAACTTGTGTAGGTGCTAACATAAAAACTATTTTAAACTGGAGGTCAGTATTATTATTATTACTAATTTCTAATAAAGGAAAATTAGTAATAGGGAAAATTACAGATTGGTGACCTGAGTTTGTTTCATGTTTGCAATCCCCAACCCGAGATTTTAATTGTGGCAATCGGGCACCTAAGTTTGTCAAATTTTTGCAATGTGGTGAATAAACTAACATGTTGTTAATTTTTTGATAGACATGTTGCCATGTGCATCGCACGTGACATTTTAAAGGGCAAATCTGTCCTATTTTTAAGGCGTGCAATGCACGTGTTTTATCCTTAATCGATCTTTGAACCATCCCAACTAGGTTTTCGATTTCACTAACCCAAATTCCGACTACTGGAGGCGAACCTAGCGATTAATTAGGGCTTGCGCGATGTCGAGAGACGAAGGCGTGAACTGGGTGAAACGTGCCGATGACTATTTGCTTGATGGAACACCATTATATGGTGAGTTTACTATGTTTTTTTTTTATGTATTGAACTATTTGGTGAGTGTAATATGTGTTTGTCAGTGTTTGGTTTTTCAATTCAACTATTTGGTGGACATTTAGGTTAAAGATTCTAATTTGTTTGTCTTTAAGTGTAATGGGTCCATTAGCTGTTTAATTTTTTGTTTGAAAATGAGATTTTTTTACTTTTATCCATTGGTATGCGTGTGTGGTCCCTGATGTTCCTTCTTTCCATGACTTTAACTTTATTGAAATGCTTTATTAAATTTTCTTTTGTAGGTATGAACAATTATTATACTGTTAGAATGGTGTATGGTGGACATTTTGAGGAAACTGATAAAAATTCATATACTGGTAGTGGGGTCTGGTGGTTTGACTATGTAATACCTGAAAAGACAAGGCTTTGTGACTTAAAAGACATGGCAAATATTTTGGGAGTGAATGACCAAAGAATATTTTTTTATCAGAAAGTTTATGTGATAGATAGTTATGTTGGTTTTAAGTTACTTATGAATGATGAAGATGTGTTAGACATACCAAAGTATATATGTCAAAGGGATGAAAGGGAGGCAGAAATATATGTTGACATTGTTGTTGAAAATGAATCGAATGAAAAGATTGGTACCTTGCTTAAGACGAAGGGAAAACAGCAGTGTAAGGGGAAGGGGTAAAGAAAAAATGGATAGTGATGTTTTAGAGACTGATAAGAATGTTGAGGATAATTTGAGTGGTTCAACTTCTGAATATGAGTCAATTACTGATAGTCAATATGGTAGTCTAGAGGATGACTTGTGTTATGAAGCTAATGTTGATGATGGTGTTGAGTATGATGGTGTTTCAGTGGGTGGTAAAAAAAATAGTAGCATGCAAGCAGAGTCGTCTTTCCATGGGAAAAGTGTTCGAATGGATGACACTGACTATGATAGTGAGGAAGGGTTATAAGGGTATTACAGTGGGGATGATTGTGTTAGACCAAAGGGTAGAATGTTTGATCCAAGAATTGACATGATTGAAGCTCCAAAATTTGAATTGTTGATGCAATTTAAGGACTGTAAAGAGTTTAGAGCTGCAGTTAAGAGGCATGCTATTAAGTTAGGCAAACCAATCACATTCCTCTTCCAAACATATGATAAGGTGAAAGCAGTTTGTAAACCTCCTTGTGAGTGGAGTTGTTATGCTTCAAGGGAGCAGCATGAGAGACATCTAATAATCAAAACTCTTAATGCTGAGCATACTTGTGGGAGATGTTTCAAAAGTAGGTTTACTGATTCATCTTGGATAGCAAAGGAATTCTTGGATGAGTGGAAATAAGATCCAAACAAATCTGCAAAGGCAATCAAGCTGAAGATTTTTCAGAAATACACAATGAATGTCTCTACAGACAAGATATACAGAGCAAAGGAAAAGGCAATGAAATCATAAATGGAAGTGTTGATGTTCAGTATGGTAGGCTATGGGATTATGCAGAAGAACTGAGAAAAAGAAATCCTGGTAGTACAGTCACCATGAAACTAGTTGATGGTAGTGTGGAACTTGGGCAGCCTCAGTTTGAGAGGTTCTATGTTTGTTTGGCAGGGTTAAAAAATGGATTCAAACATTGTAGAAGGATATTGAGTGTGGATGGGTGTTTTTTGAAAGGAGATTGTGGGGGTCAGTTATTAGTAGCCTCAAGGATAGATCCAAACAACAATTGGTACCCTGTAGCCTATGCAGTGGTTGAGAGTGAGTGCAAAGCTTTATGGAGTTGGTCTATGTGGCAGTTGGTAGATGATCTGGACATTAATGATGTTGGGTTCACAATTATGTTAGATAAACAAAAGGGACTTATTGAGACTGTGAAAGAGATTCTCCCAAATGCGGAGCATAGGTTCTGTGTGATGCACATGCTCGGGAATATGAGAAATGTAGGTTTTAAGGGATAACTGTTGGTCCCTAAAGGGGCAACAAGGGTGTGAAAATCGCTAGAGGGGGGGGGGTGAATAGCGTTTTAAAATTATTTTCAAACCCTTTTGCAATTCAATGGCAGATGCGCACAACTCTTATTTTGGCTAAGTATAGCGCGCGGTAAAAGTGTGAAATGCACAGCGGAAATTTAAAGCAGATTTGCGCAGGGTATACTGCGCAGAGATAAAAACGCACGCGCTAAGTATGAGGCTAAAGAGTGGCGCAAAATGGGATTCTAAGGCAAATGAGCAATAACAATTACAACATTAAAAAGTGGCAATCTGAAAGATCAAACAAAGCAGTTCATAAAAAGTTAAGCAGGTAATATGCAATAAGTAATGAACACGCTATTTGGAGAGGTTCGATCGATGAAAGATCTACATCCTCTACCAAGATGGTTAGTCTTGGATTTCTAATGGAGATCTTATTATATGAGAGAGTATTACAAATTACAACATTTGAGCTCAATACTAACTCAAGATCTATTATCTATGAAGAACAAATCCTAGACTAAACCGGTGTATCTCAAGAAGTTAGATCAAAATGATCAAAGCTTCAAGAGGTGTGTGTGTGTGTGAGAAATTCTGGGCTCTATGAATATGAAAGATGAAGAGCACCAAGAATTCTGGTGATATAGGCTTTGTGATATGAGCAGGAGTTTTGAAGGTTTGAAGATCTTGAAGGCTGTTCTAAAGAATCTGGAAAAACTAAGCAGCAGTCTTCAGATCTTCATGGTTTTTCAGTGAAGCATAAAACTCGAGCTCTTAAGCATAATGGCCAACAAGAGGAGCTTGATCAAAGAAGATGATCAAGGGCCGATGAAAAGGGCTAAATCCAAAGGCAGCTTGAAAATGAAGATGAGCAGGCTATTTATAGCTGAGAGCTTGAATATAGCCGTTGGAGCTCTGAGCAAGGACAATGAGCTGGCACAACATGATTGGCGCGCAACTGTCCTTTATAGCCGTTGGGGCTCTGATCAAAGATGATGACCTGGCACAATATGATTGGTGCGCAGGTATATAGAGCCGTTGGAAATTGAGCATGAAGACCAATTTCAAAAGCTTCTTCTAGAAGGTTGACAGCTGTCTTCTCTTGAGATATTTCTTTGAAGCGTGTCTCCACCAATGGTTTTGCTGAGTGTGCTTATTTTATCGTTTATGCACACCTCAGCATTTTTAATAAGCGTGCATCTTCTAAGCATTTTCCAAACTTTCTAGAATGAGAGATCAGGAGATGAGGAGCTTGACCAAGGTTGTGTCCGCGCACAAAGGCATGCGCATTGCCGGCGCGCATGGATTCAGCGCATGAGCAGCATGCGCACCATGCTTGGTCACAAAGAGATCTCTTGAGAGTTTAGGAAGTAATATCTTGAAAACTGAGCAGGGTCAAGGTCTGCGCAAGATATCTATGCGCAGTGGCGACCTGCGCAGAGAACATTCTGCGTAGCGAAATGAATCCTTGCTTAGGTGATCTTCGATTTTTAAAACTTCAAGTCCTATCATCTAAGCCTATACTATAAAAAGGACTTGGCTAAAGATTGAAGTTCTAAACTTCTTTACATGAGGTCCTAAAGTCCGTAAAAATACTTATAGGTGATGGTATCAATCAATTCTAACAAATGTAGGAGGGTTAAGTGATAAGCATACCCAACAATAACATACAAGAATCTTTTGTGGAATGCAGCAAGGGCAAGAACTGTGCCTAGGTTTAAACACTGGATGGAACAGATGGCTGAGCAAGACATCAATACATTCCATGTAGTCATGCCATATCATGTATGGCATTGAATGAAGAAGATCATGTGGACTATGTTGATGAGTGTTACTGGATTGAGACATATAGAAAGGTATACAAGTACTTAATCAACCCTATAGATGGCTATGAGTTGTGGCCTAAGTCAGGATATGAACCAGTAAGGTCTCCAAATGTGAAAAAGATGGCAGGCAGACCAAAGAAAATGAGAAGGAGGTCATAATTTGACAAAGACAAAGAAAAAGAAAAGGCTGATAGTGTACCTGTGCAAGTAGCTGATCAACTTGAAGATGGCACACAAAAATTGAAGAGGAGGGTCTATACCAAGTCCAGTAAATGCAGTGTGTGTAAGGAGGTTGGGCACAATAAGAGAAGTTGTCCAATTGCTAAGGAAAGAGCTGTTGTTGATGCTGCATTTCAAGCTGTGAATGAGTCTACTCAACAACAGGTGCATGAGACCACATTTGAAGCTCTGAGTGATGCAATACAACTAGTAGATGAGGTTTTAGATCAGGTACAAATTTATATGTCAATTCATCTGTTTTGTGTTTTTTTCTTTGACAACATTAACTAAATTTCTAATGGATTTAGGTTATGATGACTGCAAGTTAGCCACCCCCCTGCAACGCAATCACCACCACATATTGTCACTGAAGATCTTGTGAATGAACCACCACCAGGGGTAATGCAGATGGTTGTCCCAATTGGTAGAGAGAAGACTACAATTAATAAGAGTTTTGCAGACATTGGACCATCTTCACCATCAAAACAAGGACAAGCAATGAAGGATGGATACATTCAGATAGGGAGAAAAACTTATGTGACCTTGTCTCATTTGAAAGCTCAGGCAAAGAAGGATGGTGCCAGTGGAAGTGGTCATGGAAAGAAGAAACAGAAAACCAAAGAACCTCATGTAAAGTTAAGATGGTCTTCAAGATGTGAGGCAATTAGGTGGATGGCTCCCAAAGTGATTGATACTACACCCATTGACTTGACAGAAGACAATGAAGAAGATACTGATTGAAGGGTTTATTTAAGATTTTTTTTTTGTTAGTTAATGATGGTTTGTAAACATTGTATGGGGCTGTTTTTGGGGTTGTTCAGGTTTTGGGATATGTGTGCACAAACATTGTATATGGTTGTTTTTGGGGTTTGTAGATTCCCTCCTGGTATATGTTTGCACAAACACTTGTGTAGGGAAATTTTTGGGGTTATTGTTGCCCTATAGGTAATTGTTGGTACAAACCAATGTCTATGCCGTTTCTTTGGTTTACTAATGCCAATTTAATTGTGTTTGTTAAAAGACCTTGTAAACGTAATTCATGCTCAGTTTCTTTAGGTATAATGCTATGTTTTTTTTTAAACATATTTCATGCTCCTGGTATAATGCTCTGTTTTCTTAACACCTAACACCACACCAAACATAACAACATTTCTTAATAATCATAATTCATAGCATTTCATTTTGAAGATCCATCATCTTACAACAATTCCAGTTGTATGTTCATGCTCTGGTTTACATAACTATCTCCCAAGCAGAAAATACGACCACGATAGTACAAGCAACATGAACAAAGCAAATATCTTCTTCCTCTGTCGAGCAACTGTTATCTCCAGATGATTGTTTTTTCGAAGCAACCCAGGTATGATGACAGTAGATCTAAAACACATGGGTGGATCTATCCACTCAAAGTACCTACCGTACTTTCGAGTCTGCATTTGGAAAACAAAAAATCATCATTCTAATTTCAAAAAAACAAAGACTATAATATTCTCAAAATGCACGAAATATTGATAAAAAAATTGCAAATTTGAATCTTACCCCATTGTTTGGACATTTGACGAACCTCCTACCAGGATTTGTATCAGTCCAAGAGGTTTGTTCTCTTGCTATGAGTCCACACCGACAATTCATTTTTTACCTCTGTGTAATTCAATTTCGATGATGGGTGGAAGGGTAAAGAAGATGGTGGTTGTCGCCTGTTTGAGAAGGATATATAAAGAAAATTGGGTATTAATGGAGGGAGTCAATTCGGCATTAATGGAGGTAAAGGGTTATTGTTGACGGTATTAATGGAGGTGGGAAGAGGATAAAACACGTGCATTGCACGCCCTTAAAAATAGGACAGATTTTCCCTTTAAAATGTCACGTGCGATGCACATGGCAACATGTCCGTCAAAAAATTAACAAAATGTTAGTTTATTCACCACATTGCAAAAATTTGACAAACTTAGGTGCCTGATTGCCACAATTAAAATCTCGGGTTGGGGATTGCAAACATGAAACAAACTCAATTTGCCCAAAATATAATAAAAAGTGAAAATCTCGATAAAAACTTGTTTTACACTTATTTTAGTGCAAACCATGTTTTCATACCTTAATGTAAAACAGAATCTCCTGTAAAACATATTTTACACATATATTAGTGTACAATAGGTTTTTTATAAGATAAACTCTAAAAAAAAAAAATGATTCGAGAACTATTTGCTGATAATTATGAGCAATATATGTAGAGAAAATTACCTCTTAATCCCCCCATCCTAAGTGAAACTACCACCTAGTCCAAGCCAATATTTTTCTTTACCACATGGTCCAACAACTAAAATAAATTATCATCAGGTCCAACAATATATCAAATCCTGAAATTACCCCTTATTAAAACAAAACCCCCTCCCTTCCTCTCCCTTCCCCTCCCATCTCATTCTGCGCACAAAACACAGAGTCGTTCTCTCAATACTTTCTCTCTCTATCCTACCCACCTTCGGCGATCCCCCACCCCCTCTTCCGGCTACCCTCACCCCCTCATACGGCGACCCCTAACCCCCTCCTTCGGTGACACGTCCGGCCTTCTCCACCTCCCCTCCACCTTTTATCTGTCTAAGCCCTAACCATAGCCCCCCTTCTTCTCTCGATCTGTCTCACTCCGACGACTGCTATACGCTCCTCCTCCTCTGGCGAACTCCATCTACACCAACCATCACCCTTTCCTCATTATTACCGTCAAACTCCGGTCACTCAATCCGAGATCCGTTCGAATAATCCGACTGGCTTCTTCATCTCTGGCCATTTCACTTCCAATCTCTCATTTTCGGGTCGCACTTAAGTCCTCTTTCCCCCGCTACCCCTGATCTTTCTCGCTACCTTCTCTGTTACCCTACCCATCTCCGACGACCTCCATTCCGGCGAACCCTCTACTCCGTCCCCTCAAGTTTTTTGAAATCTGAAAGGCCCTGTTATACTGAATGAACAGATTAGTTAAAACCTGGACAGCTAACTGTTTGAGGTTAGCTGTTGAGAGGTAATAATAAAAACAGATGTGCAGCGGAATATAAATGAATGAATAAATGAAAGGACAAGTGTAGTGTGTGTGTAAGTGTAAAGACAAGAGTGTACACAGTATTTTAAAGTGGTTCAGAGGTAAAACCCTTCTCTTACATCCACCCTCACTGTTAGAACAGTGAGACCAATTCACTATAATATTCTCTTCAATAAGAGTTACAAGAATTGATAAGGCAAGTTCCTTTGAACCCCCTCTACTTAATTGATACTTCAATTAAGGTTGCTTCTTACAAAGCGAGAAAAAAAAAAAAAAAAAAGAAAAAAAATAATCACAAGTGTGTTTACAAAATAGCTTGGCTGTTAGCTGGCTGGATGTGGGTTGTAACTGGGTGCAAGATGGCACAAAATTTGCAGGGGATTTATGCAAATATTTTGATCTGCAGTGTAAATGCAGGGGAGTTTTGATGGTTTTTCAAAGGGAGAAAGGGTTGTAAAATTAGGAAGGTCACTTGACAACATGCCAGTATACTCCTTTATATAAGGGTTGGCATAAAGCTGTTGGGGACAAGTAGCCGTTTGGGGGACAAAGGTACAGAGAATTAATGGTCATTCTTTGACTTTGACTGACTGTTTATTATTCCGTTGTTTGCAGGTTGTCAAGGTAGTAGAGGGTGTATTCACACTTGATCAAGCTTCAATATGAGTTATTCTAATTGTTGATAATATTGGAATAATCATTCTTCAAGGTTTTGAAGACGTGGAGTCTCAGCTGTTGGTGAAGAACGGTCTTAGCTGTTGGAGCAGGGGAGCTTAGCTGTTGAAACAGGGGAGCTTAGCTGTTGGGCTTTTAAGACTTAGTCTGTTGAGGCTTGATTGAAATTAGTATCTTGGTATTTCATGTGGATGTAATAGATGTTGTAATAGATAGTTCTTCAGTTTGTTTGAAGTGTAGATACTAGATAGATCATGTAGATGATTGACTGTTGGCTTGTATGGAAGCAGGGCAGCTTAGCTGTTGGAGTTTGTCTTGGGTTGCCTGTGTTCAGGTTTTTTGTATATATGTCATATAATCAATGGATTGATTATTTATTTATCAAAACATATTTACTATGATTAATTGTGAGTTAAGCATAGTGAGGTACTAAAAATTTCCCCATTTTTGGTAAATAAATAAAGTCATTTGATTATGTACCTGCAAAGATAATGCTAAGGAAATAGAACACCAATGTAGAGAAGATCTTCTTGATAGTTTTGCTTGGCAAACAAATTGTCAAACAAACTAAATTCTACTTTTAAAGGAAATAACTGAAAGGAAAAGATAGGCATTGTTCTGAACAGCTATTCAAAACATAGAAAACAAACCAAATAACCTATACTAAGCATTCTGAATTCTCTCCACAGCTTTTAGTTCTTGAGTGAGTGCAGCTCTTCTCACTGGTTCATTCCTTCTGTAGAACCATTCATTGTTCCAGTCAAGACCCATCATGTGGTTATACTGGAAATGTTGGTCTTGTCTGGCTATCAACTGATTTTTGGTGAGAACAGGTTGATTGTAAATAAGTCTTGGGCCAATCCAGGCTTGCAGTTGTTGAGGATACATGGTTTCTTCTGTAGGAGAGACCCCCATGGGATAGTTATTGTAAAGAGATGCAGGCCTTTTCTTGGTGAATTTAGGTTGAGGAGCTTGGAAGTAGGAGTGGATGGATGCCTGAGATGGTCTTAGAGGCAAGGGTTGGCTGCTGGGAGGAGGAGGAGGGAAGGCTGTTGGGGTTGGCTGTTCAGGAGATGGAGGAATTGGATTCTTACCTCTTTGAAGGATGAACTCAGATACATTGTCAAGCTTTTTGAGAATGGCAGATTTGAGTTGTTTGATGAGGGTGGCTGAGAATTGGTTGAAGTCATTGAAGGTGAGATGATATGGAGGGGTGTATTTTAATGGATCAAAATTAGGAGGGAGATTTGTAAATTGTGATCTGGATTTCTTATGGAATGTAGGAGGAGGTGGAGGAAGATGTTGAGGATACACAGAAGATATTAGAAAGAGACTCTTGACAATGAGTCCCATTATGCAGCTCTTTTTGGAAAGCAGAGTCCAAAAGATGGACTGGGCATATTAAATGCACAGAGCATACACAAGGGAGGAAGGGATGTAGAGACATTCTTGAAGATTCTCAGAAACAAGATGGCAAAAGAAAAATTCCCATTCTGGAAGAGTTGAAAGTGTGATGGGATTGGGTAGTTTAGGTGCTTTGAAAAGGAAGCAGTATTGGGTTGAGATTCTGAACTGTTTCCATTCTTCATAGGCATGGAACAATTGGCCCCCAATGTTTCTAGCATGAATGCTCATATGGGTTCTTGTCATATCCCATGGATTGGAAATATTGTGAGGGTTGAGAAGGGGAGGATGGTGAGGAAGAGAGGCAAACTTTTTGTGAGCCTTAATGACATTTGTGACTGAAAAGTCAATGTCACAATCTAAAGCCCAGAAGCTAGGAGTGGGCATGGAAGTGTCTAGATCAATTTGAGAGAGAGAAGGTGATTTAGAACGTGGGACAGCTGATGAGCCAGGTTTGGGAGTAGATGATCCACCCTGACCTTGGGATTGCCTTGCTTCTCTAATGCTCATGAAATCAAAGGCCTTGAGAGCCTCATCCATAGAAAATTTACTAGAAAGTTGTTCAAAAAGGGTTGATGTATCATCATCAGACAGATTAGACACAGATTTATCTTTGATAAACTCAATGATTTGAGGATTAAGAATAGGAATGACAGTAAATTGATCAGGGGATTTAGAAGAAGGGGATGCTTGAGTTTGAAGGGAATGAGGAAGATGAGTCTCAGTTGTTGGGATAAACTCATGAACATGAGAGTTTCCCCTTGACCTGACAGGTATGTCTGGACTGGGTGAGTTCCCCCTTAAGATTTCAACAGGGGAGATGGTTTGAGAGGTAAGGTCAATAATTCCTTCAATGACAACAGCATGATCTGAACTAGAAGTCAAATTGGGAGAGGGAGGAGAGGGAGATCTGACACGTCTTCTTTTTACTATGAATTGACCAGCAGAAGAGGATGAAGATGTTACCATGTCAGTTGGATCAACTGACTTAGCTGCTGGGATATCCTGCTTAGCTGTTGGCATAGCTTGCTCAGCTGTTGGCACAACTTGCTCAGGTGGTCCTTGACCTTGCTTGGCTTTTCTGATTTCATCAAGGTGTTGTTGTAGAGACAACTTAACTCCATATTCTTCTTCATCAATCTCCATTACACCACTGGAGCTACTTGCTTTCTTAACTTCAGATTCTTCTTCACTCACTGTTGCTTCATCATCAACAAACAGCTTGCTCTTAGTTTTTTGTGTTCTCATGACTAGTGGGAGGAGTGCCTGAGTCACTTTTTGTTGATTGAGAAGAGGAGCTGGATGTTGAAGATGAAGATGAGGGTGGTTCACCAATCTTCCTCTTGCTTGTCTTCTTAACAGCTATGGCTTTCCTTCTTGCAGAGGACTTTGCTGTTGCTCTAGTGGTCATTCTGGTTGCTTGAGCTTCATCAAGTCCAGGCTTAGCTGTTGGTACCTTCTTGGTTGCCTTAGCTGTTGAAGACTTGGTTTTGGATGACTTAGTTGTTCCCTCTTTAGAGCCTTTGAGAGGGATAGTCTTCTTGTCAAACTTCTTAGAGATGCTCAGGGGAACAAATTCAAGCCATTTTGTGTTGAGAATGGCTGGGAGGTCTTGGAATTTTTTAGCAAGGATTCCACTCATGAATCTGAACAGATTTGGTTTGGTGGACCTTACATAGGGCTTGTGAAGGTATTGAGAGGAGGCTAAGTTGAAGTTTTCAACAATTACAATGCACCAATTCACATTTCTCCTAATGAGACCAAGGGCTATTTTCCATTCTGATGAGCATAGCTAGTCCAAAGATGATTGCTTCCCACACATCCCTTTGATTACTACATCACTCAGGGCTGAATAGTTGATGGATAGGTTCTTCTTTAGTATTGACTTGTTCTTGACTGAGTCATAGTCAATGTCTCTTTGACCAGTGAATAGCTTGTAGAGGACACTGAATTCTGAATCCAATTCTTTGCTCCAAACATTTGTGACAAAGTTTCTGTAGTTTGAAATGCCATAAGTTGTATGCACATCTTCAGGTTTGATGAGCATTGTGACATTTTGGAAGACACATCGAATAGTACTATCTTTGAGTCTGGTTCCAACTAGATATACCTCCATACATGCCTTTTCAAGGATTGGGTTTTGAGCGGTTAACATGTTTAGAAGCCTATTGTTTTCCAAGATTTCTTTGACGAAGGTTCCTACTTCTCCTTCGAAGAAGTCACTTTCGATGTAGTAGCCATGGGATTCTTCAGGGAGAGTCATTTGATTTTTCAAGATGAGCGAAAAAACAGAGGATTAGGGTTTGAAACAGAGGAAGCAAGATCGATTAGAAATTTGAAGGGTTTTAGAGATTGGGTGATTATAAATGTATAGGGATACAGGAGAGATCGTGGTTGAGAAGGTGGGGACAACGGTTATATTTTTTGGAGAGAGGCGACATGGGGTTTAAAGCTAGCCGTTAAGAGGAAGTGACAGTTATCTTCTTTTACTATTTAAGTGTACAGTAAATAGAATGGAAGTAAATGGTGTATAATTTATTTCCAGAAATAGCGGGCGGCTATTTATGGAAAGTAAGGGGCTAAATATAACACAACACACTTCTAATTGAATTTTGACCATCACATCCTAGGATTGCCACCCTTATGTACCAATAGAACATATTTGGTGGTCAAATCAGTTGACATTTTTGGACAAAAAATTTAAATCCAACAGCTAAGTCTATAACCATACCCTATTATTGATTGACATAAATTTCTTGTGTATAAAAGGAATATGAACTTAGCTGATGAATACACATCAAACTCAATTTCTTTAGTCTTAGCTGTTGAAGTCATACTCAGTTCAATTCTTGAAAATGGGGAGACTTTCATCTAAGTTTAATCCAAAAAGAATGGCTCAAACTGCTAAGAAGTTAATCTTTTCAGTTCCTGTTGGAGAAGAAACCGAGAGGGAAAGATTTGAAAGGGAGTATAGGTTATATACTATACAGAGTGATCATCAGCTGTATAAGGAAGTTGAGAATCTTCCTCTATGTCACCCTTTAAAGTATAGAGAGGTGAGAGAGAGAGAAAGAGAGAGAAGAGAAAAAGAGATTGGGAGTGTGAAAAGGAAGCTATAAAAAAATTTGAGAGAGATAGGTTGGCACAACAGAAAATGGTTGATGGTAAGGGAAAAGATAAGCAGGTAGAGGAGAGAACAAGTATTAAGTTGTTTGGTCAGAACATGAGGATAGGAGAAAGAGAGAGCAGCAAAGCAAGAGTTGCTCAAACTGAAGTCCTAAGGGTGCAGTCTCTTGGGGATTTAATGAGGAAGGAGGGATTCAAGGATCATGAAGGTGACCAAGATATGAGAGTGAAAGGAGAGACCTAGAATTTGAGGCATTTTACACTTAGGGAATTGATGCAACAAGAGGATAGCTTAGCTGTCCAGGCAAAGATAGTGCCTGTTGTTGAAAAGCCAAGAGTCTATTCCCCCGTCACAAGGGATTCTCTGTCCATAAACATGGAAGTTCTGGAGGGAAGGGCAGTCTCCATCAAGGGCTCACACTCAGCTGTATAAACAGTATTTGAGGTGTTGTAGTCCAGTTCAGGTGAATGAGAGGAGTGATGGTGGTCCTTCATCACATATGGCAATGATAGCTGCTGAGAGTTTGCAAACCTCAGGTACCTTTAGCTTCATGTCTCCTCTTGATGACTTTCCTCCTTATGATGCTGTAGAGGAATGGTGGCTAAGAACCATGGGTCTACCCTTGCAGTACTCAGTTACTACTATTGACCCAGTCATGGAGAGGCATCTAATATGGTTGGAAAGGTATTTTCAGGGAGGTCCATCTACACCAGCAGGGAGGGGAGGACAAGCAGGACAAAGGATCTGGAGTTGGTTGGAAACAAGTCTTGTAGGGGGAATATGAGTTAAACAGCTAAGATGGTTGGTTAGCTATTGGGAAGAGTTTTTTAGTACTCCTTTTTATTTTTGTTTTTGGAAGGCTACAAAGGTCCACAGGGGTAGTGAGGTTAAGTACTAGTTCCAAGTTGTATGATGTAAACATGCCATCATATGACTGTCCTTAAATAGAGATCTGTTTTAGGTTAGTTGTTAGGAAACTGTAAAACAGCTAACTATGTCTTTGTATTTCTTTAAAGTTTTTAAATGAATTTTCAGTTAATCCCTTTTACTTAGGCAAGTTAATCATTCCTAACACTGCTCTCAAAAGTTCAAACCTCTTTTCATCCATAGCTTTAGTTAAAATGTCAGAGACATTGTCCTCAGTACCCACTTTGGATAAGTTAATATTCCCTTTTTCAACATGATCTCTAATGAAGTGGTGTCTGATTTTAATGTGTTTGGTTTTAGAGTGTTGAACATGATTCTCAGTCATAGCAATTGTACTGGAATTATCACAAAATATAGGAATATTTGTGACATTCATACCAAAGTATTGAAGTTGACTTTTTAAGTACAATATTTGGGAACAACAGAGACCAGCTACAACATATTCAGCCTCAGCTGTTGAGGTTGCAACTGATGTTTGCTTTTTGCTTGACCAAGACACAATTCTTGATCCAATGAATTGACATCCACTACTTGTTGACTTTCTGTCCAGATTGCATCAAGCATAATCTGAATCAGTAAAACCAATTAGTGAGAATGGTGATTCATTAGGATACCACAAGCCATAGTCAGGAGTTCCCTTGAGATATCTCAAAATTCTTTTAACAGCAGCAAGGTGAGATTATTTAGGGTTGGCTTGAAACCTTGCACAGAGACATACACTGAACATGATGTCTGGTCTTGAGGCAGTAACATATAGGAGGGATCCTATATAGCTTCTGTACAGTGTTTGATCAACACTTTGACCATCAGTGTCAGCATGAAGTTTGGTTGTTGTAGACAGGGGTGTCTTAGCTGTTGAGGCATTCTGCATATTAAACTTTTTAAGCATGTCTCTTGTATATTTAGCTTGGTTAATGAAGATCCCATCCTTCATTTGTTTGACTTGGAGACCTAAGAAGTAGGTTAGTTCTCCAATCATACTCATTTCAAATTGTTTTTGCATAAGATCTCCAAATTCTTTGCAGAGGTCCTCATTTGATGATCCAAAGATAATGTCATTAATATAGACCTGAATGAGTAGTGTGTCATCTCCATATTTTTTTAATGAACAGTGTGTTGTCAATATGACCTTTGGTAAATTCTTTATCAAGAAAGAATTTAGACAGAGTGTCATACCAAGCTCTAGGGGCTTGTTTGAGACCATACAAGGCTTTGCCCAACTTGTAAACATGATCTGGGAATTTAGGATGCTCAAATCTAGGAGGTTGAGCAACAAACAATTTTTCATTTAGTACTCCATTCAAGAATGCACTCTTGACATCCATTTGGAATACTTTCATCTTCTTGAAAGATGCAAAGGCTAGAAATAGTCTTATGGCTTCAAGTCTTGCTACAGGGGCAAAAGTTTCATCATAGTCTATTCCTTCTTCTTGTCTGTATCCCTGAGCAACAAGTCTGGCTTTGTTTCTTACTACAATACCATCTTCACTCATTTTATTTCTAAATACCCATCTGGTACCTATGACAGTTTGATTTCTTGGTTTGGGAACAAGTTTCCATACTTTATTCCTTTCAAACTGTTCCAGTTCTTCTTCCATTGCTTCTATCCAGTCTGCATCTTGAAAAGCTTCATGGATATTTTTGGGTTCCATTTAAGAAATGAAGACACTCATGAAAATATCATAATGGGGAATGCCATCAGGAATGATTTCTTTTTGAATGGGAATGGAAATGACAAGATTATCATCATTGATAATGGGGATTTGAGTGGAGATTTGGGAAGGGAATACTTGACAGCTAACTGTTTGATCTAAGCTGTTGGGAAGGGGAAAGCTGTTGGGAGTGGGTAAGCTGTTGGGAGTGCCTTTGGGCAAAACATAGGGAAGAATTATGTTATTTTCATTAGAGGGAGAGGAATCATTGATTGTGGGTGAAGGTTCTGGAAGGTTGTCAGAGTTTCCAATACTTTCATCAAAGTTACACAGGTCAGTGTTGCTTTGATCATTGTTTTCATCAAGGTCAACATGAATTGATTCTTCTACAACTAGTCTTCTCTTGTTGTATAATCTGTAGGCTTTGCTAGTGTTGGAGTAGCCTAAAAAGAGTCCTTCATCACTCTTGGAATCAAACATATCCAGGTTGTTCTTCCCATTATTGTGAATGTAGCATTTGCTTCCAAATCCATGAAAATAGGATATGGTAGGGACGTTTCCATTCCACAACTCATATGGGGTCTTCATATGATACTTGTTGATGAGAGTTTTATTCTGTACATAAACAGCAGTTGTAACAGCTTCACCCCAAAAGTATTTAGGAAGATTGTGTTCAGACAACATTGCTCTTGCTGCTTCACAAATGGTCCTATTCTTTCTTTCTGCAACTCCATTCTGTTGTGGAGTTCTTGGTGCTGAAAAATTGTGGTCAATTCCAATTTGATTACAATAAGTGTCAACTCCAGTGTTCTCAAATTCAATTCCATGATCAGATCTTATCTTTTTGATAGACAAGCCTTTAAAGTTCTGAACTTTTTTGAATAGCTGAGTGAGATTCTGAAGAGTATAACATTTAGATTCAAGAAGGATGATCCAAGTGAATCTTGTATAGTCATCAACAACTACAAGGGAGTATCTCTTTCCGCCTAGAGATCTGGTTCTAATAGGACCAAATAAATCCATGTGAAGGAGATCAAGAGGTTTGGAAGTGTCAAGTCTTGTTTTTGCAGAAAATGAGGTCTTCTTTTGTTTTCCACATTGACAGGCTTTGCAAAGCTTGTCCTTCTTGAAAGGTATTTTGAGGAGACCTTTAACAAGATTGGAGATGGAAAATTTTGAAATAGTTTTAAGGTTCAAATGAGCAAGTCTCTTATGCCACAGCCAAGATATATCTGATTGGCTATAGGACAAAAGACAATGAGCAGCTGAGGATTGAACTACTTCAAGGTGGAGGCAGTAGATGTTCTTCTTTCTAACACCTGTTAGAATAACCTTGTTGTTCTTGTCTTTGACTTGGCACTAGTCCTTTGTGCAGATAACATGGTAACCTTTATCACAGATTTGACTAATGCTGATCAAATTGTGTTTAAGGCCTTCAACATAAGATACATCTGTAAAGATGATCTCCTTGGTCACTAGGTTGCCTGGTCCTTTGACTCTTGCTTGAGAATTGTCACCAAATGTAACATTGGGACCATTCTTTGGTGTTAGCTGTTGAAGCCATTTCTTGTTGTAGGTCATGTGTCTGCTGCATCCACTATTTAAATACCAGATTCCTTTGCTAGATACCTATAAAACAAAATATAAATTATGGTACCCTTTATACTTTTTGGGTCCAAAGGATTAGACTTTCTTTGGTACCCTAGCCTTGCCACCTGATCTTCTCTTGAAGAACTGGTTAACGGTGTTATAGTAGGACATGATTTGCATCATGTAGGGTGTCAATGTGAAGGGTTGAGGAGAGTTATATAGGTGTCCAGTGTTGTATGGGCTTTGATTTCTGTAGTTTGGTTGATGAAAGTGAGATTACTGTCTGGGGTTTTGTGATTGGTATAATGATCTAGGAGAGGAATTTTGTGACTGATAAGCATGGCTTTTCCCATTGGAATATTGCCAGTTTTGTGTTGCATGTCTTGGCTGTTCAGCTTGTCTTGGCTGTCTGGCTTGTCTAGGCTTTCTAGGCTTCTGTTCTTGCTTCCTTTTCTGAGATTTAATATCAACAGTACTAGTAGAAGCTTGAGAGTTAGGAATTGTGGGAGAATCCTCTTTTAATTTACTCTCTTCACTCCTCTGTTTATACACATCTTCTTTTGTTTGAATGGGGTAAGATGGTTTCTTGGTAAAGAATGTGTTGAGACTTTGTAGAATCATAGTCTCAACAACTCTATCACCAGTAGGTGGAGTGTAGGTTCTGAGTGTGGGGTTATTTACTCCTATTCCAGATCTGTCTCCAGGATCTCTTTGATTAAAGTGATACATGGATAAAGCATTGCTTGATTTGTTTCAGGAGTCAATTTTGCTTTTAATGCCTTGTTTTCTTCCTTCAAGGTACTCATTTCCTGTTCATTATCCTTTTGAGACTCAGAACAATCAGTATTAGCTGTTGAGCTAAGTATGTCATTTTCAAATTTTTGACATTTTTCTTCTAGATCCTTTTTGGTTGTTTCAAGATTAGTGTTTAGGGATTTGAGATTTTCAATGGTTTTTGATTGCTCAAGGTTTTCTGTGATGAGGGTAGCAAAGCTAGAGTCTTGTTTCTTCTTTTGAATCAAAAGGGTGCAAACTAAATTTCTAAAGCCATCAATGTTAAGAGAATTAAAATTATGTACCTCTTTAAGTTCTTCAGCAGCAGCTAAGGCTTCAAGGTCCTCTTCATTATCTGAATCTTCACATTCCTGTGCAACCAAACACAGTAGTGCTTCTTCTTCCTCACTATCTGAATCTGATGATTCAAATTCTTCATCACTAAACCTAGAAGAGTCAGCAAGCATGACTTGTTCTTTATTTTTGTCATTCTTAGCCTTGACACAATTAAAGCAATTGCACCTAGAGATATGAACAACTTCTTTAGAATAAGTCATTCTTTTTGAGTTTTCTCTTGGTTTCTTAGGTTCTTTGCAATCAGCAGCATAGTGGTCTGGTTTGCCACAGTTGTAGCACTAAATGTTTTTCTTAACAACTTCTTGAGTTGAGTTGGATGGTGAAGGAATGTATCTTCTTTCAAAGGCTTTCTTTTGGTGCTTCATGGCATTTCTGACAGCCATGGAAATGAGACTTGGGATGTCTTCTTGAGAGATAAGCTTTGATTGTTTTTTAGGAGTTATGTTCATCTTTTGTAGAGCATTAATAACAAGAGTGTCAATGTCCTGTTGAGAAATTTGTTTCTGGGTTTGCTCTTGAGCTACAAGGGCAAGGGTTTGAGATATGGTGGATGCTGGTTGAATTTTGATCATTCCTTCTAGTTTATATGCTTTAAGTTTACCAAAGTATTGTTCTATGGTCATACTACTACATTCAGCTCCTTCTCTAATGGGAAGGGCTACTTTCTCATACTCTTGAGGAAGATTAGAGTAGATCTTTAAGCATAGGTCAGATTGTTAAAAGGTTTTGCCATGGTCTGAAATGGTTCTTACAAGATCTTCAAATCTTGGTCTTGCAGCACTCACTTTCTCTCCAGGATAGAATTTGAAGTTGTCTAACTGTCTTAATAAGTTATATAGATTTTGGGTTCTAACACTGGTGTGTTTAGTGAACTTTGTGTTAATTAGTTCCCATGCTGCTTTAGCACTTGGTACTTTAGCTATTTCTTGAGCTAGGGAGTCATTTACACTTTTTTGCAGAATGTTTTTTACTTTTAAGTTTGCAGTCATAAGTTGTCTTTGTGCATCAGTCCAGTTTTCAGGAGATTTGAGTTTGCTACCTTCTCCATTGACTTCAGCTTGAGTGGGAGGTTCAACTTCATTTTCTAAGACATACCAGTTCCATATGCTATTAGCATCTAGATAGGTTTTAATTTTTGAGGAGTAAATCTCAAAAGATCCACAATCATCAATGTGTGGAATGTCCTTTTCATTGTTTCTTCTTGGTTGAGGCATGGTGGGTTGAATGGATCTTTCACAAGTTGTTAGACTCTGTATGGTGAATCCAAGCTCTGATGCCAATTGAAAGGCCCTGTTATACTGAATGAACAGATTAGTTAAAACTTGGACAGCTAACTATTTGAGGTTAGCTGTTGAGAGGTAATAATAAAAAGAGATGTACAGTGGAATATAAATGAATGAATAAATGAAAGGACAAGTGTAGTGTGTGTGTAAGTGTAAAGACAAGAGTGTATACAATATTTTAAAGTGGTTCAGAGGCAAAACTCTTCTCTTACATCCACCCCCACTGTTAGAATAGTGAGACCAATTCACTATAATATTCTCTTCAATAAGAGTTACAAGAATTGATAAGGCAAGTTCCTTTGAACCCCCTCTACTTAATTGACACTTCAATTAAGGTTGCTTCTTTCAAAGCGAGAAAAAAAAATAATCACAAGTTTGTTTACAAAATAGCTTGGCTGTTAGATGGCTGGATGTGGGTTGTAACTGGGTGCAAGATGGCACAATATTTGCAGGGGATTTATGCAAATATTTTGATCTGCAGTGTGAATGCAGGGGAGTTTTGAAGGTTTTTCAAAGGGAGAAAGGGTTGTAAAATTAGGAAGGTCACTTGACAACATCCCAGTATACTCCTTTATATAAGGGTTGGCATAAAGCCGTTAGGGACAAGTAGCCGTTTGGGGGAGAAAGGTACAGAGAATTAATGGTCAGTCTTTGACTTTGACTGACTGATTATTATTCCTTTGTTTGCAGGTTGTCAAGGTAGTAGGGGTGTATTCACACTTGATCAAGCTTCAATATGAGTTATTCTAATTGTTGATAATATTGGAATAATCATTCTTCAAGGTTTTGATGACGTGGAGTCTCAGCTGTTGGTGAAGAACAGTCTTAGCTGTTGGAGCAGGGGAGCTTAGCTGTTGAAACAGAGGAGCTTAGTTGTTGGGCTTTTAAGACATAGTCTGTTGAGGCTTGATTGAAATTAGTATCTTGGTAATTCATGTGGATGTAATAGATGTTGTAATAGATAGTTCTTCAGTTTGTTTGAAGTGTAGATACTAGATAGATCATGTAGATGCTTGACTGTTGGCTTGTATGGAAGCAGGGCAGCTTAGCTGTTGGGGTTTGTCTTGGGTTGCCTGTGTTCAGGTCTTTTGTATACATCATATAATCAATGGATTGATTATTTATTTATCAAAACATATTTACTATGATTAATTGTGAGTTAAGCATAGTGAGGTAGTAACAACATCTATATTTTCTCACGTGGAATTGACGAAGCCGAAGTTGATAAAGATGATGATTTTCTGTCAATTATCTTAGCTTTTATTGGATTTGAGAGTTGATTTGGGAGATTATATTAGTAAAAAGGTTGTGTATTGGCACTTTTTGTTTTTGTTTGTGTGTTCTAATGGATTGGTAAATCAAAAAGTTTGTCAATTGTTTTTGGTGTTGGCTTTGAATGTAAATGAGATTTTGTTGTTGATGGATTGATTTGGTTTGCAAAGTTCACATTTATTGTTGGAACAAGTGCGAGCAATCAGGGAATTTTTCAGTTGTATATTATAACAACTGTGAATTTTTCAGTTGTATATTAGAACAATTGTAAACTTGTTTTTTGATCAACTGTGAATTTGTTCTAGGAACAACTGCGAACTTGATCTTGGAACATTATGTGAACTTGTTCTTGAAAAAAAACAGTGAACTTGTTCTTGGAAATTGTTTTGGGAACAATTGTGAACTTGTTTTTGAAATAACTGTGAACTTGTTCTTTAAAAAAACTGTATTTTTTTTCGAAAAATGTGAATTGTTCTTAGGAACTTGTTTTTTGAACAACTGTAAACTTGTTTTTGGACCAAATGTGAACTTGTTCTAAGAACAATTGCGAACTTGATCTTGGAACAAAATTGTGAATTTGTTCTTGAAAAAAAAAACAGTGAACTTGTTTTTGAAATAACTGTGAACTTGTTCTTTAAAAAAACTGTAATTTTTTTTTATTTTTTCGAAAAATGTGAATTGTTCTTAGAAACTTGTTTTTGGAACAACTGTAAACTTGTTTTTGGACCAACTGTGAACTTGTTCTAGGAACAACTATGAACTTGATCTTTGGACAAAATTGTGAACTTGTTCTTGAAAAAAAACAGTGAACTTGTTCTTGGAACTTGTTATGGGAACAATTGTGAACTTATTTTTGAAATAACTGTGAACTTGTTCTTTAAAAAAAAGATAGTTATTTATTTATTTTTTAAATGTGAATTGTTCTTAGGAACTTTGAATTTGTTCTTGAAAAAATGTGAAAAAGGTATTTTAATCGTTTTTGAGATATAAAAAATGCTTTACTTTGATTTTCATAGTCTATTTGAACTAACGTTGAACAATATTTCATAAAAAGTACTTCAATTGTTGTTGGGATATTAAAAAATGCTTTACTTTGATTTTGGTCATCAGAAAATCGTAGCCGGAGGTGGTCGCCGGGAAACAGTCGCCGGAGATGGTCACCGAAAAGTGGTCACCGGAAAATAGTCGCCTGAGGTGGTGGGGATTGGTGACTAAAAGTGGTTATGGTGGCTGTGGAGACGAAGTGAAATGATGTGGAGAGGGGACTAGAAGGTAGTTGCCCCATAAATGTAGAGGTGGAGTAGTTTTAGGGTTTTTTTCAATTCCATCCTTCTCGTATTCAAGGGATATTTAATGCAAGGGCTTGTCAAGAACCACATCAATGTGAGGTGGAGTAGCTTAGGGTTTTATTTTGCTTGTTTTTTTTTCATTTAATTAATTTGGTCAAATAACCCATTATTGATTTAAAAGTTTATTTGTCACCCTACATTAATGGTAGAGGTGGAGTTGCTACGTTGATAACCCATTAGGGTTTAAGGGCAACCATAATATTAAATAGTAGATTTTTTTTTAATTTATGAAAAAACTAGTTTCCCTCAAAACCAACTCACAATTTTGGGGGAAATTAGTTCCTCCCTAAGTTATAAAAATTCATGTTTTTTATAGGGTTTAAGGTTTAGGGTTTAAGGGTGATACTAATTTTAAAAAGTAGACTTTTTATAAATTATGTAAATTTTGAGATTTTACATTTTAATAATTTGAGGGCATTTTGTTCTTGCAAAAAAACAAAGAATTTTTGGCGAGTTTAAAAAATGTCTGTCTTTATTGGTCATTTTTATTTGGCTGAGGGATTTATTGATCAAAGCCTTAAATTACTTTGGGTTGGCCTAACTTGCATTAACTCCTTTCTAGCAATTTTTTTAACACGTGCTTTAACGATTTCACTTGCACTGTTTTTGAACTCATTAAAAGAAAGATTTAGCATTTTGCAAAAACAAAAAATATATAAAAAAAAAATAAAAAATGATAAAGATTTAGCATAAATCAGTGTTTAAAGAGTGTTTCAGTACGATTTTAATTGAGTTGAATTTCGATTAGATGAATTTTATGTACGACCTTGATTGGAACCAAACCATCTATTACGACTTGAGTTTAGTTTAGTTGAGTTTTAATTCATGAGTTTCTCACATATGTTTTGTTTCTAATTGATGACGCCCTGAAATTTTGGGGTCAAGGAGAGAGATCTCCGGTTAGCTGTCTCCTGCTCCTGAATCACAACACAACCAAGAACACGTGCCAGGATCTCATTGGGTGGTGGCTCCACCACTTACAGTCATGGTCAGACAGGTACGGATCGTTAACGTCCCTTGGACGTATTCACCAGCTGGAAAGTGCGGGTTTCGGGCTAATTACTTGGGACACAATCACGAGGCCCATAAAATAACGGAAGGCAAAGCCCTTCCCGTGCCAGGTCAGCGATCGAGCTGAGACCTCAGGCACATTCTTCCACGGGTTTATCCGGTTCGGTCTTGAGATTTAGGACCCGGTTAAGATAAACTCGATCGGTCCGGTTCACGCGGGTTTGTCCCCGGTCTGACAAGCTCAGGCTCATCACTAATCAAGTCGTAATGGTCCAACTCAAGCTCTATCGAGCAAAATGGTAGTCCCTCAATTTCAAAATACATGTTGTTTTATACTTCTTTACACATATTAAAAAATGCACCGTCATATTTATTATACAATCCAATTTATGAAATAAAATTGTGCAGAAACGAAGTCGAATTAATTAATTTGAATCAATCAGTGCCCATGGATTGCAACA
The DNA here is from genome assembly GCA_026119855.1 of Campanula takesimana. Classification (NCBI taxonomy): domain Eukaryota; kingdom Viridiplantae; phylum Streptophyta; class Magnoliopsida; order Asterales; family Campanulaceae; genus Campanula; species Campanula takesimana. Next base: position 431,308 of record JAOWBW010000689.1, read on the forward strand.
ATAATGTGGATTCAACAATAAAATTCAAGAAAACCAAAAAGGAAAATCAATGGCAGAACTTATGAATTTGCTTGCAATTTATGAAGTGTGTTGGCAATTACTTCATCTAATTCAGAAATATGGACCGGTATATAAATTTGAGAAGGTATTCCACTTAGCACTAATTGATTTTAATGTGGAACCTCCAATATAGTACGTTACCGGCCTACTCCACCCCAATGGCCCTCTGTCACCTCTTCTACAAGGTCCATTACACGTGTAGGCCCACGGTAATGTTCCACGTCACCCGATTAATAAGTCCACTTTATAAGCCTTGGCAAAGCCGGCTACAGGTGAGGGGGCATGTTAGACAATTATCTCACATCTACTAAAGTGAGAAACATGGACCGGTATATAGAATTGAGAAACTATTCCACTTAGCACCAATTGCTTTTAAGGTGGAGCCTCCAATATAGTATGTTACCGGCCTACTCCAGCCCATGCTCACACTTAGGCTTCTCTCTGCTTCTAACCTATCTCTAATTCTAAGAATATTGTACGTGTAATCATGTTAAAGTTTAATATTTCATCTCAATATTAATTTACAATGAAAGAAATATCTAAAATTATTTTTTGTAATTGTTGAATAAATGCTTCAAATTTATTTATTTAATAGTTTCTCTGTTTCAAATGATAGTCTCATTTAACTTTTCAGATTTTAAAATTATATCGTAAGTTTTGAAAATTTAATAATTTTGAAAATTAAATCAATATTTTGAACCAAGTAAAAAGAGAAAATAAAAGTATTATTTTGAACAGGAGAAAAAGAGGCAGTTGTTCATAAGAATAAGATATTTGTTTCATAGTAAGCATTGATAGCCATGAACAAGTTAGTGGAAGAAAAACCTTAGCATCTAGCCGACTGCAGTCCCAAGTTGTTACAATTTACACATATCCTAAATTAAATTAAGAGCAGTGCTAGGGACACAAAACAAAGTCACAAAATCATGCTGACACAATGAAGTAACGATATTTTATTGGTTGTAGCGATAGTGGACCCGCCACACTCTAATTAAAAACACAAATAAATCACTACACCTAAGATTTTGTGAGTGAGATTATGTGATTTTTTTGTGCTCCTAGTATTATTCTTAAATTAAAAGCCCCATTTGAATACAAAGACAAAGACAAAGGAAACGTGACTTGACAATAACTAAAATTAAAATACAAAAAAGTGGGCCACCACTCACCTCTTGACTCAACTGTATAACCAACATTAATAAATCACTAAATACAATGAAGTCAACACTTAGAGTTGACCTTCTGACTGTAGTAGATGTCGACTGCCGGACCCCCTTATCACATTCTTCAATAATGAACATACTAGTTTGTTCTTTCATCAAGACTTTGGAAGATAATACCTCCGTCCCAAAACTTTTCGCTACTTATTTTTGTTTTGGACGTCTCACTTTCTGGCTGTAGATGGTCCACTAACTTATTTTTCTCTCCTACTCACTCACGCTTATTTTTTAAACATATTTTCTTAATCCTCGTGCACTCACTTTTAATAACAATAAGTTTGGGACGGAATGAGTACTTTTTTACAAGATACATCTCTCCTCTAAATTAATGTTCATATATTTGTTCTTAAATAAAAACAATTTTAAATATTGATCTGGAAAGAGAGAGAGTAAAATTTAAAAATTACTGTATATTATACTCCCTCCGTCCCACCGAAAATTGCAAAACTTACCAAAATGGGCGTCCCATAGAAATTGCACATTCCATAAATGGAAAGTTTTTAATACTTTTTAATTAGTGGGTCCCACTTCTCATACTCACATCCACTAACCCACTAACTATTCTCTACCCCACTTTCTCTCTCCCACTCAACTATCAACACTCACAACACATCATTTTTTTCACTTTTTCCCTTAATTCTTGTGCCATAATTTTTTTTGAAGTTTTCGGCGGGACGGAGGGAGTACTATTCACTGCTCCGCTATAATTTATGAATAAGTTGCAACGGAGTAGAGGTTGTTTCGCTGCAACGGTCTTTCACTCTCTTTCTTGTCCTTATAATATACTCCATCTGTCCTTAAATGAGTGTTCATTAGAAGAAATATTTATCACTAAATGAGTGTCTTTTTTTTAACATAACTTTCTCCCTAAACGTTTTTTTTTTTTTTTTTCAAAAAAAATTTCACCGGTTTCTTTATACGTGCAAAACTAAAGGTTTGGAAAGGAGATTACAAGATTATATATGAATCGTTGTTACCAAATTGTTCAAAAAGTTGAGATTTCAGTGTCCCTTAAAATGAAATTTGGACACTCATTTAGGGACAGAGGGAGTATTATCTCCGCGATAATTTTATTTTTTTAATGATGATGAAGCAATTCTTAACTTTATAAGAATTTCACCAAACACATCCTTAAAAGTAAACTGTTAGATCTCTTGTTCTGTCATTTTTGTTTTGTGCAAGAATGATGAATGATCATCTATGTTATGTTGTTATTTATAATATGGTGACCTCTAACTAGTTCTTTGTCTTAGACTTGTCAGAAGAGTTAGCATGTACCTCGTGATCCCTTTTATCAACTCATCAGACTAAAAGTTGACCTTTAACATGGATCCAAATCTTTTTTCTTTTTTAAAAAAAAAAAAAAAAAAAACTTTTTTTAAAACTTTTCTTTTTAAATTGTTTTTAACTTTTAAGGTCAAGAACTTAGAATCTCATTTTTTGATTTATGATATAGTTTGATGATCGAGATTTTCACCGAGATTGAAGTTGTTGATACGAAGTCATTTTAACTTAATTGATTGCGTGAGGACATTGCAAGCGGACTATCAGATGGCGCAAGAACGTCTATGGCAAGAAGACTACCAGATGACGCGACGTCTATGAGACATTAGGTTGTTAGCACTGGCAGATCTAAATGGAGTCATTTGGGGCCCGCGGGCCCGCGGCCTTGTTTAAAAAGAAATAAAAATTACAAGTGCAATTTTTTTTTTGTAAATGTTAAGGGTATTAGTGCAATTTAGCATACTTCCCCCCCCCCCCTCCCCAAAAATGCAAAGTAAAAAATACGCTTATATTTTTTTGCCCTTTATGTAATTTTTGCCCCGTTCACAGAAAATCCTAAGTCCGCCACTGGGCTGAAGAGAAAGTATCATTCGCTGTAATAGGTTTCAACAGGGGAGGGACTTGTAATAGTCAGAAATATAGATCTGTAATAGATTTCATATGAATTTGTAAAAACGATGACAATTGACTTGTCATGAACATGATATGTTACAATTTCAAAAAAAAAAAAAAAAGTAATAAAAATCAAAACATACTTATCCGTCAAAACAGTAAAAAAGACATGAAATAAACATTTAGAAGTACTGTAGCTTGCTTGCAATAGTGGGAGTACAAGGGGTGATACAAGTATAGTCTACCAGATTAGTGAATATCATTAAAAAAGAAAAAAAAAATAACCGCAAAAGAAATTATATATAGGAAATCAACCAAGCAAGAACAACAGAAGACAACGAACTGAAAATATAAATAAATAAAAACTCATAATGTACAAACTGTAGTCTCTTGGGTTAATTAATAATTTACAGAACCGACTCCGCCATGGAAAAAAAAATAATAATAATAATAAAGGAAAAAAACGATCGAAACAAGAATTTCTGGACTAAGGATATACCAAGCCATACTGAAGTAAATTAGCTCTGCCATCTAACAAGTTCAGAAAATCTGAGAAGTAAAAAGAAAATTATACTCCCTCCGTCCCCATCTTCATACTTTTTTTCGTCGGTACTACGAAGGAACTTTAAGCACTAATTTTAAGTTGGTTTAGTTATACAAATGAAAATCTAAAACTTCTTGTTGATACACCATCAACAATACTATCCATAACAAGTTTTAGATAATCATTAGGACAACTAAATCAACCTAAATTTATTGCTCAAAATTCCTTCGCAACAACAGAGAATAAAATAGGAAGATCATTTTGGGACGGAGGTAGTACGTTCAGGAAGATCTGGTGAAGAATATTTGGAACTTGGTATCTAAATCAATCTTCTCCGGCACCATTAAGGGTCATGATCTCTTCTAGAGTGTATTCTCCCCTGGTTCGGTAGGCAACTTAAAGCCAGGTTTGAGACTAATGAGATTGAACTTCAACCGTTCCTCACGCTCCATAGCATAAATTTTGCTAAGAGAAACCTTAAGCTTAGGCCTCCGATTGTTCTTCGATGATGAACCATTATTCAAAGACTTCTCTCTGAAAATAGATATAAACTTATGTTTAACAAAATTAACCAGTAAACATATCTCTGAAAAGCAATGATAAAAGAACTCGTAAGTGCTGAGTAATTTCAAAGAGAATACATAGAAATATGTTGATCTGGGAAGTTTAATAATAATACCGTGATTATCTTTTCATACAGTATAATCATGAAGAACTTGTACAGAGTTTACAGTCAGTTTGTTTCTTTTCATTATCTTCTATTAAAAAATAATCGACGTAAAACGTGTACCTCCCAGACTTTAAGCGTGCCCTTCTTTCTTTTTCTCACCTTTCTCCTCTCTACCCTGGTTCCCTCTTCGAATCCTTGATACAATGTTAAGTCCTTTTCACTCCAAGTAATTTGTTCCATTAGGTTATATGATCTCACAACACGTTAACTCTTCTCTTCTTTTATTTTTTTCATTTATTTACTCCTCCCCTTCCTTCCCCCAATTTTGTACTCCCTTTGTCCCTAAATGAAGGTCATTTCAAGGAACAATATGAAAATCTCTACTTTTTATACAATTAAATGCAAGGATTTATATATATTATTGTAACCCTCTTTCCAAACATTTAGTTTAAAAGTATAAAGAGACTAGTTAAAGAAAGAAAAAATTGGAAAAAAAAAAAATTTAGGGACAAGGTTATTTTCAAAACCGACATTCATTTTTGGGATAAAAATTTCTTGGAAATGGCCATTCATTTACGGACAAAGGGAGTAATAAAAGATACTGGTCTAAGATTATATACACATACTCTCTCTGTTATAAAATGAAAGTTCAAATTTGCTCGAGAAAATTTGGATAGTCATTTTGGGATGGAGGGAGTATGTAGCATCCTTATACAAGTCTCCTTCTAGTTGAAAGAGAGCTTATTTCTCTTTAGGTGGCCGAATCACCCTTCTTTGTGCATGTTTTTCGAGTATTCCTCTCTATTTCTTGTCTCTTTCTCATATTCTAGTCAAGGTGAAGTTTTGGAGGCAGTTAATATCGAGCGGAGTATGAGGAATTTTTATTTGGGGGGGGGGGTGCAGTTTTAGTGGTATGGGAGAAGGTGTGTTCTCCTAAGGAGGAGGGAGATCTAGAGTTGGGAAACTTGGTCAAGACAGACATTTCCTTGGTGAGTAAGTGGTTGGGGTGGTTTCAAGATTCACGCTCCATTTGGCATAAAGTGATTAAGAGCAAATTTGGTATGCACAAATAACAATGGTTAAGACTCCCAGTTCCGAGGCTCTAGTTTCCATAAAAACCCATAGAAGTATATTCATATCATCTGTTCGTCCCTTGACTCGTTTATTAGGAATCGGGCTCGAATACGGTTGTGAGAGGATGAGTGGTTAGGTAACCCCTCCTTGTGTCAGTTGTTTCCTCGTTTATATCGTTTGTCCTCGGTTCATTCAGCTCATATTCTTGCTTTTGTGGTTCTCGGGGGTGAGATGAAAACTCTTGGGACTTTCATGGGTCCTCTTAACAATACTTTATCTCGAGTTCGGTTGTCGAATAATCAAGATATAAAAATTGGGAGCTTGGATAGGTCATGGATGTATTCTTGTCAATCTTTAATGAAGTTCTTGATTCCTAGTCCTAATCTACTCCTTTTTCTCTTGTATCTTCTATTAGGAAGTCAAAAACTCCTTTTAAGATCAAAACTATAAGTGAAAAGTGGTGCTTAACAAACTTAACACTAATGAGATGCGTGACCATTTATTCCCTCATTGTTCAGTTGTGTCATGTGTGTCATCTTTGGAACCCGTTATTTAAGGTTGCTGGGAAATTTGGGTGTGCCCCGGTTCGTTGAACCCTTTTCTGCAAGTTCATTTCCGAGGTTCCGGGAGAGTCAAGGATATAGTTCACTTTATGGGAATGTAGTATTCAGCTATTTTTTGGTGCCTTTGAATGGAGAGTATAACAGGATTTTTAGAAATCAACATATACCGAATCATTCATTATAGGCTCGAGTGATTTCTATTGCTTCTCTTTGGGCGTCCGCTAATGGTGCTTTTAGGGGTTTGCCTATTTCGAATTTGAAGAGGGATTGGGTTGCTGCAATCATGTGGCTCTTGTTTGTTTGTTTGTTTGTTTGTTTGTTTGTTTTTTATGGACATCTTGTCCATCACTTGTATATTCTTCTCCATCTATCAAATATACTCCCTCCGTCTCTACTTAGTGTGAAGCAAAATTTTGGGCACACAAATTAAGAAAAAGTAAGAGAGATAAATAATGGAAGGAGGTGTTTGTGAGTATGAAAAATTAAATAGGAGAGGGAATGAGTGGGAGAAATAGTAAGTTGATTAATGTTGTGAGTGTAAAAGTAAAGTAGGAGAGAGAATGAGTGGGAAGAATAGTAAAGATTCTTTGCTATTTTTGGGCAGTTCACAGTAACCTGACACGGACGAAAAAGGAAATAAGTTCACACTAACCTGAGACGGAGGGAGTACTTCTTATCAAAGGAAAAATGTATGTAATCACAAGAATTATTCTGCTCAAGCATTCATCTTATTAACTAACATTGTTACGCTACCTAGAATAGTACATTAAAAAAAATGCAATTTGGTGCTACAAGAGCTCCCACTATGCGTGGGGTCAAAGGCCGAGCCCATATCAACTTAATGTACATTATACCTCATTAATTTGTATCATCATGTTACTAATGATGCTCAAACATTTCCTCAGTATTTTATATGTTCCTTTTATCTCTAAAAGCATCTTTTTGAACTGCTCAAAGACAAACTTACATTTACCAGCCAAAACCTGTGTCAGTACGGCCATTTGGACCACAGTTCATAGCAAAAGCAAATAAATTAAATCCTGGTTAACGGAATAAAAGGCTGTATCACATCTCACGACAAAGGATCACAGGTAGTACTAGTGTTTAAATATATGATGGCATTATTTGTGATAACTTTGTTCATCACTCATTCCTTTCAAATCTTCTGCATGTAAACATGGAAATCCAACATGTCCACACATGGCCCTCATCAATTTCTTTCCATACGCTATTCTCTATGAACAGTTGCAGAATTAGGTTTTATACCTATATGTATGTTTTCTTACTTTTGAATGGGTAATTACTAATTATAATGAAAGTAGATTCACAACTAGAATTATTATATGAAATTATCCTTCAATATTTCTAGAGAAAAAGGAAATATTCTACAGCATCTACTAACGCCCATGTGCTTCTTGAACAGAAAATGGCAAAGTTCTCTTTTCAAAATGATGTCTGTTACGCAAATGAGATGTGTCATATGTAAAACTAACCTGGCTAATTTAGTGCGTCTCTCCATCTCTTTGAATAAAAGCGTTTTCTTGAGATCCTTAAGACCATCCACAACACCAGGACCGAGAGTATTCTTCAACAATGAACCATGCTTAGACAAAATGCTGAAAATGGAAATATATGTTTAATCACGTTAACCAAAAAACATACGTATTCAGTATATTATGCTAGTTTAGGCCGTTTTCTAAAAGCAATGCCAACAACTCATAAGCTCCGAGTATGCTAAGCAAATTAATGAAATTGTGTTGCACTGACAAACTTAATAAAGCACAGTGCATATTTCAATGAAGAACATTTTAACTTCAGATTTTGAACAAATTCTCCAGGAAAGCTCGTCACTTAGTAAGTAGAGAAACAAATAGAATCATTTAAGTACACCTCAAAAGTCAATCACGCACTCTATTCCCCCATACACACACTATTGCTCTCAGTCTCACCAAGACTTGCTCCCTCTGATTACAAACACATTCGGAACTCTTTCGACCTTTACTATGAGGCAAACCTAGGTCATATACGGACTTTTCCAGTATGAATCAAGAAAACGAACAGTGAATGGATAACTGAAACCAATGTGGCCCCGCCAGCTCTCTGTGCATGTTTGTCCTTTTGCTCTTTCATTTACTGTTGCACCACCCCATACACATTGGTGCTAGGGGTGTAAATGGTTCGGTTTGGGGGAATTTACGGACCGAACCACTAGTCATCGGTTTGGGATAATCCCAAACCGAACCGAACCATGAAAAAATTCAAACCGAACCAAACCAAACCGCTATGGTTTGGTTCGGTTTGGTTCAAACCGCGGTTCAATTGTGTGGTTCAAACCGCGGTCTAGACCGTGGTTTAGACTACGGTTCAAACCACGATTCAAACCGTAACTCATTATTTGTTTGAATTTACCGTGATCACGGAGGAAGAGCGAAAGATGCGTGTCTTTAAGGGGAAAGTCAGCGGAAGAGAGAGGCCGAAGGAAGACAAAACACTTTACAATATCGATCTGGGAGAGAACTTGTTTTTTCATGTGTCACAATTAAGATAACAAATAATGAAATTAATACTTGAATAAGATACAAAATATGGGTTAGAATTAGTCTATGTAATGTTTTTTTTTTGGTACAACAATAAATACTAATAAATATACGATTTTTTTTTAAATAAGATACAAAATGGGGGGAGGTTAGGATAATTAGTTTCTGTTATGTGGTTTGGTTTGGCAGTTCGGTTTGGGAGGTCAAACCGCAAACCAAACCGAACCAAGTGGTTTGTCAATATTTGAGACCGAACCGAACCATTCATGCTTGAAAACCAAACCAAACCGCATGGTTTGGTTCGGTTCGGTCTCAAACCGCGGTTTGAACCAAACCACTTACACCCCTAATTGGTGCTACCTAGAACTAACGTTAAGTGTTCTACATGGAGATCTGACACTTGTCATATCTATCTGCTCCGTAACATATAGGGACAATAAAGCTACATTTTGAATATGTATACCGGTATAGAGCATTCATTGTTCATACACAAGTCATTAGTTTGGACAACTGTTAACCTTTCAGCCAAGTAAAGTGACACTACCCTCCCCCCCCCCCCCCCACCCCACCAAACAAACCAAAGCAACACCAATTAATCCTCAAATGTTGATCGACTTGGCAGGAACTTGACAATGTCGCCACAAATCTGAGTCCAGGTAATTACTCATCACATTGGTAACATCTGCCAGTAAACCATGAGCCAACTTGGGCATTTGACTAAAACTCAATGTAAGTGAAGGTAATATATTTGCACGATCATCATTTACACCTTTCCAACCTTTGTCATGTAAACATGGAAATCTGATCGGACCACGAAGGGCCCTCTTCTATTTCGTTCTGGTGAACTATTCTCTATGAACAAATTTAGAATTAGATATGTATCTCCAATTTATATGACACCTTTAAAATAATTTTGAATGGGTCATAATAATGAAAATAAATCCACAACTGGAATTGTTATCTAAAAAATTCCTTCAGCATAACTACGAAAGGAAATAGTATAAAGCATCAACTAACACCAATGTCTTCATAGACAGGGATTGGCAAAGTTCTCCCTTTAAAATGATGTAATTACATGATTAAGATTTATCATATTGAAACTAACCTGGATCTTTTATTACTTAACTCCATCTCTTTACGTGCATCTTCGATCTGCATTTCGATGTACATAATCAAAACCAAAAAGGACAGAAAACAAAAGAGATGTGGAGAAGCTAAAAAATGTAACTGCCATAATATTTGCACCAATTGTAGATTTTTCCACCGATTAAGTTAGGAAATCAACTATGTGCAAAAGGAAATAACGACATGAATATCAAGGCAAAATTCTCAAGCCATATAGAACAATGTAGATGGAACATTATGCTGCACACCTTATCATCAATTACAAGCCTATGAAACAAACTATAATTATGGAAGGTTTTAGACTACAGCAGAAACTCAAAATTTTGGTGGATCCCTGAACTTGGATCCACACCATTTCTGGTCCTCATAGATGAAACCAGGTAAAAAAATTATAGATATAAACAGCATAAAGTTTGAATTTGTGGTAAAGGTCTTACCTCCGAAATCAATGTCTCGCAACTCCAAACCGACGCACCCTGAAAATAATGATAGCATTTAAATAAGTTCCACAGGATTTTATAGAATATGATTCAACAAAAAGTGAGTTAGTTACTTGACCGTTTCAGCTCATATAGTTTATACCATACTTTACCCAGACAAAGAATCCATACCATACACTCCCTTTGTCTCAAAATGATTATCTTTCTATTTTTATACAACAATAAAGCCTTCGTCCCAAAACGATTTGGGGTGGGCTAACATGAATCATCATATGGAATCGTCAATTAAATAATTAATAATAATAACCACAAAAAAAAAAAAAAAAAAAATGAAGCTAAGAAGAAATTTAAAAAGAAGAAATAGGTAGGAAGAAAATTAAGGGAAAAAACCCATCAGCCACATGAATTTTCGCCATCCACTTTGTTCTCTTCAACACCATATATTCTTCAATCCCTAGTAGACCATATAGCTTTACAGTCACCCTTATTGATGTCTTCTTAGGCATTTCCTACCCCTCGCCATCACATCACTTCTCTACTCTTCAAGCCTCCTACGTGGTCTCCGTTTCACAATACAAAACCAACTTAGCAGATTCTTCCTCATCTTGTCCACAATGGTGCAACTCCTACTTCCCCTAATCACCTCATTCATCAACCGATCTTTCATGTAAGTGCACGCATCCTCCGTAGAATACACATCTCCACCACATTCAACTTATGAATGTGACACTGTTTCGTGGTCAATCACACAGTAATATACAGCAATATGGCAGTGCACGTCTGATTGTCATATTACAGGCGTGAATATGTTACCTGGACACGGTATCCGAGATCCGACACGGATACAGATCCTAGTGTCGGATACAATTTTCTTAATAATTTTGGACACTGGGACACCGTCCTAAATTTGGACACGGGTACAGGATACGAGCATTATTTCAGGACAAATCAAAATAGTATAAATAGACTATTTATACTTTACTTATAAATGAAGTCAACTCACTCCTTTTTTACTAAGATATATTGTATAATTAAGTAAAACAACATTACAATTTGTAAAATCTTTATAATTGAAGCCAACTCACTCCTTTTTTCTTTCAAATTTTTCTTGTCGTATCCGAATGAAAAAGCAGGTGTCCGGGTGTCGTGTCGGATGCGATACGTATCGAACATGGGTACTTCAACATATTTGAAGAGTCCGGGTAACAGAGAGCGTGATTATCGTAGAATAGAATTTTTCCTTTAATCAATGGGGACATGCCAGGGATTCACAAAGAAACCCTGTGGTGCTTTTCCACTTCAACCAACCTACTTTGCTTTTCAGAGCCACTTCGCTATTCAATTATCCATCATTTTGGATAACAGATCAAAGATAACGAAAAACGTCAGAACCTTGGGCGATCTTACCGTCTGAGGTGATCTCCCCTACCTTCCTACTTCTAACCTTGCTAAACTTACACTCCAACTTCAATCAACCTGCTTTGATTCTATATTAAAATACCTGTCCACTTTCCAAAAGTGAGGTAGGTAATTATCTTCGTTTCCTATTATACCCTCACTAATACTAAGCTTTTGTAGTTGTGTCACACATTAATGGAGTAACAACGATATTTTCCATAAAACTAGGGTAGTTTGAGATTGTTTAAAATAGACCACAACTAATGATAAATCCTAATATACATATAGTTCTGGATAGTCTATTTGGACTGGATGTAATACTTGGTGCAAACTTTTCACAGACAATATAACTTAACAAAACACTTTTAATTTTATTTTCCTACAAGAAGTGTGACAAAACATTAGGTTATACATAAGTTTGCTCTCTCCCCTCTGTGATTACCAATTAGCAACATGTGCCCTTCTTTTCAAACAAAACGAAAGTTAACCTTTCATGTAAAATCTCGTATTTGCCCTTTAAAAATCATGTGTAAGGCACATGATGTGTTTTCTAACGAAAGATAGCTTTTTAACTGATTTTCCATTGGATTGCAACGAAAGGTCAATGTGGGGAAGGGGGTTGCAAAAAATTGAATGTTGGCACCCACATTCCAACTATTGGCAAAACATGGGTAATTACATTGCAATTTTCCCTAAAATAATAAAATATTAAGCATTCCCTAGTCATTAAGGTGTTAGTATTTCCTTCTCCTAGTTCCTTGTAGTATTTGACTTCCTTTTTCCTCGTATTATTAGGAGATAATTTAGCAAATAAATAAGTATGTAAGCTTAAAAGCTATTTAGAGTTTAGGTACTGGTTAATATATTGTGTGTGCTTTTTCTTCTCTCTCTTCTACTTCTTATCTTTCTCAAGTTTCAATATTTTCTACACGCTTCCCCTACATACACCTTCCTAGATAGAAATGGACTACAGCAGCCTTGAAGCAACATTGTTTCTCTCGAACAAACTTCATATGCCAAAATTGACATGTTTCAACCTTCTATTCAAAAGGTTCACCCCTATAGTCTAAGGTAATTCAAATGTCAAACTTCATATTCTAACTCGGAGCAGGTGCTTCAAAAAAAAAAAACGGAGCGGATATTTCAGGTGAGGGGGAGTGTGAAACGCTTGTATTCCTTTTTGACACTTGGTATGCCTGGCTGGGCCGTCTCTCTAGAAAGCCTATATAGGAGCTGGTAACTCAATGAATAGGAGAACTTGTACACAGTCTCACGTCAAAAGTCAGCATTATCAGAAAGAGTTCCAAGCTGAGAGCATAAACGAATGCACAAAGAAGCGAAGAAAATTTACAAGTAGTACAATATTAGCATCAATGAGTGGAAAACTTACTTTATAAAATGCATCATTCATCACAGCACGATCAGATGTGGCAACTGTAACATCTGCGCATTCACCCTCTATTAAGCGCTTAACCTATCAGTCACAGCAGGATATTAGCCATCTACTTGAATTACGAAGTAGAATGAATTAAAATCATCAAACAAGCTGGTCTTGCAGCACTAGAACCTCGTAAAAATCATATGAACAGGCCAAGTTAAGAGAAGTACAAACATAAAACGGAACCACAAAAAAAAAATGGGTTTTCACAGCAGTGGTTACTTAATTAATCGACTTTAAACTGGCAATAAAACTATAGCACCAGCTAGATAAAACTTACTTACCAGTTAGAAAGAAAAAAAATAACAGAATACCACAAGCTAGCAAAAAAAAAGAAAAAAAGAATCAAGCTACTTTAACACACACATCATTTGGACAACTTTTAACAGCATATACATTAACAAAAAGTATGAAACCCGCTACCAGCAGAGAGAGAGAGAGACTGGTGCATCCATAACTCGCTGAAGCGGAGAAGCATCTTAAACAGCAAATCAGAGCCCGAATGAATTTACAAGAAAAAGAAAAGAAACAAGGAGTTACGGCATTGATGTCAGATAATCTACACCCACCGATCATGAAAGAGTCCATGCGCATGGATGATATAGCATTCAATTTCAAACGCTATTCGGTATTCAATTCTCAGCTATGAAGTACGGACCCTTCAATTTTACCAAAGTACCCGTGTCCACAGGACATGGGTGTGGGTGCGGGTGTGGGTGCGGGTGTGGGTGTGGGTGTGTGGGAATGGGTGTGCGTGGGTATTTTAATCTACACTTGGCGTAACATCTTAATTTTTTGGAGGATCCGACACTCGTATATGTACCCGTGTCGATACTCGTACCCGAGTTCAAGCATCATTCTCAGCATTCACCAAATCAGTTTCCTTTTCCTTGATGTACTTGAAAATGTTGTCTTAATTGCTACCTAAAAGATTTACCACCTGTGCTCCTAGCTGTCCTACGTCAGGTTTAGTTATTCAAATAAATCATTTCATAGTCTTTTAATAAAATGCAGTTCCCAAGCTACCAAAACAAACATACTAGATGGTTCTGACATTATAATTAAAGGAGAAAGAACGGCATAGGTGAAGCAAAGTTTCAATGCAGTAAACAAATGAGCTCTGGAAGGAGTTTTATAAATAAAAAAATAGACTTGTATTAAAAAGAAGATCAATCTACAACCAGATGGACAAAAGGTCCATCTACAAAGAACAAATACACTCCGAAAAGAGTTAACCTTCCAAAACAGCATGTGGTGATGACAAACAATTCACACACAATAAGAATGAGTAATTTTCCTGACCTACCCTTAGGTCTTAAAAGTTATAAGCACCCCCAAGATTTCTCAATATGCTGCTCTGGGGAAATGGTAGAGTAAACATACACATGTCTTGCACCAAAGCCAATAGAAATGAAAAGTTATGGCGTTTTCATAAGTTTGACGCAAAAAAATACACTCACCTCGCTGTCAATCCATAAATCAGCACAGGTCTCACCTGAGTACACTACTGCAACACTGCAACATTATGAGGTCTCAAATTTAAAAATGCATTTGAAATTCATCAAATGCACAAATTGTTGAAAAAAAGGGAAGTAATAGTGGTGGTATTCGTAAAGATAGAATAACAAATAAGCATCCAAATGTATTTCAACAGTTTGATGTGGAACACAAAGGGCTCAAGGAAAAGCAAATTCAAGACCATTAGAGAGGCATCATAATATGCTCGATTACAAGGTGAAGCATTCGAGTAATCATATTAATAGTGGAGTTATATAATTTCGTTAGTTAGTCTAAAATTTATATTTAATTTTCTGATGTTTTGGTATTTTTTTAAGTATGATAGTTTGGTAATTTTAGTCAATTAATGAGACAAGTTTTCATTAATTAAGAGTCCTATTTACTTATTTTTTGTCGAAATACTGATCTCAAAAAATGGAATTTCGCTCTAACAGAAACTATAAAATACAAAACACCCCACATCCCCACAACACAATAGGATCCCTCATTTACCACATCCCAAGCACGCAGATTTAAAAAGGAGATCAAAGATACCAGATAACCTCAAGACTTGCTGACCACTCAACAGCTATTCCAGGATTATGTAACATGTGAGTGCTTCTTTTTGATATTGTAAGAGCCCTTAAGAAATCAGTAAGGCCTCGTTTGGTAGATGGGAATCTAGGCTCAGGAATGGGTATTTGATTCCTATTTATCACTTAGCTTTGTTTGGGGTATGCATAATATCGGATAAGAGAATGGGTACTGGTTTCCCATGGGTATCAAATACCGTCCATATAACATCATCTGAATCCCATAAAAAAATGGTAGGTTTCTGATAACCATTCCCAAGGAATGTGTAAGCGGGAATTCATCTAGCTAAAATTTTGTTAAAACTGATTTTAAATTAAATTTAATCTACTAAATTCGGTTATCACCATTGAAAGACATCGTTAATACAAATTCCCCCATCATCTTTATCTATCTCCGTCCATTAACTCAATATTCCAAAACATTATTACTCCCAAAAGAAACTATGAAAAAGGTTCATCTGTTGCAGGATCTTAAATCTCATACATGCATGATTTGGCCACTTCAAACTCCCTCTTTATATCAAAAGGCATTGTTAAACAAGCTTAAACATTTGATTTCTGCAGAATATCTTGAAGTCTTGAACTGCAATTTATATATTATGTCCAAATGTGTGTTTCCCTATAATTTTTTTGCAACGAAATTAATTTTTTGTGGTGTTGTGTTTTCAGAAAAGCAGCTTAATGTTGAAACATAGATCTTCACATGTTTGTTTTATTGTTTCTAGGGATGGCTTGAAATGAATTTGATGCTTATTTCTTGATCTGATTTCAGTTTAACTTATCATATATTCTCCCATTTAATTGATTACTAAAATTAAGTGTAATTTATTGATTTAGGTTATCAAGTTCTTAAAATACAATTAGGAAGAAGAAAAAAAAAGAGAAGAAAAATATTACCCGTTAGATAGGGAACTAAGCATGTGAACCAAATATGGATATGGGAATTTGTTACTCCAATCATTCCTAGATATCGAAAACCTAGATATTACATGTCCATTCCCATAAACTCATTCCTGCATGCCAAACGAGGCCTAAAATATCACAAAAACAAAGATGTGCATCTTGAAAGTGGATATTTCTTTGGAAACATCCAGAAAAAAAGGTGTCCTTTTTCAGGTACGAGGGACGATAAATCTTCACTAAAAAAATAACCAACAATGCGATGTCAAAACCGTACATTGCATGGAAGGGGGGGGGGAATAAAATTACCAACTATAGTCCAAGGGGAAGTAGAACTATCAGCACATATTTATTATCCTAGGCAATATATCCTAGCAGGAAGGTGGATTGTTCCGGTATGTAGCAAAACTTGCACTAACAACCAAAGGTAGATAAAGAATCCACCAGTTTCTAAATATTTAGAAACTTCTGGAATGCATGGGTGAGAGAGCAGCCACTCCATAAGCAAGCTTAAAACGAACCATTACTGTGTAAGTATGAATGTATGTCTGGCATGTACGCTTCACAAGAGGATGGAAGACATTTTTTAAAAAAAAAAAACACCCAATTGGTATATGGCACATGGGAGTGTCGAATAGATAGACTCAATCTCGAAAATTGTTGCAAAAAATGTGACTTCTTTCATGTGTAAACTGCTATTCTGGTGGTTTTCAACCAAGGTTTTTATCAATGCAAAAACCAGTATGTCCAGACAAATGGCGGGGAAAAGAATGTGTTTAAGGAAAGAACTTATCAAAAAACCTCTTTATTGGCACCTAGCGGACAACTTAAGAGCTCAGCAGAGACAATTAAGAAAAATTGATGTGTAATTAACGTATACGTACCCTGCATAATTTTCCCTGCGAGTACAATGCCCAGACTTCGTTGCATCAAAAACAACTACCACTCCCATCTCTGTACGTGATCAAAATAAAATGAATAAGACTATGATGTAAACAGCATATAAAAATAATAAGGGTAAAATGTAGAAAATCCCCCAGTGGTTTGGCTAATGTGAAAATGAACCCCCCCCCCTTTCCAATGGTACAATGTTAAGCATATAATCCTCTCATGGTTACGGGGTCTTGCGACTATCTCCGTCCAAGATGACAGTGGTATCATTCACACATCAAAAGTAAAAATGGGTGCAATTGTCAAAAGTTACAATGCAAAAAATAACCCCCCCCCCCTGATTTGGCCAATGTGTACATGACCTCCCTACGAGTGTTCAATTTCATTTTCAACCATTGTACTTTCACTGACTTCAACTTTATCCATCACATTTTATTTTTTGCACCAAAAACACAGTATTTCGGAAAACCTCTCATCCCGACCCAAAAACCGCCGATTAGGGAACAGATTAAACACAAATTTGTGGTCAGAAAGGGAAGTTTCCCAAAGTACATTTTTCTTTGTAAAAACAAAAAATGATGGTTTAAGTAGAAAAGAGAATATTTAGGAAGATAAGAAGACGATTACAATAACAAAATAAGTTTTTGTTAGAAAGCTTACCAAATTACATTGTTTTTTGTGAAAGCTAAGAAGACATTTAAAACAACAAAATAAGTGTGAAGAATATTCAAGAGAACCAGGAATAGAGAACATATAGAAAGATAACAAGAGAGAGAGAGAGAGAGATTCAAATAAAAAATTGTCCCCATAACAGCTTGGTGCAGCTGCAAGAAAGTACAATTCGTAGATAATCATGCTAGCTGGAAATCAAAACACTGAAAAATGAACACAACAATGCACCGACTTCTCACAAGGGCGAGGTTCATCACACAGCTTTACATGACGTGTCCTCTTACATAAATGGAAAAGCAAAAGAACGTACCATTCATGCCACTGAATACTGCCATTTCCTTAATAAGCATTTGCCGAGCGATTTCAAGCTTCCCACTCATAAATTCTGTCTTCAGCTTTGGCCAATAGCCACACACGTTATAACCATCAACAAACAACACCTTGGGGAGTTCCTCTCTTTCTTCTATGTCTGAGTCCATACTATCAAGTGAATTCAGACAAATGCAACACTTCTCAAAGTATCATTCAGAAGGCTCAACAAATAAAATTAAAATACAACAAGACAGAGAAAAGGAAATTACGAATCAAGGGTCGTAGGAGGGTCGTCACTGAGCTCTGTCTCTTTTTTATCCACTCTCTTTCTGCGATAACGAGTAGGAAGCCGAGTTGCAGATTTCTTCTTTTCTAACTCCTGTTAAAGCATAATTTTACCAACCAGATGCTTATTGAAGAAGACAAAGTGAGTGTTTGAGACACTTTGAGCAGCACTCCGTCCGTCCCAAAAAAAGATTGTCCTTTTAGAACTAAAAAGACTATATAATTTGGCTAGTCTAACTTCTTATGGTCAATGCTTTACTTGCTTGTATTTGTTAAATGGACTTCAGTGTGATTTTTTTATTTTTATTTTTGGGTGGGGGGAGGGGAACAAATCAAAAACAAAATTGTGAAAATCTTTTCAGGAGGGAGTTGCAGACATTGTTACAGTATACAGAAGCTCACCTTCAAGTTTCTTAAGATGGGTAAATTATGTTTCAAATTAGATGTGATCCTTGGAGGAGATGCATTGGAACCCTAGCAGAATTCAAGGGAGGAAACAACAACAACAACAACGAAGTGAAATCAACAACAAAATTGATACAAAACTAAAAAAGAAGTGATTAGGAATTGAGGAAAAACCGTAGAAGGAGGTTGCTTCTTGGACTTCTTAGCGGATATCGCGACGGAACGGGAGGTGGTGCGGCTGATGCTTCCATAAAGACCGGTGAGACTGCCGGCGCCGTCGTAACGGCGGCTTCGACCGCGTGGCAAAAGAAAGAGGGATGGTGATGAGATTGATTTCATGGGGTTTGATTAAATGTTGAATGGTTTGTTGATCATTCTTTTTAGACCTCACCTTGCTCCTTTCCGATTCTGTTTTCGCTTCTACTACCTTCTATCTATCTATGGCTCCTATTTTTTTTTTTTTTTTTATTTTTTTTTTATTTTTATTTTTTTTATTTTTTTTTTTATTTTTTTTTATTTTTTTTTTATTTTTATTTTGGTGATGCATTACTCCCAACAGTTCTACTGCCTGCCGCCGATTTTGTAATCTTATCCAACGTATACAAGAGTCGCGCTACATGCTCCAAATTACTTTACTATTGTTGGTAAAAAAAAATAGAGTAAATTGCAAAATATACACGCTTGCTATCAGATTATTGCAACTTTCTATTAGTACCGTCAAAACTCTCAATGTCACCTGCATGCTTTACTTTATGAACGATGGTCAATAACGTTTTTCTTTTTGCAATGCGCTCACCTCACGGAAAGAATTGTCAAAATTTTAACAGGAGTTGGTCATGTGCTATCTCATGACTAAAATTCGGTAAATACTTAATTTGTGTATTGTTGAAATTAACTCAAAATGAACAAATTAATTTCACAAACAAAAATGATCAATATACCCTTCTAAAAATGTAATGAAAAATTCACCCAATATCCAAATGAAAATACACACACACACACACACACACACACACATATATAATAATAATAAATTACCAAATTTTATAACAATTTTATCCATAAAGTAATACATTAAAGTTTAATTTAATTTTCTATTAATTAATTATAATCATATTGATATCAAATAATTAAATTTTAAAATTAAAGCAAATCTATGTTCATCTCCATCTTCTTCCTCTATGTTCATCTCACAATTAACAAGACAAACAAGACAATTAACAAGACAAACAACAGCCACCCCCACCCTTAACACCAATGCCACCACCACCATTACCATCACCTAAATTTCAAATTTACTGAAGCAGCTTCATTTTCGAAATTACCGCAGCACATCCAAATAACACGAAAGTACAAGAGGAATCCATGAATTTCCGGGTAAAAAACAAATTAGATCCAAGGATCTAGTATGTTTCAGCGGCGAACTGCCTTAGGGACTTCGATGTCTCCTTTCCAGGGATGAATTGGGGCGGATGAGGTGTGGGAGACGGCTTGGGATGCACGGCCTCTTGTGAGAGAGGGTGGGGGCGATGGAAAGAGACAAGGAAGACATGGTGGGGAATGGGAAAAAGGGTGACGGTGAAAGGTGGGTCGGGGAAGGGTGGCCGATTGGTGGTGACAGGGGTTAGACGGAGAGAAAAAAAGAAGAATGGATGCATTCTTTTTTGTTTAAATTAGAGTTATTCAATAAAAATAAGGAGCCATATCTAAAAAGAAGATCTAAAATGTATGAATTTTAGAGTGAGTGGAAAGTTGTTGATATTTTGATGAGTGTTAATTTTTTAACAAGAATTTAATAAAAATCTAGATCCGTCAAAAAATTAATAGTCCCGTCAGTGGGGTGAGCGCATTGCAAAACAAAAACCTTTAATGAACGTGTTCTAAAAATATTTGTACAAGCCCGTTAAGTTTTTAACACCAGTTAAAAAACTCGGTTAAATTGTTAATAAAGTAAAGTACGCATGTGACATTGAGAGTTTTGACAGTACAAGTAGAAAGTTGCAATAATACGATAGTACGCATGTCTGTTTTGCAATTTACTCGTAAAAAATATTATTTTTGGCTTCAACAATTATTTTTAAATTAAATATAATTAATATTTTTCACACAAAAAAAATAATACTACTTTTAATGTTTTAAATACATATTTTTTATTTCAGCCCTATTCTTTCCGGATTTTTTTCTCAAATAATTCCTTTTTTTCTAAGTATTTACCAAAGTGACAACTTTTTCAAAGTATGTACCAAAATGACCAAGTTTGAGGTAATACGCTTGTCAAAAAAGCGAATTACGGTAATACGCTTCTCGAATAAGCGAATTAGGCTTTGACCTGATTAGGCCCATTAATCATCAACGGAGGTAATTAACGCTAATAACCCTAATATAAATCGCTTTTCCAGAAAGCGAATTACTTTAATAGAATAGGCTTTTTGCAAAAGCGTATTGCTTTAAATGAATACGCTCTTTGTAGAAGCGAATTAGTTTGATTTCACTCAGACTTCGAAAGAACAATTCATTCTCATTCTCAAACACAGTAAGCGAGCGACAGAGGGCGACGAAGGGGACGATTTATGGGCGATTGACGTCGTTACTTGGTTAGATTGTGAGGGGGTTCTCAATTCGAAGCTGCATCTCTCCTTTTCTAATTCAAAATGTAAGTTTTTCTTTATTTTTTGCAAAATATCTATCATATTGAATTTAAGGTTAGGATTTTGCGAATTTTGGTTCAATTTTGTGGGTGATTGTCGACTGGTTATGGACTCTAGTAGCGTTTATGATTTGGTTTTTGTAGAATTATATTGAATGTGTGTTATTTGCAGATTTGATATCAAAGTTTATAATTTAGGTTTGAATTGAATTTGGGGATTTTGATGATTTTTGTTTGTATTTTTGCTTTCAAAGTATGAAAATTATTTTTGGACGGAGGAGTATACATGTTCCAATAAATACTCCCTCCGTCTCGAAAAATAAATTGGGGATTTTGATGATTTTTGTTTGTATTTTTGCTCTCAAATAAACACTCCCTCCATCCCCAAAAGTTAATCATTATTTTTTCGTTGTTAGTTTGAATGAATTTTTTAGGACGGAGGGAGTATATTATTTTTCGTATTTGATAATCAACGGCTAAATTGTTTTTTTTCTTTGTTAGTTGAATGAACTTTTTAGGACGTAAGGAGTATATTATTAATCCTTTTATATAATTGTGGGTTCTTGATTGTTACAGATGGATGGAGATGAGCCGTTTGTAGATCCGGGTCCTTTGGACCGCACCGTGCTGAATTTACAGGGTTCCCATAGATCTTCTCAGCTATGGCTGGTGAAGAGGTTTGTAGTATCTCTTTTTGACATGGTCCAAAGCCCCCGACAAATTTAGATGAAAGGGTTGTGAACAGATTACGAGTTGCGGGGTTTTACGGAGTGTACAGGATGGGGGAGATGATGAAATATGATTGTGCTTTATTTGAGGCGTTGGCGCACGGAGACCCACACTTTCCATCTACCTGTTGGTGAGATGACGATTACATTGCAGGATGTGGGTGTATTGACAGGTTTGCCGATAGATGGATTGCCTGTCACGGGCCTTCAGACATATATGACAGACGCCGAGTGGGATGATTTGTGTTTTGAGTTGTTAGGTGTCAGACCTGGTCCCCCGAACTTGAAGACTGGGATGTTGATGATCAAGTGGCTTATGGAACAGTTCTCTAACATTGGTAATTTGGAAGAAAATGCCACAGCAGCGGATATTGATAGGTACACGTGTGCCTATATCTTGGCATTACTGGGGTCGTATATCTTTGCAGATCGCAGTAATGCCAAGGTGAAGCTCATATATTTGCCACTTCTTAGAGACATCGATGTTGTAGGATCTTATAGCTGGGGAAGTGCTTCGTTGGCCATCCTTTATCGAGAGCTTTGCAAGGCGAGTTCCCCCCCAGACTAGTCAGTGTGGAGGATTCATGCCGATTGTGCAGGTATGACTATTTAAATACAGTATACACGTGCACCCTATCATTTTATAGTTATATATATGTATATATATATATATATATATATATATATATATATATATATATATATATATATTGATGTTGATTTTTGAACGGATTTGGGCATGGGAGAGATTAGGGTGTACCCGGCCGCGGTCGATATGCGTTTTTAATGAGGCAAACGTAGATGACCCGTTGGGGGCCAGGTATGATACGACGACTACTTATCAAAGAAGTGATATTTTTTACGCTTTTGGACTATAATTTTCTTTGATTTTCAATTTCAGTTGGCGGGGGCGTTATCGTTTGGTTATATGACTAGACATAACCTGCGCGGCTATAGGGATACGTTGGATTGTTTGACTGCTGATCAGGTTGTGTGGGAGCCATATAGAGACCGTGTTTCTCCAGAGTATTGCCTGCAGGGAGAGGCTGTTTGGAGGACGAGGTCGCCTCTTATATGTTTCGAGAGGGTGGAGTTGCACCTGCCTGATCGAGTTATGCGCCAGTTGATCCCTGGGTCAGTTGACACTGAGGTTAGATTGCATCAGATTGATAGACGGAGTAAACCCAGAATAAATTGGGTGGATGACCATACCTCCTATATCGCACAATGGGAAGCACGTTTGTTGAATGTGGTGCCTAGGTCAGAGGACGACGTTGATATGGACTATTCTTATACCCATGAGTACATGCTTTTGGTGAGTGTTTATTGCTAGGGTCCGCTCATGATTTATGAGGACAAAATGTGTTTGGACTCATTGTCAACTTGATATAATCCTATGGGGTCACACACAATGGAACGAATTGTTAAAAGGGCAAAAAGGCTGATTTTGGTCTGGCACGGCCGTGCCAGATAAAGAGCACGACCGTGCCAATAATCATCAGCCGGGGAAGGTAGGTGCGGACCATTTGGCACGACCGTGCCAGTTTTAGGGCACGACCGTGCCAGAGCGTCTTGGCCGAAAATCCACTGTTTAATTGGGTGATAGGATTTAGGTTTTCTAGGTCTTTAAGGGTTAAAGACTAGGACCTATATATACATCTTTTCACCATCCATTAAATATATGAAACCTAGTTGTTTGGAGAAACAATATTCTTGATCAAGATTGAGAATTAAAGATCAAGAACCCTAAAAATTCATATAGCCCTTTTGGATCTAGCAGTCAAGATCAAGAAGGAGTTCTTGATATTCGTTCACGTGTGGATATCTATAGAGGGTTATTGATTAATCATCTTCTAGTTCGTGTTTCTGCGGATCAAGACTTGAAGAAAAACTTGGAGAAGATCAAAGCTTGAAGAACGAAGTTTTTCAAGATCCGAAAATTTTAAAGCTCCATCACGGTTAGTATTCTAAATTCACCTCCGTATTAATTTAATCATCTTGAATGGATCTAGGCTTTTGGGTTTATTCCGCTGCGCATGATAGTGCAAAACCCAACACACACACACACACCCCCCCCCAAAAAAAAAAAAAAAAAACTCTTATTAAAATTATTTTCTAACAACTCCCACACTGTCGCTCCCTAACCCCCATTACCCCACCCACCCCTTCCCCCACCCAAAAAAAAAAAAAAACTTATTTTCACTCATAATAAAATTATTTTTGAACACCTCCCCCACCACCCACCTACCATGCCCCCGCACCCTAACACCCCCCCCCCAAAAAAAATATATATATATATATTTTCACTCATACTAATGAAGTGGGTGGGTGCTCTTATATACCTGTCAATTATTTTCTCCATTGCCGATGTGGGACTTTGGGTTGCACCCTAACACCACAATGGTTGTTGGACCAAGATTCGGTTATGGACGACAAGGAGCACATATAGCTGGCTGCTAGGCATGGGAATCTCCAATGTGTTTGCCTGATGTAAAACCCTTTGCTTACCTAATGAATGAGTGTTTTGGGGAAGATGAGTTCGGCTTGTCTGAACTTATAGCTCTGCTCAACCGTAGGAAACTACTCCGGTTGAGATCGACTCGTTGTCATCATGGGGCCCTATGATCTGGTTGAACATTGTTCCTCGCTATCTAGAGCATGGGTGTTAATTTTATTGGACTTGCAATCTACTCAGGTATCCGTAGTTTACTGCTCATCATCGTGTTATCTCCCACGAGTTTGGACAGGTTCGCAGTCCCTTAATAAGTCAAACAATTCCATCTTGCGTTGATCAAGTTTGCCATTGCTTTGGCATGTAATTACTAGGTCAGATCGGATTGACTTTTGCTTTGGTAAGCTGTTAGTTTCTCCGCAATACTGTGTCGAGCTCGTCTTTTGAGCAGATGCATCATGTCATTTTTATCTGATTATTCCGTAGATTGACAAACTATTTATAAAAGACAATTATCCCACATCTTCTAAAGAGAGAAACAAGTATCAGTATATAGACTTGAGGAGTTACTCCCCTTATCACCAATTGGTTTTAAGGTGAAACCTCCAACATAGTTTATTGCCGGCCCAGTCCATTCCATGGTCACACTTGTGCCTCTCGCTACTTCTTACCCCATCTCTAATTCTAAGATGGTATCAGAGCCACCGATCTATGGTAGTCTGACTTCCACTGCTTCTACATGGGATACGTCAGGCCCAATGCCCACGATTCTGCTCTGCGCCACATGATTAACAGGTCCACGTTGTAAGTGTTGGGTTTCGTGCAATCATGCGCGACGGATTCATCACATGAAAAACCCAATTAAAAGCCTAGATCCGTTATGTTCAATAATTCATAATATGAAGATGAAAGAAACTAACCCTTGTAGATTGATATGCGAAAACTTGGATTAAGACGCTAAGAGAAACGCCCTCTACCGGTGATCCACATTTCGAACGGATTCAAGAACACCTTCTTGAACCTGACTGCTAGGTCCTTCGGATTGAATAACTTTGTTGAAGAACAATTCTTCAATTGCTCCTAATGATTATTATGGTTTGATAATTGGGATTAATCAAACCTCATAACCCTAGCATATTACGTGTTAATCTCTCTCCAAGAAAGTGTTTTGATTTCCAAAATCAACATTGAGGGAACTATTCTCGTCTGCACGCATTATATACAAGAGGTTTCCAAAACCCTTTAGGACTTAAGTTTTCTTGCCCAACAAGAGTTTACCTAAAACTGTTTCTGCCGGACAAACCTGTTGGGTTTTGAGCAAACATGCGCATCGGAATTAAAACCCAAAAGCCTAGATCCGATCAAGATGATTAAATTAATACGGAGTTGAATTTAGAATACTAACCGTGATGGAGCTTTAAGATTTTCGGATCTTCAAATCTTCAAGTCTTCAAGCTTTAGATTTGATCTCCTCGTTCTTCGCGTTCTTCGGATCACGATTACAGGAACACGAACTTTGAGATGTTTAAAACAAACATCCTCTATGTGTATCCACACACGAACGAATATCTAGAACGATTCTAGATCTGGATTGCTAGACCCATTAGAAAACACGCTTTTCTAATCTTCAAAGGCTATATGAATTTTGGTGTTCTTGAGCTTTTTGATTCTTAATCTAAACTCAAGAATATGTTTCTCAAACACATGGAGGCTACCAATAATGATACAATATCAATCCATACTGATTAGGGTTAAGAGAGAGGTATTTAAACTCATTAGTCCTAAACCTTTTAGGAGAAATAGGTCAAAACCCGTCAAAACACGAAATCAGATTTTTGGCCCAAACAGGGCCTGCTCGGCCGAGTCATATAAGGTGCTCGGTCGAGCACCTCTGTGCCAAAACTTTCTGTTTCTCATGCTCGGCCGAGTCCTTTGAGGTGCTCGGCCGAGCACCAGCAAAAAGTCATTTTTAGCCTTTTAAACAATTCTTTCTTTTGTGTGTGACCCCATAGGATTATATTAAGTTGGCAATGAGTCCAACCAAGGTCAAACTCATAAATCATGAGCGGACTCTAGCAAGCCATCATGACTACCCAATTAATATAACTTAAAGAAGTTCGTAATCCTTAATAGAACATATCACAATCCTTTTGTCTCACGATATCATATTGAACATAAGTCATGGTCCACGTCAACTTATATTGTTCAATGCTTTCTCGATCTTGAGTAAATTGATAATGAGCAAATGGTATTGATCTCATCAATTCATTTGAGCGCGGCCACGCATTTCATCAATCTCACTCTACGAGAGGCCCAAGCGGATATCTCTCTTGAGAGAGGGACAAATCCCATATTGACTTATTACCTTTCCCTACATGAATCCGATTATGCCAATCATAGCCTTTATAACCACCCGGTTAGGGGTGACGTTTGAGTACGTCAAACATAATGTTCATCATGTGGAAGACTGTAATAATCTCAGGTCTAAGGATATCAATGATATAACTATTATGAGATTTAATTATGACATTTGACCATGACATAAATCTCATAGGTGGGTCATGTCCAGTACATGGTCACCAACATGTACCCATAAGCTTAATCTGTATCATATACACATGATCATCTCATCGTCATCAATTAAACTTATATTGGTTCTTCATAAGCACTAGACCATCCGTACGGATTGGTTTGGTGGCTCCCAAACCATCCGTACGGATCCACCAGTAGGGATCCAGTTTTTTCTCGTTTTTCGCTCCTTTTAATTATCCGTTTTGCGTATGTGACCCAATAGGATTATACTAAGTTGACAACGAGTTCGAACCATTGCCGGCCCAGTCCAGTCCATGCTCACACTAGGTCCTCTCGCTACTTCTTACCCCATTTCTAATTCTAAGACTATTAAGGTGCTCGGTGATGGTGTCGCGTGCTCATTTGGACTGCTATCGATCTGTCTTTTGCAAAGTTTTGGCGGATCTGCTATTGTTTTAAGTGCAAGTAGGTCAGCCCACTTGAGCGAGCATGGCTTTGGGTGGCTCAACTAATAACAACGTTCGCCCGTATGTTCCGTGTTTACCTATTTGGGCGTACTATCTACCCGAGCTAGGTTGAGTTGTTGTGCCCGTACCTCAAGTTGTTCAATCTTAATGGCGATCAATTGGTCTTCATTTACTCGTACCCACTGCTTATAACGAGCCCAAATTTCTTCTAGGGGGCTACACCATTATATTGGTCAACTCGACTTTCTTTGACCTGCAAATGAAGAGAGGCCGTTCACAATTGAGATCGTAAGCGTTTTAGTTTCCTCGTTGTCTTTCAAGCAAGATCAGGCACTGCTCGTCTGTGCATGAAGTTTGTCGTTCTAAGCTGGGTCTGAATCTGGGGGCATGCTCGTCTTTACGATGTTATTTTCCAGCGACTATGACTGAACATGTTTTGATGTGGACGATATTTTCAGTCGACGTTCAAGGCTACTGTAACACCCCGAAAAATTCTAATTCCATAAATAACAAAATGTCACAATTTACATTTAAAAAATACTAAATACTACACAAGAAATCACTAATCAGCCCAAATGATCAATAAACTGCTCCGCCCCAATCCTTTCATCCCGATCATCGCTTAACTGCAAAACTGAAACTGGAGGGGGGTTAGCTGGGGGGCTCAGTAAGAAAGGGGATACACAATATCACAGAAGCCAATGGAACACAAACACCAAATAACAATGTCCATGAAATTATAAATATGGACATGCCAATAAGACCCGTTTCATAAACCGAATAGCTGATCAATCATACTTTACAGTCCGATGTCCTAATTATATTCGGGTCTAGTGACTCAACCAAACTAACCGAATTGTTGGCCGCCCTCGACGGAGCCGGACCTAACACAAACACAATAACCGAGTCCACTGCGACCGTTACATAATTAGCTACATCGCAACTGTTTCATATAACAAATCTCATCTTTGAGTACAAATAACACATAAAGCATGCTTTTCAAATAATCATAACATTAACCGAGCAAGTTCAATTCCAAAGCAATAATCAAATGGGACTGAACAAATGAACTACGTATCAATAAAATGGAGTACTACGATAAGACGGGTATAAAAAGAAAATGACGCGGAATCAATACTGCGTAGTCTCCCTTACCCAAAAATGTAAACATGAACCATCAAATAATTCCATAAGAAAACTCACGAGCCTTGAAACTCAGACTGTACAAAGGAAGGGAGTTTACTGATTACTCAATTTTATTTGCTCTCTGACTATCATGAAAGGCATAACCATATAGATTTATTGTAATTTGATGAGTCATTCTGTTGGGTATGCTTATTTCTTAACCCTCCCAAATTATGTTAGAATTGATTGATACCATCACCTATGCTTATTTTTTATGGACTTTAGGGTCTTATGTAAGAAGTTTTATAACTTCAATTTTTAGCTAAGTCCACTTTTTTGAATAGGCTTAGTGGTTAGGGCTTATGCTTATCTTTCAACAACCTCATATTCTTGAAGCTTGGAAAGCGCTTGTGCTTAATTTCAAGATTTGAAGAAGACCAAAGGAGCAAGCAAGAAGACCATGCGCAGATCATCATCTGCGCATCCATCACTTGCGCATGACTCCCATGCGCAGGTCCTTCTGTCCTGGTCCTTAACACTTCAACAGTTCTCTTAACTTTGGATTTGAGGTCTAGTGTGCAAATGACTAAAGGATGCGCATGACTCTCATGCGCAGCACATCTTATGCGCACTCAATGCTTATGGCTTCCATGCGCGCGCATACTTGCCTTAGTCAATTCTCTCATTTCCTGACCTCACCTTTTAGAAGCTTGGAAAGCGTCATAACAAGCTACGCTTTTTGAAATGAGCCAAAGTGCTGATGTGTACATACGACAAATCAAACACACTCAGCATACACGTAGATGGAGACGGGCCTCATGTTTGAAATTCAAAATGAAGACAGCTGTCATCCTTCTAGAAGAAGTTTGAAGCTTATCCACTTGCTCTGTCTCCAACGGCTATAAAGGACAGCTGCGCGCCAATCACATTGTGACAGCGCATCAACCTTGCTCAGAGCTCCAACGGCTAGTTTTTGAAGCTCCACTATAAATATCCTGCTCATCCTCATTTTCCAAGTGGTGTGTGAATTGCTTGAGTTTTGCTTCCAAAGAGAAACTCTGAAGATTTGAAGATTGCTTGCTCATTTCCAGAATTCCAAGATCAACCTTCATACCTTCATACTTAATCCAAGCCCAGATTCTATAAGCCTTGTATCACCCAGAATATCTTGTGCTCTCCATCTCTTAGATTCAAAGAGCCCAGATTTCTGTCACACACACACCTCTTGAAGCTTTGATCATATCGATCTAACTTCTTGAGATACACCGGTTTAGTCTAGGATTTGTTCTTCATAGATTATAGATATTTGAGTTAGTTTGCTACATTGTTGTAACTTGTAACTCCTCATATAATAAGATCTCATTAGAAAATCCAAGACTAACCATCTTGGTAGAGGACGTAGATCTTTTCCCGATCGAACCTCTCCAAATAGCTTGTCTTTATATTCTGCTTTGCATATTACTTTCAAACTTTTCTAATATATTGCTTTGTTTG
Source organism: Campanula takesimana (assembly GCA_026119855.1). NCBI lineage: Eukaryota > Viridiplantae > Streptophyta > Magnoliopsida > Asterales > Campanulaceae > Campanula > Campanula takesimana. The sequence continues at coordinate 461,273 of JAOWBW010000689.1, forward strand.
ATCTTTGTAGATTGTTTTGCATCGTTTGCATTGTGTTTGTTTGCTTTCTGCCTAAGTACCATTTTGCGCCACTCTTTAGCCAAAACATAGCGCGTGCGTTTTACACTTCTGCGCATCTCCCTGCGCATAAGTGATTGCTTTAAATTTCCGCTGTGCATTTCACACTCTTGCTGCGCGCTATACTTAGCCAAATTAAGAGTCGTGCGTGTTGGGTATGCTTATCACTTAACCCTCCTACATTTGTTAGAATTGATTGATACCATCACCTATGAGTATTTTTATGGACTTTAGGACCTCATGTAAAGAAGTTTTATAACTTCAATTTTTAGCTAAGTCCTTGTTATAGTATAGGCTTAGATTATAGGACTTGAAACTTTAAGATCGAAGATTTCCTAAGCAGGATTCGTTTCACTGCGCAGGATATTCTCTGCGCAGGTCGCCACTACGCATAGATATATTGCGCAGCCCTTGACCCTGCTCAGTTTTTAAGATCTTAGTTCCTAAACTCCAAAGAGATATTTTTGTGACCAAGCATGGTGCGCATGCTGCTCATGCGCTGAATCCATGCGCGCCGGCAATGCGCATGCCTTTTGTGCGCGGGCACAACCTTGGTCAAGTTCCTCATCTCCTGATCTCACATTCTAGAAAGTTTGGAAAACGCCTAAAAGATGCACGCTTATTAAAAAGCTGAGGTGTGCACAAACGACAAATTCTGCACACTCAGCATAGCCAACGGTGGAGATGCGCTCAAACATAATATCTCAAGTGAAGACAGCTGTCAACCTTCTAGAAGAAGCTTTTGAATTTGGTCTTCATGCTCAGTCTCCAACAGCTCTAAATCACCTGCGCACCAATCATATTGTGCCAGGTCATCATCTTTGATCAGAGCCCCAACGGCTATAAAGGACACCTGCGCACCAATCATGTTGTGCCAGCTCATTGTCCTTGCTCAGAGCTCCAACGGCTATATTCAAGCTCTCAGCTATAAATAGCCTGCTCATCTTCATTTCCAAGCTGCCTTTGAAGCTGCCTTCGAATTCAGCCCTTTTCATCGGCCCTTGATCATCTTCTTTGATCAAGCACCTCTTGTTGGCCATTATGCTTCAAAGCTCGAGTTTCATGCTTCACTGAGAAACCCTGAAGATCTGAAGACTGCTGCTTAGTTTTTCCAGATTCTTTAGAACAACCTTCAAGATCTTCAAACCTTCAAAACTCCTGCTCATATCACAAAGCCTATATCACCAGAATTTTTGGTGCTCTTCATCTTTCATATTCATAGAGCCCAGAATTTCTGTCACACACACACCTCTTGAAGCTTTGATCATTTTGATTGAACTTCTTGAGATACACCGGTTTAGTCTAGGATTTGTTCTTCATAGATAATCGATCTTGAGTTAGTATTGAGCTCAAATATTGTAATTTGTAATACTCTCTCATATAATAAGATCTCCATTAGAAATCCAAGACTAACCATCTTGGTAGAGGATGTAGATCTTTCTTAGATCGAACCTCTCCAAATAGCGTGTTCATTACTTATTGCATATTCCCTGCTTAACTTTTTATGAACTGCTTTGTTTGATCTTTCAGATTGCCACTCTTTGATGCTATAATTGTTATTGCTCATTTTACCTTAGAATCCCATTTTGCGCCACTCTTTAGCCTCATACTTAGCGCGTGCAAAGAAGCTCATTGGCATCCCCTCTCTTAACAAGAAGTGGCCAATGTATAACCGAAAGGAATTTGGCGAGGTGATGTATCACCTGTGCACCCTAATTGGAGATTCCCTCAACTGCAAAAATGGAAATAATGGACATTTCATCTCTAAGCAGTGGGAATACTGCGCAGCCATCTTCAACGAAGATCAACTAGACTGGCCGCAGATAATATTCAATGAGATTGTGAAGGGGATGACAAGCTATGAGAAGAAGCTGAACGCAGGGAAGACCAAGTACCGAACTCACTGCAGACTGCTAACCAAACTCCTATTAACTTATGGTGAATTGGCCACCTATGTTGAAGAAAAGTCAATCAAGAAGCAGTCTTGCGAAGCAAAGTACTATTCTAGAGTACACCTTCAGAATTTGCGCAGTGAGATAGGCAACGCCGATTACTATGAAATCTGGCTGTCTGATGCAGCTCCCAACAAGGAACCCTGGATAGGCCCAATTCCTGTGGTCAAATCCAAGAAGAATGCAGGAAGATCTTCAACAGATGCTGCGCACGAGACCGCAGAAGAAGCGTACAATCGCAAGGGGAAGGGCATTGCTCCGCCCAGTAGCAAAAAGCTCAAAGATATTCCTTTGGTTCAATCCACCAAAGGGATTTCTATCAAAGAGGCTGATCCTACCATCATTCCAGCGCATGCTCCCTCAAAGCCAACCTCTATGAAGCGCAAGGCTGCTTTCCGTGGTGATTCAGATGATGATGCTGTTGAGGGGGAGCAAATGCACAAAGCATCTCAAGAAGGCATCCCCAGTGCTGATATCGCACATACCTCTTCTCGTCTCAAGCAGAAAGTGCGCAGCAGCGCCAAAGGATTGAAGAAGCGCCGCACTAGTTCCGCAGCCACCGACAGCAGTGATTCTTCTCCAGTTCAATCTCCATCTTCAGCCCCTGAGACACCTACCTCTTTAGCTGAGCTGCGCCAGATCGTACAGAGCTTGCATTCTGTTCAAGCGAATCAAGTCGCTACGCAGCTGCAGCTTAATCAACTCCTTACTGCTCAAACTGCTTTATTATATCGTCTTGATATGCAGCGTTTGGAGATTGATACCATTAAGGGGGAGAAAGCTGCCAAAGAAGATGCAAAGGCAAAGGAAAGCACGGAGAGTGCTAAAGCAAAGGCAAGTCCATCTGAGCCTGCGCAAGAAAAAGTTCCTATCACTTTTGAACATCTTATCCTGGACTCCCTGAAATCCATCAGTGCTCAGCTTGAAAATGTCAGCGCACAACTTAAAAATGTGTGCACCTTTGGAGCGCTTGATGGTGGACTCAGGGACATTCTGAAAAAGCTCAAGAAAACCCTTGCAGATGGGTTACATAGAGGATTTGATGACCTTTAAGCGCAGATGGTGGCTCAGATAGAGAAGATTGAACAAGGAGGCTCTGCGCATAATATTGAAGAAGTGCGTCGATGCATTGCCAAGTACATGACAGATTTTTCCGTGGCGTTCAACGACAAATTGGACTACACAATGTTAGACATTCAGGCAAGCGTCAACACTCAGCGCCTCCATACTGACTCAAGATTAGAAACTACGTAAACTGTCATCCTGACGGACAGCAGAGCAAGGTTCAGAGAGCTAGTGGATGACAACGCTGATATGTGCAGAGGAATGAACATTTATGTTGGAAAAGCTGTGGAGTTCCAGGACAAATTTCAAAATTTAAAGGTGGAACTCATGAACAAATTCAACGGTCTTCAGAATGAGATGCGCGAAGCCCTACAACGGATCAACATAGATTAGATTTCCTTTGTAAGTAATTTGTTTTTCTTTTGACTTTTTAATTTTCGTTTGCGCAGTATGTTTTATGCGCTTTCATTTCGTGCGCTTTTGTTTTTGTGCGCACCTCTCTTTTGTTTTTCCTCGATTAAAATTGTAATCTGTAAAAGTCAATCCTTCAAAGTTCTAATGAGAAGAATGCATCATAAAGCTTTCACAAAAACCTTGTTCAATTCAAATCATTCGTTTGTACAACATTGAATGCATTATTACTTAAACTCATGCGCATAATCCTAACTGCTCATGTCTTCTACGCATGATGTTTAAACATTCAGTTTAAACGCATACTTAAAACTTCATCTCACATTATTTGTATGCTCTGAATGACATTTCTATCTTTCCCATCTTGTAAGTTTTTAATCTTTTGGATAGATTAGAAATCTATAGCACTGGCTAGTGTGTGCATTGACTTGAGGCATGATTTACCATTCACATTTTTATGGACATGTTATTATCAAGTACAATGAATTGCCTTTGCTATAGTAGGTAATGGCATCAATCATTTAGGGGGAGATTGTTGGGTATGCTTATCACTTAACCCTCCTACTATAGCAAAGGCAATTCATTGTACTTGATAATAACATGTAAAGAAGATTTCCTAAGCAGGATTCGTTTCACTGCGCAGGATATTCTCTGCGCAGGTCGCCACTGCGCATAGATATATTGCGCAGCCCTTGACCCTGCTCAGTTTTTAAGATCTTAGTTCCTAAACTCCAAAGAGATATTTTTGTGACCAAGCATGGTGCGCATGCTGCTCATGCGCTGAATCCATGCGCGCCGGCAATGCGCATGCCTTTTGTGCGCGGGCACAACCTTGGTCAAGTTCCTCATCTCCTGATCTCACATTCTAGAAAGTTTGGAAAACGCCTAGAAGATGCACGCTTATTAAAAAGCTGAGGTGTGCACAAACGACAAATTCTGCACACTCAGCATAGCCAACGGTGGAGATGCGCTCAAACATAATATCTCAAGTGAAGACAGCTGTCAACCTTCTAGAAGAAGCTTTTGAATTTGGTCTTCATGCTCAGTCTCCAACAGCTCTAAATCACCTGCGCACCAATCATATTGTGCCAGGTCATCATCTTTGATCAGAGCCCCAACGGCTATAAAGGACACCTGCGCACCAATCATGTTGTGCCAGCTCATTGTCCTTGCTCAGAGCTCCAACGGCTATATTCAAGCTCTCAGCTATAAATAGCCTGCTCATCTTCATTTCCAAGCTGCCTTTGAAGCTGCCTTCGAATTCAGCCCTTTTCATCGGCCCTTGATCATCTTCTTTGATCAAGCACCTCTTGTTGGCCATTATGCTTCAAAGCTCGAGTTTCATGCTTCACTGAGAAACCCTGAAGATCTGAAGACTGCTGCTTAGTTTTTCCAGATTCTTTAGAACAACCTTCAAGATCTTCAAACCTTCAAAACTCCTGCTCATATCACAAAGCCTATATCACCAGAATTTTTGGTGCTCTTCATCTTTCATATTCATAGAGCCCAGAATTTCTGTCACACACACACCTCTTGAAGCTTTGATCATTTTGATTGAACTTCTTGAGATACACCGGTTTAGTCTAGGATTTGTTCTTCATAGATAATCGATCTTGAGTTAGTATTGAGCTCAAATGTTGTAATTTGTAATACTCTCTCATATAATAAGATCTCCATTAGAAATCCAAGACTAACCATCTTGGTAGAGGATGTAGATCTTTCTTAGATCGAACCTCTCCAAATAGCGTGTTCATTACTTATTGCATATTCCCTGCTTAACTTTTTATGAACTGCTTTGTTTGATCTTTCAGATTGCCACTCTTTGATGCTATAATTGTTATTGCTCATTTTACCTTAGAATCCCATTTTGCGCCACTCTTTAGCCTCATACTTAGCGCGTGCGTTTTTGTCTCTGCGCAGTATACCCTGCGCAGAGCTGCTTTAAATTTCCGCTGTGCATTTCACACTCTTGCTGCACGCTATACTTAGCCAAAATAAGAGTTGTGCGCATCTGCCATTGAATTGCAAAAGGGTTTGAAAAGAATTTTTAAAACGCTATTCACCCCCCCCTCTAGCGATTTTCACACCCTTGTTGCCCCTTTAGGGACCAACAAGTGGTATCAGAGCTAACACCTTCATAAAACATGTTTCTGTTTTTCAAGCTTAACAGCTTGGGTGCCGATTCAATATGGCTTCAAATCTAGGGCAATGGCTAACTTTTCACATATTCCTCCGCCTACTTAAACATCATCAAATTCAGAAAGCTCTCCAAACCTGGTGGATCCTCAAGCAAAGATCCGTATTCTCTTTCATAGAGACTCAAAGAAAGATGACTTGGTTTACTGCAGAAAACCAGGACATTACACTTCAATGCCTCCAAAACTTGAGTACAAGGAAAAGCAACCCTGCGCACAAAGCATCAAAGCAGTGCAGAATGGTTGCTGAGGAGAACTGCGCAGAAAAGGAGCTAAAGACTCGGAGACTTGACACTAAAGACAACGATGCTGATTCTGAGGATGGACTACTCTGCTTAATGGCAAATGCTGACAATGATTCAAAAGTTGTTTCTAAAATGGAACCTGAGCATGCACCAACTTAACAGAAGCTGCATCATCACCAACTCCGCAGCCGCGCAAGGGATCTCTCAAAGTGTGCTGATCTTAAAAGATAACTCTGCTGTAGAGCGCAAGTTAATGTTTCGTCAAGCAGGAAAGATCTACTTCACTGCACTCTCTCAAAGTTCAGTTGATATCGACAGTGGATTCTAGACACTACTAGAGATGTCAACACTCTTAAAGGTGCGCACGAAGGAAGAGATCACTCAGTAATATATGGTGACAACAACAAAGGGCACATAATTGGATTTGGACTAATCATAAAAGATTAAGCCAATAGCAACCTGCTCTCCATATCACAATTATGAGATAAAGTTCTGGAATGCCATATCTCTTCAACGCTATGTTACATCAAAATGGCGTTTCTGGACTAACTTTGCTCACAAGGACTCGTAAGACCAATTTCTAATCTATTTGATCTTACCGCTATAATTTCTATTACTAATCCTTGTTTTGTAGCAATAAGCTTAAGTGAAAGCAGCTAGCAATGGTATAAGCACCATGCCAGCTTAGTAAGCAGCCTGAGCAGTTTTCCTCCAGCAAGATTGCTCCGATGTCAAAACGCTTACATCCGCTTCACCTCATATGTTTGACCGCTCACTACCGCGAAGTTTTGGACCAACCTGTGGTATCTCTAATGATATCCTGGCTGCTCTATTTCTAAATCTCCAAACATAGAAGACGTCAATTGAGTTCGACACTTCAATGGAACAGAATTTATGAACAACGATGTCACTCAATATTGTGAGAACCAACAAGAACCAACAAATGGTATTCTTCACAATTTCTCTGCTGCTGGAGTTCTGCAACAAAATGGCGTTGTGGAAAGAATCACTCGTTGATTGAGGATGGATAAACAATGATAGTAGAAGCAGTACTTCTAAATGTATTTATGGGAAAAAGCTGTCATCGGTGCATGTTTTACTCAGGATAAGATTCCTCATCAACAAAGCCTACATCTATACTCCATACGATCTATGGAGAAAGAGAAAGCGCCCAACATTACTTTCTTCAAGTTCTTTGGCTGCAAACGCTATTGAGGTAAAAGTCGAAGCCAAAGCAGATGAAGGTATTCTCGTTGGTAGACGTGTCCATCCGGTTATAACCGGCGGTTGACGGTTATAACCGCCGGTTATGTTTTTCGTTAAATGCTAACCGTAACCTAACCGTCTAACCGTTATGTCCGGTTACGGTTAACCGGTTAACCGGTTAATGCGGTTAAACCGGTTAAACCGGTTACCTTTTTTTTTTTTTTTTTTTTTTTTCAAAACAGTTTTATTAACAGTTTTTTGTTAAAAAAAAAAGATAAAATAAAAAAACACTTCATTTTTTTAAAGGGTTTTTTTTTTCAAGTAAAGTTTTTTTTTTTCAAGTAAAAAAAAAATTTAACTGTTTTTTTAAACAGTTTTCTTAACAGATTTTTTTAACAGTTTTATTAACAGATTTTTTAACTTTTTTTTTTTTTTTAAACAGTTTTTATAAAAAAAAAAAAAACGGGAGTATATGTATGAGTCATACATATATTAAACAGTTTTCTTTTGTTTTTTTTGTTTTTAAGTTAAAAACTTAAAATGTATAAGTGTATAACTATAATGTATAACACAAATTTTTAAGTAAAAAAGGGACGGTACCCTTAAATTTTATTAATTAAAATTAAAATTACAAAGAGGGGGACAACCAATCCTTGCCCTTTTATAATTAAGGGAGGAAAAAATGGAGCCTTATTACCTCAACTAAACTATTACAATGAAATAAAAATAAACCTATTCTAAAAATTAAAATAAAAACTATCTACATTCCGTCCCCTTCCGAACTTCCCGTAGAATCTTCCAAGTCGTATTGATATTGTGGATCTACATTTACTAAATCCTCTTCATAAGGCATATCTTGCTCCCTCTTTTCCGCTCTAACCCAATCACCAAGCAAGAGTTGATTTTCCAAATTTTCACAAGTTAGTTGGGAACGTCTTGCATCCAAAACATTTCCTCCCACACTAAATGCCGATTCGACGGCCACGGTTGAAGCGGGAGAAGCTAAGACTTCTTTTGCAATTAAAGAGAGTATGGGATAAGTTTCTTGCCTTTGTGACCACCACCTCAAAATATCAAAAGAAATTGGATTTGAAGTGTTTTGTACAACTTCATGTCTAGTAGAGAAATATGCTTCCAACTCGTACGGAATGCTAGAGGTAGAAGAAGAAGAAGGAGACGTTCTAGGACGTTTTGAAAAATAAATATCATTAACAAAACTATATGGATCGTTATTCACATCATATTGTGTATCAATATCTTCTTCATTAGGACTTGAGCCATATTGAGAAACATTTCCATGAATTGCATTATACTCATTATAAAGAGTCACCAAATCTTTTTTGTATTTTCAACAATAATCGCCGGGTTTTCGTGTAATCCGTCCCCATTGGGGTATAAATTTGCATAATAAAACGTTATTATGCGGACTAGATCTTTCAATTTAATACGGGGATCCAACATCTTTGCAAGCAAAAATAGAGACGGAATGTTATCAAAATATTTGACCCACTTTTGCCTCATGGAAGCAATGCTTTCGTTTAAAATGGTGCAATTTTGCAAATTTTTAAAACTTAGAACTATTGCAATACATTGATCAAGTACCAAAACGGAAGTTGGATAATAAACTCCCGACAAAGCCAAAGTAGCGGTATTGAAAATCTTTAATAATTGACATAAATTAGTGCAAGCGTTCCATTGATACGCAAATAAAGGAATTTCATAGCCCATACTAATAAAAAAATCCATGATATGCTCTTTATACTCAAAACCATCAATTAACATTTTGTAGGTAGAATTCCACCTAGTCGGAACATCCATAGAAAAATATTTTTCGGGAAGACCCTTATTTAGTAAATATTTTATCCATTTTCTTGTAATTTTATTTTTTTTTGCAATAAAATAAAGAGCCTCTCTAATGGGTTTAACATATTGATCTAAAGCATCCAAACCATCTTTAACACATAAATTTATGATATGACATAAACATCTAATATGAAAATACTTACCCCCAAGTGACGGTTGACAAATGAGCATCAATTCCGGTATACTAGCGGTATTAGCACTAGCATTGTCGAATGAAATAGAAAATATTTTTTGCAAAAGACCATATTTTGCCAAAATGGCGTGCAACTTTCTACAAATATTTTCCGCGGAATGAGGTGGTTCAAAACTATCATATGCAAGTAGTCTTTTTGTAAAGTCCACGAATTATCGATCCAATGGCATGTAACACCCAAATAACTATTTCTTTGCCAATGATCACTCCAACCATCGGCACAAATTGAAACTCTTTGATCTAATTTTGATAAAACATCAATTAAAAAATGTTTATATTCCAAAACCACTTTTTTAATATCGCGTACGAGAGTCGTACGTGGTACTTTGGAGGCGGCCGGATTTAAAGAAAGTCTAATAAACCGTTCATAAAAGTCATCATCCGCAAAGTTAAAAGCAAGCCCTTTAACACACACAAATTTGCACAATTCTTTCCTATAAACGACATTATTAAACTTAAATAAGACCGAAGACGTACCTTGGGTGTTAGGTTGAGCAAATTGTAATTGAGCTTGATCACTATCAATCCCAAGTTTTTCAGGATGTGTTGATCTCAAGTGATGGTTCAATGTTCCATGCCCATTACCTTTTGCGAACGGGTAAGATTTGGTGCAATAGTTGCAACACGCTCGAAAATGTACAAAGTCGTTGGGGTCAATTTGTACTTTTCGGAAATGGATCGTGAAAGTGTCGGATTTGGATTCTCGTGCTTGACGTTGCCCCCGACCACCTCTTCCCACGCCTCGAGCTCGGCCGGCCCCGGCCCTACCACTTTGAGGAACATTTTCTTCAACATTTTGCTCACTTTCCTCAAAATGTGACTCAATTTCCGGGTTAAGTGAGGAAGAACCAACATGTTCCTTGCCGCTCCTTCGAGATGAGGCCATTTTGTTAACAAACTAACTGAAACTGTTTAGAAACTGACTGAAACTCGCTAAAAAACTGACTGAAAATGATGAAAAACACAGATTTTGTTAAAAAACTGACTGAAACTGTCAAAAAACTGACTGAAACTCTCAAAAACTGACTGGAATTCTGAAAACTAACTGGAAAATGATTTGAAACTGACTGGAAATGGTTAACAAAGTGACTGGAATTTTCTAAATAAATTAAAAAAGTGATTTCGTTAAAAAACTAACTGGAAAGCGTTAAAAAACTGACTGGAATTATGCAATCTAACTGGAAATATGAGAGAGTGTGAGAATTAGTAGAGAGAGAAAGAGTATAGAGAAGATGTGGAACTAAAATGGTAGGAGGGAGGGGGTATTTATATGTAAGCAATTTTTGGTTTTTTTTTTTTTTTTTTTTCATTTAAGGCCGAAAGTTAACTGAACTAACGGCTAGTTGGAAAACTAGCCGTTTTTGGACAGTGGTGGTCAGTCAGACATGGGGAAATGGGGGGGGCCCGGTGCAAATTTTTGAAAAGTAGCCGTTAGGCGGTTAACCTCCGGTTTTATAACCGGTTTAACCGCCGGTTATCCGGTTGGCGGTTATCCGGTTATAACCGGCGGTTTACCGGTTTTGAGAAAGGCCTAACCGAAACCGAACCGGGGAATTACGGTTGACGGTTGAGCCGGTTTCCGGTTAACCGGTTTCCCGGTTTTGACCCGGTTTTGACCGGTTATCAACCGGCGGTTAGCCGGTTGCCGGTTTTTTTGGTCACGTCTACTCGTTGGGTATGCCAATCATACTATAAGCTTTTCATGATCTTAAGAAGATAAATCTCTAGTTATTTTAGTATCTGTACATGCTACCTTTTTGATAAGCATTCTCTCTTTGAGCCACATTTGGCTCCCAATGATTCTGATGACTCTGCTAAGCTTTCTTAGACAGGTGCGCAGTAATTCTATTCCTGCGCAGGACATAGATCAAGCAGATTCAGAATCAGTCCATCTCATGCGCATACTATAAATGCTGCGCCTGAAGTTGCAACTCCTGATGCGCAATCACCTCCTTCTGCGCATGATGTTTCTCCACTTCAACAAATCACCTTTGATGATCGTGATGCTGAAGCAAATAAAATTCCCATTGATCTTCGTATTCCTATTATCACAATATAGGGATTCGCACATCGAGAGCATCAAACTTTGCGGTGTAGCATTCGTTTATCTCTCATGTCGGATCAAAGAAGATCGATAGAGTGCTCCATATTCTAAGATGAATTGATGCTATGCAAGAAGTGCAAGAAAAGCTCAACCATTATTTAGCACTTCAATGGGTGTTCGGAAACAAGATGGATGGGAATGGAAGAATCACAGAATCAAAGCAAGAAAGCTTTGTATGGTCTTAAGCAAGCTCCAAAAGCATGGTACAATACGCTATCAAAATTCCTACTAGAGAAAGGCTTCAAATGCGGTAAAATCGATATAACTCATTTTATTACCAAGCATAATGATCATTCTCTACTTGTTCAAATTTTTGTCGGTGATATTATATTTGGTTCTACTAATGAGTTACTTTGTAAGCGCTTTGAAAAGCAAATGAAAAGCAAGTTTGAGATGAGCATGATGGGAGAAATCACTTTCTTCCTCGGGCTTTAAATCAAGCAATTGAATGATAGCATCTTCGCAAATCAAGTCAAGTACACTGGGAACTCAATCAAGAAAATTTGGACTTGAATGCTAAAGCATACGACGCTCCAATGGCCACAAGCAACAAATTTAACAGACTTAAAAGCTAAAGTTGATCAGACCATATCTAGGTATGATTAACTCTCCTTTATCTTCTGCTAGCCGGCCAAGATGTTATGTTGACTGGATATGTGCGCACTATCACGCTAATTCTTCCGAAGCACACAACTGCTGTAAAAGTATTAGATATATTTTTAGCTCTGTTAACCTTGGACTTTGGTACACCAAAGATTCGAACTTTAAAATTGTAGGTTATTCAGATGCGGACTACGCAGCGTGCACAATTGACAGGAAGAGCACAAGTGGAACTGGTCATTTCCTTAGAAATCGACTTAGCTTGGGCAAGCAAGAGACAAGCTGCTGTGTCCATCTCCACTACTGAAGCAGAATATATTGCTGGTGAAAGCTGCTGCTGCCAAATCTTATGGATGAAGCAACAACCTGTGGACTATGGGATTCATGATGAGAATTATCCCACTCTGCGATAATATGTCCACCATAGCAGTTTTTCAATTCTGCCAAGCACTATTATCCAGCTCATCAACATCTAATATCATCTATTCAAGAATTAACTAGTGATCTCTTGAAAAGAAAAATGGGTATGCTTAATCTTAGCTAACTTGTCCATATGATTTATTGATACTAATTTATTTGCTTGATAAGTGTGCAAAATAGGTTAAGTTTCATGCGCCCTGTGCAACACCTGCGCAAACAACTGTCTGCGCATGAAACAACAGTTCTGAGATTTATGGAATCTCTGCGCTATCAATGCGCTGCGCATGACTATCCATGCGCAAATCATCATGGACCACATGAAACAACAGTTCTGATATTTACAGAATCTCTGCGCTATCAATGCGCTGCGCATAACTATCCATGCGCAATTCATCGTGGACCGCAGGTAAGTGTTCTATTCATTAGATTTTTTCACATAGGTCCTTGACTGAAAAGTCAACCCTGAGTCACAAGGGTACTTGTGTAAATTTAAAATTTTCCCGCGCCTTTAATTTTTGTATCTTTTTGGGAAATTACTATCTTACCCCTGCGCATATCCCAGTGTCATCAATGCAAACTGGAATTGTGACAGCGCCTGCTTTCGTATGCCTGCTCACCATTTAATGAGGAAGGTGATGCGACAGCCGTCAGCCTCTTTTCGCTGACACACGCGCGCGCAAAGACTGCGCACGCGCATTCCCCATTCGGCCACGTCACCCTGCTAACGTGCGCCCGTCCTTTCACCGACTCACCATTTATGAGGAAGTCGACTTGACAGTGACCGGCTTAGAACTTCACGCACACGCGCGCATAGGCCTGCGCACGCGCATTCCCTTCTGTGACACGTGGTATTGCTATCCTGCGCCACTGCACATTTTCTCAAACTTCTATTAGCTAACGTACGCCTTATTTCTCCTTCCCTACTTAAACCGTTTCTCTCTCTCTCTCTTTCCTCTAAATTTTCTCTCTAAATCCTCTCTATTTCTACTTCTGCTCTAAACCCTCTTCTCTCATTTCCTGTTCTTTTCTTCAAACTCAATCTTCCCTCTTTCTAAACCATTTCAATGGCTCCCAAGAAAACCAAAACTCAACCAGAAATTATCATCTCTGACTCTTCTTCGCACTCTGGAAACTCTCACGAAGAAGAAGTAGAACGACAATCAAGGCATCCCACCGTCAAAGACATGGTATGTTTCACTATAACTTCTTATTTTTTTCTCGCCATTGTTGTTCTTGGAAGTCTCAAGACTCCCTTTTTCGATTTCTCCCTTATTTACTGATCTTTTTGAAATCGATCGTTGTGTTGTGTTCGTATTTACCTGATCTATTCTTTCATGTAGTTTATTTCCTGATCAATGGTCGTTACATATGTTTTTCGTCAAATTTCTGAGCTTCGTAACTTCCTTAGCAGTCGAACCGTTTTTCTGAATTTCTGGGTTTGTTTTAACATCGTTGACCATACTTTTTACATGGTTGACTTCGTCCTGTTCTCGCCGTCATTTCGATGTACTTTTTGTTGAATTTTGTCAACTTTGTTTTTCAGTGTTCTTGGGTGTTCATGTTCTTAAATATTTTTTATTATTTTATTTAGTCTATTTTTCATCCCCCCATCTTTGTGCTCTGCGCACAGTTTCCTGCGCATAGCTTTCTGCGCATATATGTGTATCTATTTCTCTGCGCACACTTCTTTACCAGTATTTATTTTCTGTGCGCACGATCCCTCTGCGTATGCATTCTTATTTCATGCGCATCCTCTTCCTATTTTTCTGCGCATAATTTTGTTTCTCATGGAACTTGTGCCAAGGTGTATCTGCATTACTTGCATATGCGCACAGCTCCATAAGCAATAGGTTGTCTAATTCTGTCTAATGTTTTACGCATGGACACGTTTATTTCATTCTGGGTTGGGAACTTATTCAGGCAGATCTCTCTTTAGATGCGATTGGTCGTCATCTGCTTCATCTTCTCAGCACCTCCGGCATTCGTCCATTATTCACTCTTGAGCAATCCTTCATAGTGCCTGCGCTGTTAGATGAATTCTTCAAGACAGCAAGAGTTGTTCCTGCACAACTTGAAGGCAAGACAACTGAAATGATCATGGCCACCGTTCAGCGCTGTGATATAATGGTTCACCCCAATCACATTCGCAGCCTCCTAAACTTCAATGTTGATAGTTCTTCCGTCAACTATGATGAGGCTCATCAAAATGCGCTTGCAAAGAAGCTCATTGGCATCCCCTCTCTTAACAAGAAGTGGCCAATGTATAACCGAAAGGAATTTGGCGAGGTGATGTATCACCTGTGCACCCTAATTGGAGATTCCCTCAACTGCAAAAATGGAAATAATGGACATTTCATCTCTAAGCAGTGGGAATACTGCGCAGCCATCTTCAACGAAGATCAACTAGACTGGCCGCAGATAATATTCAATGAGATTGTGAAGGGATGACAAGCTATGAGAAGAAGCTGAACGCAGGGAAGACCAAGTACCGAACTCACTGCAGACTGCTAACCAAACTCCTATTAACTTATGGTGAATTGGCCACCTATGTTGAAGAAAAGTCAATCAAGAAGCAGTCTTGCGACGCAAAGTACTATTCTAGAGTACACCTTCAGAATTTGCGCAGTGAGATAGGCAACGCCGATTACTATGAAATCTGGCTGTCTGATGCAGCTCCCAACAAGGAACCCTGGATAGGCCCAATTCCTGTGGTCAAATCCAAGAAGAATGCAGGAAGATCTTCAACAGATGCTGCGCACGAGACCGCAGAAGAAGCGTACAATCGCAAGGGGAAGGGCATTGCTCCGCCCAGTAGCAAAAAGCTCAAAGATATTCCTTTGGTTCAATCCACCAAAGGGATTTCTATCAAAGAGGCTGATCCTACCATCATTCCAGCGCCTGCTCCCTCAAAGCAACCTCTATGAAGCGCAAGGCTGCTTTCCTGGTGATTCAGATGATGATGCTGTTGAGGGGGAGCAAATGCACAAAGCATCTCAAGAAGGCATCCCCAGTGCTGATATCGCACATACCTCTTCTCGTCTCAAGCAGAAAGTGCGCAGCAGCGCCAAAGGATTGAAGAAGCGCCGCACTAGTTCCGCAGCCACCGACAGCAGTGATTCTTCTCCAGTTCAATCTCCATCTTCAGCCCCTGAGACACCTACCTCTTTAGCTGAGCTGCGCCAGATCGTACAGAGCTTGCATTCTGTTCAAGCGAATCAAGTCGCTACGCAGCTGCAGCTTAATCAACTCCTTACTGCTCAAACTGCTTTATTATATCGTCTTGATATGCAGCGTTTGGAGATTGATACCATTAAGGGGGAGAAAGCTGCCAAGAAGATGCAAAGGCAAAGGAAAGCACGGAGAGTGCTAAAGCAAAGGCAAGTCCATCTGAGCCTGCGCAAGAAAAAGTTCCTATCACTTTTGAACATCTTATCCTGGACTCCCTGAAATCCATCAGTGCTCAGCTTGAAAATGTCAGCGCACAACTTAAAAATGTGTGCACCTTTGGAGCGCTTGATGGTGCACTCAGGGACATTCTGAAAAAGCTCAAGAAAACCCTTGCAGATGGGTTACATAGAGGATTTGATGACCTTCAAGCGCAGATGGTGGCTCAGATAGAGAAGATTGAACAAGGAGGCTCTGCGCATAATATTGAAGAAGTGCGTCGATGCATTGCCAAGTACATGACAGATTTTTCCGTGGCGTTCAACGACAAATTGGACTACACAATGTTAGACATTCAGGCAAGCGTCAACACTCAGCGCCTCCATACTGACTCAAGATTAGAAAACTACGCAAACTGTCATCCTGACGGACAGCAGAGCAAGGTTCAGAGAACTAGTGGATGACAACGCTGATATGCGCAGAGGAATGAACATTTATGTTGGAAAAGCTGTGGAGTTCCAGGACAAATTTCAAAATTAAAGTGGAACTCATGAACAAATTCAACGGTCTTCAGAATGAGATGCGCGAAGCCCTACAACGGATCAACATAGATTAGATTTCCTTTGTAAGTAATTTGTTTTTTCTTTTGACTTTTTAATTTTCGTTTGCGCAGTATGTTTTATGCGCTTTCATTTCGTGCGCTTTTGTTTTTGTGCGCACCTCTCTTTTGTTTTTCCTCGATTAAAACTTGTAATCTGTAAAAGTCAATCCTTCAAAGTTCTAATGAGAAGAATGCATCATAAAGCTTTCATAGAGCCCAGAATTTCTGTCACACACACACCTCTTGAAGCTTTGATCATTTTGATTGAACTTCTTGAGATACACCGGTTTAGTCTAGGATTTGTTCTTCATAGATAATCGATCTTGAGTTAGTATTGAGCTCAAATGTTGTAATTTGTAATACTCTCTCATATAATAAGATATCCATTAGAAATCCAAGACTAACCATCTTGGTAGAGGATGTAGATCTTTCTTAGATCGAACCTCTCCAAATAGCGTGTTCATTACTTATTGCATATTCCCTGCTTAACTTTTTATGAACTGCTTTGTTTGATCTTTCAGATTGCCACTCTTTGATGCTATAATTGTTATTGCTCATTTTGCCTTAGAATCCCATTTTGCGCCACTCTTTAGCCTCATACTTGGCGCGTGCGTTTTTATCTCTGCGCAGTATACCCTGCGTAGAGCTGCTTTAAATTTCCGCTGTGCATTTCACACTCTTGCTGCACGCTATACTTAGCCAAAATAAGAGTTGTGCGCATCTGCCATTGAATTGCAAAAGGGTTTGAAAAGAATTTTTAAAACGCTATTCACCCCCCTCTAGCGATTTTCACACCCTTGTTGCCCCTTTAGGGACCAACAGTGCGCATTTGCCATTGCTTCGCAAAAGGGTTTGAAAAGAATTTAAAAACGCTATTCACCCCCCCTCTAGCATTTTTCATACCCTTGTTGCCCTTCTGGGATCAACACATTCCATTAACACCATAATTGTTACACCTCATGCAAACCTATACTAAGCCATGTGAAGTTGGCAAGTTGTCAACCTAAAGTAAAATACTTTCATGCAAATAAACTAGCGTGGCCCCACCTTAGAAACTCCCTCAATTTTATTCTAATAATCCGTCCCATTTAGTTCTTATTTCCATTTTGGGTTTTTTTTTTTTTTTTTTTTCCGATCCGTCCCAAAATGTCGTGCTTAATTTCGGGATGTCAAAATCTTCCCTCCTTGAAAAGAATTCGTCCGCGAATTCTACTTAATCTAGCTCTCAATTATCTTATTCGAATACCCCAATATCTTATCCCGAGCTAGCTCACAAGCCTTAAGGTCGGGGTATCGCTCTGATACCAACTGTAACACCCCGAAAAATTCTAATTCCATAAATAACAAAATGTCACAATTTACATTTAAAAAATACTAAATACTACACAAGAAATCACTAATCAGCCCAAATGATCAATAAACTGCTCCGCCCCAATCCTTTCATCCCGATCATCGCTTAACTGCAAAACTGAAACTGGAGGGGGGTGAGCTGGGGGGCTCAGTAAGAAAGGGGATACACAATATCACAGAAGCCAATGGAACACAAACACCAAATAACAATGTCCATGAAATTATAAATATGGACATGCCAATAAGACACGTTTCATAAACCGAATAGCTGATCAATCATACTTTACAGTCCGATTTCCTAATTATATTCGGGTCCAGTGACTCAACCAAACTAACCGAATTGTTGGCCGCCCTCGACGGAGCCGGACCTAACACAAACACAATAACCGAGTCCACTGCGACATAATCGACCGTTACATAATTGCTACATCGCAACTGTTTCATATAACAAATCTCATCTTTGAGTACAAATAACACATAAAGCATGCTTTTCTAATAATCATAACATTAACCGAGCAAGTTTAATTCCAAAGCAATAATCAAATGGGACTGAACAAATGAACTACGTATCAATAAAATGGAGTACTACGATAAAACGGGTATAAAAATAAAATGACGCGGAATCAATACTGCGTAGTCTCCCTTACCCAAAAATATAAACATGAACCATCAAATAATTCCATAAGAAAACTCACGAGCCTTGAAACTCAGACTGTACGAAGGAAGGGAGTTTACTGATTACTCAATTTTCTTTGCTCTCTGACTATCATGAAAGGCATAACCATATAGATTTATTGTAATTTGATGAGTCATTCCATTAACACCATAATTGTTACACCTCATGCAAACCTATACTAAGCCATGTGAAGTTGGCAAGTTGTCAACCTAAAGTAAAATACTTTCATGCAAATAAACTAGCGTGGCCCCACCTTAGAAACTCCCTCAATTTTATTCTAATAATCCGTCCCATTTAGTTCTTATTTCCATTTTGGGTTTTTTTTTTCCGATCCGTCCCAAAATGTCATGCTTAATTTCGGGATGTCACAGCTACTGTTAAAAGCTTGATTATTGCAAGCCCACTTTATCTGCTGCATTGCCAATGTTTTGCTGTAGATTGAACTCATCCACAAATTTATTGGAGCAACATATTATAAAATAAATACCATCAATTGCATGCTAATATCCAATCAGAAAATCTTAGGAAAAACGCGTTTTAGTGTAAAACGTGTTTTTTTGTATGTGGAGTGGTATTCTTGTAAATAAGCGAAATGTTACTTAAAAGACGCTGTGACATTGTTGTAAATAACTGGAACTTATAAAACTCAGCAGACACTTTTTAACACTACAGGAAACAGTTTTCAATACTATAGGAGGCAGTTGTTAACATTAAGGCAGACACATGTTTTTTAAATTTTAAAAACTCACCAACCACTTGTTTAGAATGTAAGAGACATATTTCAACACTACAAGAGGCACTTTTCAACACTAGGAAAGGCAAGTCTTAACACTACAACGGACAATCATAACACTACCTCTAAAAGTGTCTGTTTGAGTGTATAAAAGTGTCTGCTTGAATATGACAATTATAACGCTACCTCTAAAAGTGCATGTTTGAGTGTATAAAAGTGTCTGCTTGAATATTTATAAGTGTAATATTACAACAGACACTTTATAATATTTGAAGAGGTACATGATAATGATAATGTTAGAAAAGGCAATTGTGAAAAACACGTTTTTATATAGCTTAGTGTAAAATGCGTTTTTAACAAGAACTCATATACAATTGAGTTTAGTAGTTTCCAAAGTCAGCGAATAGAGTAAGAAGTTGACTGCAACAATTACAGCAGCAATACGTACATGTTATTCAGCACAACTAGTGATGGAATTTCCATATGTCATAATTATTGATGATTGTAAAGGAGTATAGCAGGTTGGTGGGTTGGGTTCATGCCTTATAATCTCATTCATTATTCTTGGATTTAAAGCAAAAGTAGCATCAAATATACTCCCTCCGTTCATGTGATTTGAGATCAAAATTTTGACACACAAATTAAGAAAAAGTAAGAGAGATAAATAGTTGGAGGAGGTGTTTGTGAGTATGAAAAAATAAATAGGAGAGAATGAGGGATTTCGAACCGCTGCACCCCCTAGTTAGCTCCACACAATGGTTCCGATTGGAGCCACCTCATTTTAGCTACACCCAACGGTTGAGATGTGTCCGAACTCGGTGGGACCCACAAAAAATTGAAATCATTTTGGCCGCACACCCAAACCGCTCGCCTATGTGGCCTTGATCGGAGCCGTTGGGTGGAAGAGTGGAGCTAACTTGGGTGGAGCGGTTCCAGGTCCAGAGAATGAGTGGGAGAAATAGTAAGTTGATTGGTGTAGTGAGTGTAAAAGTAAAGTATTGTGAGTGGGTAGGAGAGAGAAAATAAGTCTCAAGTGACATGAAACGGAGGGAGTATATAAACATGGATCGGTTCCAGGTCCAGAGAATGAGTGGGAGAAATAGTTAGCTCCACACAATGGTTCCGATTGGAGCCACCTCATTTTGGCAGTCTCAAGTCACGTGGAACGGACGGAAAAAGAAATAAGTCTCAAGTGACATGAAACGGAGGGAGTATATAAACATACTCCCTCTGTCCCATACATATTGATACTAAATGGGAGTGCACGGGAATTAAGAAAATACGTTGGAAAAGTAAGTATTGTGAGTGGGAAGGAGAGAGAAAATAAGTAAGTGGATAGTTGTTGTGAGTGGATAGGAGAGAAAAGTGAACATTTTGGGTAAGTAGCAATAAGTATGAAAAACCCAAAATAGAAATAAGTAGCGATAAGTATGGGACGGAGGGAGTATTTAATAATAGTATCCATATGTGTGTGTATATATATGCCTATATATATTCAATTATATATTTCTATGTGCCATGCAATCACAAGTATATATTTTGCGCGGAGCGGAAGCTGTTCTCATTCACACCAACAATTAGGTTATGCTACATCATTAATTTGGACAAGAATAACATGACGGAAAGTAAATAAGACAAGATTTAGCGTGGTTCACCCCAACATCAATGAGCTACGTCCACAAACCAATCAACAATATATATCTTCAACATTACAAAGTGTATCACCCTCAAATCCGAGCCCCCCTTCACTCAAGGATTACAAGAAATGATAGCACTAGGCTACTCTCACAATAATGTACAACTCCTTCAAGATTGTACACATCTCTTGCACTCACTCTCCCCTAACGGAGGTCACTCTTGGAACCACAAGGCACACTTGAACTCTTTCTACATGTCTCTATTTATAGGCACTAGACATCTCCTGGTTTAAACCCTATCTAGATAACCAAACACCAAAAGTCTCATTGGAAAAACCAACCATCACATTCATGATAATCATGAATCACATGAGACAATATATAATGAATCCTTCTAGAACTTTAGCCATTGTGCAACAATATCCACCTTGGTGAAAGTTCCCAAACACATAGCCTGTTGGGTTTCCAAGTAACATGCGCAGCGGAATTTAGCAATTAAAATTTTAAGAAACCCAAAGCCATGGATCCGTTCATGTGATTAAATCAAATACAACAAGATGAATAAAGGAATAACTAACCCTTGATGGCTATGAATTTTTCTCTTTAGTCTTGGTGGAAATCTTGAAGCTTTATCACGAACAAATCACGAACTTTGTAAGATGATAAAATTCACCCTCTAGCGGTATCCACACTTCGAACGAATATCAAAGGAGCTTCTTTGATCTTGGTTGCTAGACCAATATTATGAAACACACTCTCACAATATAATAAAGAACTATATGGAATTTATTTTGTGAATTATTTTGTTCCTCAATCAATGATGTCTTAGAACAAAATAAAATCTCTCTCAAACTCTTTGAGACTCACAAAAGCACTTATGAATATGGTCTGGCCGAATTGGGGTTTTTATACACAATTAAGACCTATTCCAAATAGGAATCTTGTGCCAAAAACCTTCCTAAATCGAATTAGGAAATTCCCAATCGGGAGCACCAGGCGCCCGCCTGGTACCACCCAGGCGCCCGCCTGTTTGGGCAGAAACTCCAGTCCCTTTCCGGCTTGAATAGGCGCCCGCCTGGTGCAACCCAAGCGCCCGCTTGGTTGAACAGGAGGCCCAGATCTTTCCATAAATTCCTTGGAGGTCCTTCGACCCTAAATTCCAATATAGTCCTTTTATTTAAGATTCGTTCTATTGTGTGTGACCCTCTAGGATTATACTAAGTTGGTAATGGGCTCAAACATGATTCCATAAGATATGATTAGGTTCTAGCAAACCGTCATACCTACCCAAATAGTATAACTAGATACAAGTTCGCATTCCTTTAGAATATGTCACAATCCCTTTGTCCACGATGTCATTGAACACAAGTCATGGTCAAACAGTCAACTTGTTTTGTTCAATACTTTCTCGATTCCGAATATGTTGATAATTCAAATGCTATTGATCCAATCAATCCATTTGAGTCCGGCCGAACATTTCATCAACATCATTCCTTCGAGGGGCCCAAGCTTGACATCTCTCCGTGGAGGGACAAATCCATTTAGCTTATTATTCTTCCCAACGGGATTCCTATTATGCCAATCATACCCTTTATAACTACCGTGTTAAGGTAGCGTTTGAATATGTCAAACACAATGTTCATCAAGTGGAAGACTATAATAACTTCATGTCTAAGGATTCAAATGACATAACTAATATGAGATATATGTACGACATAGACCATGACATAAATCTCATACAGCGGGTCATGTCCAGTACCTTGTTCCAAACAAGTACCCATAAATCTAACATGATCATCCCATGATCATTTAGCCTTTATACTAGTGCTTAACAAGTACTAGGGACGGAGATTATTATAAGTAATCATGAACAACAATAATAATCAAAACATCTCTTTATTGATATGAAATAAATGATAACAATTACAACGTTTATTAAACGTGCCTAGGGCACCACTACCAACATAGCCAAAGGCAATCGGCTCCACCAAATCATTGTCATCCTCAAAATTTGAATTTCTTCAAATCTGCAGCTTTTGTCCGAAAAATCTTCCCAATGATAGGAACCACAAAATCTAATCGCTACCGTTACGATTGAATATTTATGAGTCCCAAAGCTACTTGCCAAAAATCAGGACGATCCAACGGTGAACGAACGCGCTACGCTAATTTTACCACCGCTACGCTGGAAAATCTGAACCAGGAAATATGCCACCACCACGAAACTTGTACCGCCACTATCACTAACGGGGCACGCCTCCTGATCACCAATATCAAGAAGACTTTCGACACAAGGGTTCATTCGCGAGGTTGCACATCCACACAACTCATCATCCAATCTTGTACTCTCTCCATGTTGGTCCCAAAGACACAACAAGGATATGAAAAGGAGGCTAGAGGGGGGGGGGTGAATAGCCTACTTAAAAATTCCAACCCTTTTTCAAATTCAACCTTATGCTTACACTTTGAGTTTTGCGGTCAATGAAAACCACGCGGTTAAGTGTAATATGCACAGCGGAAGTTTTCGATAGAAATAAGGTAGAGTTGGACAAAAATCTCTAGTGTGAAGTAGGAACACTTCACGGTCAATTAGTTGCGGTCGAGGGAAGTGTGGTCAAGATAGATGCAGTTACGAGAGATGCGGTCAAGCTGTTTGAGAGTTTTGAAAGTATGTGTCTTGGAGGTTTTGGCAAATGATAAGTTAGTCAGATTTTAGCTTAGGCAAAGTGGAGAACAAACAAACACAATTCACAATAAGTTTGAATATCTGAAAGATCAAACACTAAACGACAAACAAGATTAATATGAACAATGAAGAACAATAAAAACAAGATGAACAAAGCTTAAAGTAAATTTGCAGAAAGTAAAGAGAAATAAGTAAATGACACAAAGATTTGGAAATGTTTGATCTGTTAAAAGATCTACGTCCTTACCAAGATGGTCAGTCTTGGATTTTGAATGGAGGTATATAATGTTTCTCTTAAGTACAGATTACAGAGATGAAGTATTGAATCAACACCTACTTTCAATGAAGAACAAATCCTAGACTTAGACCAGTGTATCCCTAATGATTCAATCTATGTGATTGATCAATCGGCGTGAGTGTGTGTATAAGAATCAAGAGCTCTTTGGAATCTATATGATTTTAGAGCGTAATAAATCTAGTGTGTTGCAAGGCTTGAGATGACTTGAATGTTGATGGAGATCTTTGAAGGTTTGAAGGCAAAAACTTGAAGATTCAAATGATTCTGGAAATCTTAAGTATGATCTTCAATCACTAAGTATTTCAACAGCAATTTCTCTCTTTGAATCTCAGCAATGTTCAATGAAAAACTCAAGGACTATTTATAGCCTTGAATGAGAGACTAGCCGTTAGAAATGCTTGGGGTCCAAGTTGAAGGACAATGAGCTGTTGAATTATGATTGGAGCTCAGTCTGAGTTGTCCTTTTTGTTGGGTTTCCAAGTAACATGCGCAGCGGAAAATAGCATTTAAAATTTTATGAAACCCAAAGCCCATAGATCCATTCATATGATTAAATCAAATACTTGCAATATGAATACTAGAAAAAACTAACCCTTGATGACTTTGAATTTGGTCTTTGATCTTGGTGGAGAAATTGAAGCTTTAATCACGAAAAAGTAAGAACACGAACTTTGAAGATGATGTGCTTATCCACACCTTGAACGAATATCAAGAACACTTGATCTTGGTTGCTAGACCAAAATTGTGAAACACGTTTTCACAATTAATATGAACTATATGGAATATTATTTGTGTATTATTTTGTTCTTCAATCTAGGATGTCTCAGAACAAAATAAAACTCTCTCAAACTCTTTGGAGACTTGCACAAAAGCTAGGGTTGAGTTCTGGCCGAATTTGGCTGTTTATATACAAGTTAGACCTATTCCAAATAGAAAACTTGTGTCAAAACCCGTCCAAAATCCTTTTCCTAATTAAATCAGAAAACCTGTCCCGACTCACTGTGCGGCCGCCCAAAATCAGGTGTGCGGTCGCCCAAACATGTGCGGCCGCCCAAACATGTGCGGCCGCCCAGCTTGGTTTGTGCGGTCGCACACCAGGATCAGAGGGCCTTAATTTTCCAATATAGTCCTTTAAGGATTCGTTCTATTGTGTGTGACCCTCTAGGATTATACTAAGTTGGTAATGGGTTCAAACATGAATCCATAAGATATGATTAGGTTCTAGCAAACCGCCATACCTACCCAAATAGCATAACTAGATACAAGTTCGCATTCCTTTAGAATATGTCACAATCCCTTTGTCCACGATCTCATTGAACACAAGTCATGGTCAAACGGTCAACTTGTCTTTGTTCAATACTTTCTCGATTCTGAATATGTTGATAATCCAAATGACATTGATCTAATCAATTCATTTGAGTCCGGCCGAACATTTTCATCAACATCATTCCTACGAGAGGCCTAAGCTTGAGATCTCTTCGAAGAGGGGCAAATCCATTTAGCTTATTATCCTTCCCTACGTGAATCCGATTATGCCAATCATACACTTTATAACTACCCGGTTAAAGGTAGCGTTTGAATATGTCAAACATAATGTTCATCAAGTGGAACACTATAATAACTTCATGTCTAAGGATTCGAATGACATAACTAATATGAGATATATGTACAACATAGACCATGACATAAATCTCATACAACGGGTCATGTCCAGTACCTTGTTCCAAACAAGTACCCATAAATCTGACATGATCATCCCATGATCATTTAGCCTTTATACTAGTGCTTAACAAGTACTAGGGACGGAGATTATTATAAGTAAACATGAACAACAATAATTATCAAAACATCTCTTGATATGAAATAAATGATAACAATTACAACGTTTATTAAACATGCCTAGGGCACCACTACCAATAATCTCCCACTTGCCCTAGGCCCAATCTCCCATGTATCTAATACCCATAGACCTAACATGACCTTTATGTTTAGCTTGTGGAAGTCCCTTTGTTAGCGGGTCCGCGACATTGTCATCAGTAGGTACTTTGCATATATTCACGTCACCTCTGTCAATGATTTCTCGAATGACATGGTAACGCCTAAGTATGTGTTTGGATTTTTGATGTGCCCTTGGTTCCTTTGCTTGAGCAATAGCACCATTATTATCACAATAAAGATCTATTGGATTAGCAATACTAGGAACCACTTCAAGTTCAGTTATGAACTTCTTAATCCAAACAGCTTCCTTTGCAGCATCCGATGCAGCAATATACTCAGATTTCGTTGTAGAATCAGCGGTTGTACTCTGCTTGGAACTCTTCCAGCTTACAGCTCCACCATTTAACATAAACACAAAACCCGATTGCGATCGACTGTCATCTCTGTCGGTTTGGAAGCTTGCATCCGTGTAAGCATTTACAACGAGATCATCTTCCATTCCTCCATAGACCAAAAACTAGTCTTTAGTCCTTCTCAAGTACTTAAGAATCGCTTTTACAGCCACCCAGTGATTCTCTCCGGGGTCGGATTGGTATCTACTTGTCATGCTCAAAGCATAAGATACATCCGGCCTAGTACAAATCATGGCATACATGATGGACCCAATTGCCGAAGCATATGGAATATCATTCATTTTCTCACGCTCATCTTTTGTCTTAGGACATTGAGTCTTACTTAGAGAAACTCCATGTAACACCGGCAAGGTTCCTCTTTTAAAATTTTACATACGGAATCTTCTAATGACCTTGTCAATGTATGTACTTTGGCTTAAACCAAGTAGCTTCCTTGATCTATCTCTATAGATTTTAATGCCAAGTATATATACGGCTTCACCCATATCTTTCATTGCAAAACAATTTCCTAACCAAGTCTTCACAGACTGAATTGTAGGAATGTCATTTCCAATGAGTAATATGTCATCCACATATAAAATAAGGAATAGCACTATGCTCCCACTAATCTTCTTGTATACACAAGGCTCATCTTTGTTTTTGATGAAACCAAACTCTTTGACCGATTCATCAAAACGGAGATTCCAACTTCTAGAAGCTTGCTTCAATCCATCAATGGATTTCTGCAATTTGCATACCTTAGAATTCTGTTCAAAACCTTCTGGTTGTGTCATATACACATCCTCTTATAGTTTTCCATTTAGGAAAGCGGTTTTGACATCCATTTGCCATATTTCATAGTCATGATATGCGGCAATAGCAAGCAGAATTCTTATAGACTTGATCATTGCTACGGGTGAAAAGGTTTCATCATAGTCAATACCATGAACTTGCATATAACCCTTCGCTACAAGTCTAGCTTTGTAAGTATGCACCTTCCTATACATGTCAGTCTTCTTCTTGAAGACCCATTTGCATCCTATGGTTTTTACACCTTCGGGTGCATCAATCAAATTCCAAACTTGATTGTCTTGCATGGATTGCAATTCGGATTCCATGGCTCTAAGCCACTTGTCCGAATCAGGAGAAGACATCGCCTCTTGATAGGTTGTCGGTTCATCATTCTCAATGATTTCCACCTCATTACTATCCGTTACGAGAAATTCATATCTCTCGGGCTCGGACCGTAACCTACTAGATCTACGAGTTACTTGTGTATTTTGAACAGGTTCCACAACTCCTTGTGGTTCTTGTTCTTGTTCCACTATTGGTTCAATGTCATTTTATTCAAGGATTCGTTCTATTGTTTGTGACCCTCTAGGATAATCCAAATGACATTGATCTAATCAATTCATTTGAGTCCGGCCGAACATTTTCATCAACATCATTCCTACGAGAGGCCTAAGCTTGAGATCTCTCCGAAGAGGGGTAAATCCATTTAGCTTATTATCCTTCCCTACGTGAATCCGATTATGCCAATCATACACTTGATAACTACCCGGTTAAAGGTAGCGTTTGAATATGTCAAACATAATGTTCATCAAGTGGAAGACTATAATAACTTCATGTCTAAGGATTCGAATGACATAACTAATATGAGATATATGTACGACATAGACCATGACATAAATCTCATACAGCGGGTCATGTCCAGTACCTTGTTCCAAACAAGTACCCATAAATCTAGCATGATCATCCCATGATCATTTAGCCTTTATACTAGTGATTAACAAGTACTAGGGACGGAGATTATTATAAGTAAACATGAACAACAATAATAATCAAAACATCTCTTTATTGATATGACATAAATGATAACAATTACAACGTTTATTAAACGTGCCTAGGGCACCACTACCAACACTTTTGTTGCAGAGTAGTGGTGGTCCAACTTACAGTTGTATTCAAATTTTAAATTTGAATTCTACAACGTTCTAAACTAACCATAGTTTTGGACACTAGTGTGACCATGGTTAAGTTTGAACAAACCTTGGTTGCTTGGACTTCTTCACTTGCGGTCGAGTGGCTTGCGGTCAAGGGACCTAAGGTGCCTTGCGGACAGGAGAAGCCCAAAGACCCACGGTCAAGGGACATATGGTTAAGTGAATTACGGTCAAGACATTGACCACTAAATTTCCAGAGTTAGAAAATTTAAAACATATCAATCTAAAGCCTATACTACTAAAATGGACTATTCTAAAAATGAAGTTTAACACTTCTTACAATATATCCTAAAGTCCATAAAAAGTAAAATTAGGTTATGGGATCAATCAAATCTAGGTAATAGGAGTGGTTTATAATAAGCATACCCAACACTCCAAAAATTTCATGTCCTTCACAAACATCACAAATTAAGCATAACCCAAAAATCTTTAACATCATCCCGCATCACCCTGAGCTGAACCATCAGCTCTGATACCAATTGTTGTGAGCGGCGCGGAAGCTGTTCTCATTCACACCAACAATTAGGTTGTGATACACCATTAATTTGGACAAGAATAACATGACGGAAAGTAAATAAGACAAGATTTAATGTGGTTCACCCCAACATCAATGGGCTACGTCCACAAACCAATCAACAATATATATCTTCAACATTACAAAGTGTATCACCCTCAAATCCGAGCCCCCTTCACTCAAGGATTACAAGAATTGATAACACTAGGCTACTCTCACAATAGTGTACAACTCCTTCAAGATTGTACACATCTCTCGCACTCACTCTCCCTTAAGGGAGGTCACTCTTGGCACCACAAAGCACACTTGAACTCTTTCTACATGTCTCTATTTATAGGCACTAGACATCTCCTAGTTTAAACTTTATCTAGATAACCAAACACCAAAAGTCTCATTGGAAAAACCAACCATCACATTCATGATAATCATGAATCACATGAGACAATGTATAATGACTCCTTCTAGAACTTGAGCCATTGTCCAACAGTATAGTCATGGAGAGGTGTAATAAGAAAGAGAGCACCTGTTTTGCGCACTCAATAACCTGCATAGAGGGTCTCAATAATAGCGGCAATATAGCACAAACAAATTGTGCTCCTGGCAGCGCACATGGGGCAATCAACTTGACAAAAACTTATGTGAGAAAGACGGATCTCGTTGAGAGAGTAAATAGTTTGCTCCTTATGGGCGGGGCAGGGCAAGCTCATTTCCTCTCTCATCGAGATCCGTCTCACGTGTGAGACCGTCTCACACAAGACTTCCTCATCAACTTTTGCTCGTCGAGTCGTTGTGTGAAGTGTCCACTGCCCAATCACAGAATTGTTTTGAGGATCTGACTAGGAGGTGCTCATGAATTGGGTTAAATCAAATTAAACCAAAAAAGGTGGACGATTTTCGTTAAACAATAAAGTGGAATAGGTGCGGTCGGTCGCCCTTTTGTGGCAGGTCTTTTGCCCAACAATTACAGCAGATCTGGTGGGATTTATAAGTGCAGCAGATCTGATTGATTTTTCCATTGTCATGGTCCGTCGTTCGCCATGTTTTCGTTCCCGGCAATGGAACCAAACTGATGATGCATAAAAAGCGCGGTACCAGGGGTACCTAATCAGTCGGGAACGCGGCATTGGATATTCCTAGACGAACAGACGGATGATCTGCAAAACAAACACCGTTAGGGCGCAAGTGAGTTACCCCCGCGAAAACCATCCGGTGTGAGAATTAGCTTAGTGTATAGGGATGAAATAAGGGGTAGTGACTTTAGGGTCCTCCAATACCAACTTATATTCTAAATAAGGACCCAACTGATCATTAATACCAGCCACACCCTTCGCTTGCAAAAAGACTGCATTGCCCTCTTATAACTGACATATAAGAGTCATTTTTGTTTTCACTTTTTCAACTTTTAAGAAAAAAATGTAATATTATTCGGTCAAATCTCGGTCAAACCCTTATAATTGACATATAAAACCAATAATTAACATATAAGAGTTAATTTTTTTCAGTTTTTTCAACTTTTAAGAAACAAATATATTATTATTCAGTCAAACCCTTATAATTGACATATAAGACCAATAATTAACATATAAGAGTAAAAAAAATTCACTTTTTTCAACTTTTAAGAAAAAAATATAATATTTTTTGGTCAAATCCCGGTCAACCTCTTATAACTGACAAATAAGAGTAAATTTTTTTTCACTTGTTTGACTTTTAAGAATAAATATAATATTATTCGGTCAAATCCTGGTCAGCCTCTTATAACTGATAAGACCAATAATTAACATATAGACTTTTTTCAACTTTTAAGAAAAAAATATAATATTATTCGGTCAAATCCTGGTCAAACTCTTATAACTGACATATAATACCAATAATTAACATAAAAAGTCATTTTTTTTTACTTTTTACAACTTTGAAGAAAAAAAAAATTCTTATTCGGTCAAATCCCGGTCAAACTCTTATAACTTACATATAAGACCAATAATTAACATACAAGACTCAATAATTAACAAAAATAAATTTAAATGTGTATCTACATAAAAAAATATTACTGCCAAAAATTTCTTATGAGCAGATCTTCACAGAAATTGATGAACGGAGGGAGAACCGGAGCTTGGAGTGGCGAGTGATGCGGATAGATGCCAAATCTGGTACAAATCGAGCTGGTGTGCAGATCTGATGGAGATGGATAGGGAATTTGGTGGAGTGGGGGCAAATGAGGGAGACGGAGAGCATGGGGAAGAGGACCTTTGGATCTGACGGAGGTGGTGGGCCATCGGAGTTGTAGAGGGTTTAGAGAGGCGCAGATCTCGTCGGGATGATTAGATCTGGTGAGAACTCGAGGAGATCTGTCCTGTAAGAAAGAGGACGCCAGTCTAGGGTAAGATAGCAAGATGAGGAGGGAGGTGGTGTCGGTTCATGTACAGAAGATGAAGGTCACCGGCGGTAACGAAGAGGCGCCGGTGGACGGCGGCGTAGACGGCGGAGGAGTGGCCGGAGAAAGGGGTTGGCAGACTTAGAGAGAGAAAGAGAGAGAGAGACAAGGCTCGAAAGAGAATGTGTGTGTGTAGTGTGTGTCGTGAATGAGGGGAGAGGAGGGGAGCCTTTTATTTAAGGCGGGGGCAGTTTCGGTATTTAGGTAATATATTTGGCTGATAAATGGGGGAAGATGGTGTATGTGGAATTAGCATCTTAGTAGAACTCCTTATTTGAGTTTTGAAAAAGTCCTCTCCTTAAAAAAGAATAACATTTGGGTGGAGAGAGTCCTAGAGGAAAAAGCCCATGAAATAAACTGGAACGAAAAGCGTATTTTAGCATTGAGAGGGTATTTTTGTGTGTACCTTCGTGTGAGGGATATGACATTTTATTTATAGATTTCGGGTGGAGTGTCCACCTAGAATAAGAGATCCGTTGTTGATTTGTATTAGGAGAGTGAATCCTTGTATAATTTAGGATCCTTATCCCGATAGGAGTCCCCTTGTACACAAATCGTAGCAAGGATTTGTTCCTTAATTTTAGGAGACTAGAATATTCCGTTCACATCCTTTGTCATTTAAGAAATAAAGCAACTAAGAACCTTAAACTGAGAAATAACAAAAAGGAAAGTAAAAACCTTAAACTGGGATGGAGAGAGTATTATTTAGTGATAGTTTGATGTAAGAATAATACTAGGGGCACAAAAAAATCACAAAATCTTGCTCACAAAATCCTAAGTGTAATGATTTTATTGGTGTTTTAAATTAGAGTGTGGCGGGTCCATTATCGATATAGCCAATAAAATGTCGCCACCTCATGTTGTGAGCAAGATTTTGTGAGCTTATTTTGTGCCCCTAGCATTGCTCTTGATGTAATGTATTTTATCAATTCGTTTAGGGCTGTAAATGAGCCGAGTCGAGTCGAGCTTTGGGGTGTCGAGCTCGAGCTCGTTTAAAACTTATCGAGCTCGAGCTTTTATCGAGCTCGAGCCCACTTGCTTGTTCGAGATCGCGAGCTGCTCGCGAACAACTCGAGTCGATATCGAACTCGAGTTTTAACGAGCCGAGCTCGAGTTTAGACCTTTTTAAAAGAAAAATTTGGTCTTAACGAGCTTATCGAGCCGAATTCGAGCTTATCGAGCCGAGTTCGAGCCGTTCGAAAACAAAAATTCAATTTTAATGAGCTTATCGAGCCGAACTCGAGCTTTTAACGAGCTAAACGAGCCGAACACGGTCGGCTCGATAACAAAAACGAGCTTAACAATCGGTTCGAGCTCGACTCGAGCTACACCTCGAGCTCACTCGAGCTCGAGCTTTCAGGAGCTGAGCTCGAACCAGCTCGATTCGTATAACAGCCCTAAATTCGTTACAAGTAATGCAATTTATATACCTATTTTCATGCAATGTACTTTCAAATTTTGAAGCAAATAATGCAACTCCATTGCATTATTTGTAACATTATTAGAAAGTATAATGCATTAAAATGTCTCATTTATGATTATAAAATACATTGCATATGTTGATAATTATCCATCCGCATAACTTACCACTAAGTTCTATTTTATATAGTTTTTTCAATTGTCCGTAAGTATAACTTTTAAGTTCATTTATTAAACTTATTTTTAACTATTTATTTTCATAATTATACTTATACTCTCTCTGTCGTGTTCAAAATAAGATTTTTGGTCAACTAAATTATATTTTGACCAATAATTTAAGAAAAAATAACGATGTTAATAAAGATTTAAAAATTATTATTGTATCACGTTTAATAATAAACTCAATAACTATTTTTAGATTTTCATGAGGATTATTATTATTATTTCAAATTATTGGTCAAATCATAATTAATTTGACACCGAGAATTTTATTTCGAGTGGGATGGAAAGAGTATACATATAGTATGTGTGTGTTTGTGTGAAATCTACATATTTATAGAAATGTCTCATTTGTTTATGATTATAGAACAAATATTAAAAAGAAGTGTAACGAATGAACTAAAAATTATAATTATAGAGGTGTATGTTTTTTTTTTGAATTATTATAGAGGTGTATGTTAGAAAAATCGTTTTGATTTTTGGTCTCTCCCATTTTAGGGCCAGTCTCCTGTACACCCGCCGCATGGCGTGCGGCGGGCTGGCGACCTTTTCAATTTTTTTTTTTTTTTTTTTTAATGCCGTTTTTTTTTTCAACTCTAACTTTTTTTTTCCTCCCAACAAAAGTAACACTTATTATGACGAAATGTAACACTTTTTTTTTCAAATGTAACATTTTTTTTTCTTCAAAATATACCACAATTTTGCTGTAATAGATTAAAGATAACATAAAGATTGACAACTACACTAATGTCACACTCTTTTAAAAGGAATGTAACACTCTTTTTTTCAAATGTAACACTTTTTTTCTCCCAAAATTAACATAGGATTGACAACTAAACAAATGTTACATTTCATAAAAAATGAATGTAACATTTTTTTCTCAATTGTAACAGTTTATATTCTTAAGTGTAACATTATATCTGAAATGTATCAATTTTTTATTGAGAAAGTAACAATTGAAATGCAAAACCAATTTTTTTTTTTTTGTAAAACTGCTGTTACCTTTAACAGTAGAAAGTGTTACTTTTTGAAGATGAAAGTGTTACTTGTACCAGAACAGAGTGTTACATCCTAGCTGATGAGCAACTCAAACTTTTTGTGTGTAAAAAAATATGTTTTTTTTAAAAAAAAATCAAATCATATCATGACCTATATAGTCTTCTTCGTCTCGTCGAGACGAACACAACGGTATTTTTATTTTATTTTTTTGAGTTATAAATACCAAGATATAGCATTTTAAAGTTTTTGGTTTTTTTTTTAGGGAGTACACGTGGCAGCGCGCGACTGGGTGAACCAGCGAGTGGCTCACAGCGCGCCACGTGTCGCTCAGTGGCTGGATGAAAGACAGGCCGGACGGATCGGGCGGGTCGGGTCGCCGGGTTTGCCCGCCGCACGGCTGTGCGGCCGCGGTATTGAAGAATTTGTCCCCATTTTATAGCCGGAGATCTATATATGTCGAAATGTCCATTTTTACTACAAAAAATCTCACGTTAAAGTATCTCTCTCACTAATTTGTCACTTTCAAATCATCCCAATTGTTAGTATTATTTCCACTTCGTCCTTATATTGCAACCAATTAACGAAATAAGATAACTGAAATCCATTTTTTAGTTAGTTCAACTTCTACTTGTTCATGTGTTGCTTTAAAGTTGCTGGAAAAACCAATGACCTAACTAGTATTGATTATGTAACAATAGGAATTAAGATATAAATTTATGTTTTTTTTTTTGTTTTTTTTTTTCATTTTCTTGCATGTTCAAATATCTAGTGATCGATTTTAATCAATTAATGCACGTACTTCCTAGTTTGGACATTAGGATACGTACTTTCTATGTTTTTATCAAATAATGCAATATACTAAAACTAAAACTAACGACGTTAAAATTCCTAACGAAATTATGACAAGGCGTATGAAATATTATTTGATTAACAAATTCAGATATTTTGGGGGGTAAAAGTGTAAAATTTAGTTAAGAAATTAACGAGATTTGTTTACTCCTCTAAGAAAACTAACAAGATTTTCCTTCATCATCGAAATCAATTAGACAACCACCCCACCACCAGACCCACCGTCACCAACCACCTATAGCCACTACTTGTGACCACCACCTTGCTACTCTAGCAAAGATCACCCATTCCTCCATTAAAACACTCTTTATACTCATATTCGAAAAACAAACCCACCTAAATCTCCAATTTCGAACCATAAATCTGCAATTATACTCATATTCAAAAAACAATCTTTGATTTTAAACCTTAAATTTGAGATCTGGGCATGAAAGTCGAGGTCGGAGGTCGAAGGAGGGCGAAGGTCAGAGGGGCGGATTTGGATGAGAGATGTGTCGATTCGTTGATAGCTAGCAGTGAATGGAGTTATTAAGGGGAAAATGAGGGTTTGATGATGGTGGGGAGAATGGCGAAGTGGGTGGAGGTGGGAAACTGAAAGGTGGGTGGATAAACTTAAACCCCATTCGCCGAAAAATATGTGACCGTCGCCGGAAAAAATGGTGAGTAGGAGAAGGACCGCTGCGGTTAATGGAGGAGGACTGGGGTTGGGGAAGATAATATGGAGGGAGTGGGTATGGGAGTTAAGTATTCATAGGTTTTTAGTCGTTTTGTTATGTGGTTTAGCTACATAGTTATTTTTTGCATCCACCATAAGTTTTTGTTAGAAAAGATAACGTCGTTTGTTAAATATTTTGTACATTGCATAAATTGATACACAATAAGTAAGTACGATGTCTATTTCCTGAAGTAA
Source organism: Campanula takesimana (assembly GCA_026119855.1). Taxonomy (NCBI): domain Eukaryota; kingdom Viridiplantae; phylum Streptophyta; class Magnoliopsida; order Asterales; family Campanulaceae; genus Campanula; species Campanula takesimana. The sequence continues at coordinate 496,623 of JAOWBW010000689.1, forward strand.
GCAGTACGTTGCATTAATTGAATTTTAAGACCCGGTAGGTTGCATAGATCGGCAATTTTCCCTAAGAAAAATTACTACTGAAAACTAGCTATTGTTTGTTCTGTGAGATGCATACAAACTGCTTTTACATTCACAAACTACGCTTATCAAAGGGGTTTCAAGATTTCATTTACCACTTCTGCACGTCACTAGTTATCCAATGGTCTTGAACTGTAAGGCCGATATCATGAAAATATCCTAAACCGTCAGACCGCTACTGATACATAAAAATGGTACAGAAAATCGGAACCTATATAGTATATGAATAGAAAAATAGATGAAACTAGTTCATTCTTTCTCCCGTCTATGCAACTGCGCAGAATTCATTGTATGCTTCACTCACCGCAATTGAGTCTCAAACGACGCTGCAGTCCTGCTGTAATCAGAGGTAGTCGAATCAAAGAGTTCACTTTCTCCATAAGAATCATAGAGTTCGCTTTCGTTTTGAACCTTTTGAGTTGATTTTGGAGGTCCAGATTTGTGATTTAGACGAGTCAATTGTATGATATTCTCAATCTCTCTCACCACTTCACTCATCCTAGGCCTTTCATCTGACGAGTCTCTGACGCAGCTCATTGCCAGGTTCACAAACTTGGATGAACCTACAAGTATGGGCTCTGAACCTAGTGCAGGGTCAAGAAGCTCGTGAAGGTCAAATGTGTCATTTAACTTATCTTTTGCCTCCTTCATCTCTTTCACAATGTGCTTTCCTTTCTGGATTGGTGCTTTTGCAGTCAAGAGCTCTAATAGTACAACTCCAAAGCTATAGACATCGCTCTTTTCGGTCAACTGGTTGGTCATATAGTACTCGGGGTCCATATATCCCTACATAGAAAACGAAGAATCTCACCTTCAACATACAAAAAAAGCGAGTGAAATGAAAGTAGATGATAATGCTGTGAGGGGTAGTAACGGCAAAAAAAAAACTTTAAATAGTTTGAAAAGTCAAATGGGAACGTCTTTAGGGGACGAAGTGAGTATGAAAGGGAAGAGTCTCACTTTGAAGGGTTCAATTTATATCCTTACCAATGTCCCTTTGACTTGAGTGGTGATATAACCTTTTCCTGAATCTCCAAGAAGCTTCGACAAACCAAAGTCAGCAACCTTTGCAGTCAACTGACTGTCGAGGAGGACGTTGGTTGACTTAATGTCTCGGTGTATGATGGGCGGGTCCGCAAGTTCATGCAAGTATGCCAAGCCATTAGCTGCATCAAGGGCTATTTCAAGTCTCTTTATCCAGTCGAGTTTCGTTCCTGACTTCCCTGCATAAATCATGGTGATACGCTAATAATTGTGTATTTCCTTTGAATAACACACATACATAAAAGCAAGTGCAACCTAGTGTACTGTGTACAAGATCTCCCATTATGTGTGGGTCCAAGGAAAGACTGGGCCCACATAGGCTTGATGTTGACAGTCTTCCCTTGCATTACATTGCGTGAAGTTTACGGTGTAAAGCAAGTCAATGATCATCCTCTCCACGTTGAAGTTCATTTAACTTTCCAAATCATGAAAAAGTAAATAGTTTTCTAGATTAAAACATAAAACTCCCTCCGCCCCTAAACGATCTTCCCACTTTTTTGTCATTATCACGAATGAACTTTGAGCAATAATTATAGTTTGGTTTCATTATACTAATGAAAATATAAAATTTGTTTTTGATAGTATGTTGATGGGTGAATTCTAAATACAAGGCACCATTGTGTACAAGGCACAGTAATGCCAAAAATGCCCTTACCCGGATACGCGTGTTTCGTGTACTCTCTTACGAAATAATAGGGTTTTTTTCGCACAGGTTTACACGAAATATGGAATAGGTTGAAGTTGTTTGTTTCGCCTGTTTATACACGAAATCATGCGTTGAGTTTCACTCAATTGTACACGAAATATAATAGTGCATTTCACCAACTTATACACGAAATCATGCATTTCACCTAAATAAACACGAAATAAACAGTTTTTAACAATATATGAACCTCTACATTACACTACAATTGAATTGAATTGAATTCTCATCCTTTATCAGTTATGATTCATTTACTATTTTGAATCTTCTTTTTTCGATTGATTGGTTTGTGATCTCAAAGGAGTTTTGTTTGATGGAAAATGATGGGATTCGCAAGTTTGTTTTAGGGTTAGGGTTTTTGGTGCAGGGAATGAGATGCTACCTATGGATGGCTGTCATCTTCTTCCTTAAAGACGGCCTTCACATGGATCCATCCTCTCTCCAGATCCTTCAGAACTCCTCCAATCTCCCCATGGTCGCCAAGCCCTTTTACGGCCTTCTCCTTACTCTCCAGTTTCTCATAACAATTTTCATCAGAGAAACCTCACTTGACCTCCCAAAGAATACAGACAATCACGGGATCAGAAGGAATTGGGTTTTTTTTTTAGTATATATATAAGGGTAGTTTAGTAATTTGTAGGTGCCTTGTATATAGCATGCCTTGTAAATATATGAACCCATGTTGATGGTGTATCAATTACAAGTTTTAGATTTTCATTAGTACAATGAAATCATTGTGTAATTACTGCTCAAAGTTCATTTGTAGTAACGGCAAAAAAAGTGAGAAAATCATTTTTGGGAGAGAGGAAGTATTACTTAAATTTTTCTAGGGGCTCCAGAAAATACTCCCACGTTCCAAAATAATGATGTTCCCACTTTTTTTTTTCGTTATTACGAATGAGCAATACTGTTAGGTTAATTTAGTTATCCTAATGAAAATCTAAAACTTGTAACTAATAATATTGTTGATGGTGTATTAATAGCAAGTTTTAGATTTTCTTAAGAACAATTAAATTAACCTAAAAGTATTGTATTGCTCAAAGTTCATTCGTAGTAACGACAAAAAAGTGGGAACATCATTTTGGGACGGAGGGAGTATTAGAAACAGATTCGGGATTCGGGAAGAAGTTTTCAAGAGACAGAGTAAAGTACCTGAAAGGTTTTCCATCAAGGTACCATTAGAAATGAACTCATAGATGAGCATTTGCTCTCCTTGTTCGTAGCAAAAACCCACTAGGGCAACAACATTCTTATGGTGAATCCTTGAAAGAAGTTCGATTTCAGTTTTGAATTCATTCGCACCCTGTAATGATCCCTGTCGAGCTCTTTTTATAGCAACTATTTGTCCATTGCTAAGAGTTCCTTTATAAACCTGCAAAAAATAGTATACATATAGGAATCAGGAACTGCTAATCTCTTATATAATGAAATAAAACAATAAAATTATGTTATATAAACGTAAAAATCCTGTTAATACAGGGAAAATGAGGGAAAAAAATGAACCTGCCCGTAGCCACCAATCCCTATAATATTGGCTTCTGAAAAGTTATTAGAGCATTTGTTTATCTCTTCAAATGAGAACCATCTTGCTCCTCTTATCTTAGGAACGCTTCCACTGTTTTTCTCGAGCCCCCATGATGCTGCATTAGCAAGATGTAGGAAGGGAAAACGCATAAGTAAACTTGCAACAGTTTGAATAGATATTGTTTAATTTGCTTCAGACTGTATTGTAGTCGATTTTACCAAAAGGATCGCTCTGTTTTATTGCCTTTTCTGCTTTCCTCTTCTGAGAAAAAGCGTAAATTCCAGCACCGATGATTAGTAACACAAGCACAATGCTACCAACAGTCGCCCCAACAATTATGCCAACGTTAGATGATTTCTTTTGTCCTGCAGAAAATTCAATATGCGTTTATTCTGTATATATAAGGAATAATTAGTGACTTATTCACGCACTACAACCAAAATGACAAATAATGCAACATACTGTACTCGTTAGTGACATATATGAGCAACGTACTTTTGCATCTGTTATTTAATAATGCAATTCCTTTTTTTAACTTATGGGGTCAAAATACTAAAAGGACTGCTGACGTGGCACTGCCATGTCAGAACCATCTCAGATCCACAGCGATGTCACATCATCAAATTCAAAGTCAATGCTCACATGGCGCTGACGTGGATATCCGACATGGAGCTGACATGGCACTTCCGTGGCAGCACTTCCGTTCGTTTATCGACACTGTTAGTTAAAAAAGAAGTATGTTCCATTATTTGATAACTGATGCAAAAGTACGCTGCCCATAATGTCTGCATCATGTGAAAAATGCAAAAGTAGTTTGCATAATAGGTTGATTGGCCGTGTGTTTATATATATGCATAAACATACACATAAATATATATACACACATAACTCATAAACTTATGTTAGATTGTTCTTACCTAAAAAGCAACAATAGCTTTCATCAAGAAAGAAAAGGGGACCATAATACTGAAGCGGGAAAGACTGGCGATTAAGCAAGGAACCAATAGCAGCAACTGCAGTTCGGTTGAATCTATCTTGACCAGAAGGGAAGACTTGCAGTCTAAATTGAAGGTAAGAATCTATATTGATGGTTGGATTACCAAGTGAAATGGAATCCACAGGAAAGTTATTTGACAGGAATACCCTCGCGAGAGACCCCTGGAGATAACTAAAGTAACTCGAGTTCTCCAAATTCGAGAAAGAAAAAGAATAAAAGGTTATGGTTCCTGTGTATGGATGCGAACATTTACAGTTCGGGCTCATTACTTGATTCGAACTGCAGAATATGGGGACACAGTTATATGGTGGCGTTACGTAAGGAGAGTTTGGTCTTTCAACTGTGCAGAATCTGTCTGTTGTTCCAGCTCCACAAATCGGGTTATTCACAAGTCTGCATAGAGGAAATGAATTAATGGGATTTCTCCCCGTTAAATTCAGAAACATAGTTGTTCTACAGTTCAGTGGCGGGCTCATGACATTTAGTAAGTGGGTGCACAGACACAATAATAAGGTTAAAATATTAGCACTTTATTCACTAAGCTAGACAAGACGAACCATTTGATTAAATGGGTGCACTTGCACCCATAACAATAGAGATCAATATCTGTTTACTCACGTCAAATTCAAGTTGTATCCTGTTCTTTGAGTAAAGTTAGAAATGGAGTTGTTGTGCAGATCAAGATTCATGTATCTTTTATAGCTGGTGCCAATATCCAAGGTTCCGTTGAGACGGTTGTTGCTAAGTACTCTGTCATGAAACGAAAACACAACATCATATAAGCCGAGACTTAGAGCCTGTTTGTTTGGGCTGAATGAGGCCTTTGAATGGCCCACCCAATGTCTTTGGGGCCATTCAGAGGTCTTATTCAGCCCAAACCAACAAGCCCTTATTCATCGTAAGTAGCATTGACAAATTTGGGGTGATTTTTGTTGAATGTCAGATAATACTCACACAGTTTCCAGTGAAGGAAGAGTAAAGAGGCTGCTGGGTATATTTCCTTGAATATTTGTGTCGCTCATCAGTCTGTTTGTACACTTAATGAGTGAATATTATAGAGTCTAAATGTAATACAAGTAGATATATTGTGAAGTCTGATAGTTTAAAGATACCAAAGGGTGCTTTGCAACATAGCAGTATGCTGACAGGTTGTGTGTGTGTGTGTGTGTGAGAGAGAGAGAGAGAGAGAGAGATGTACAATGTTGTCAATGATGGGAGCTCCGAAAACCATGCAGGATAATCAGATACATCAAAATTATTATTGCTCATGTCCCTAAAAATCACATACTCCTTCAATCTTAAAATACTGAATAATATGATCAAACAAAATACTCTGAGCAAAAAAAAAATCGTTTCTAATGACAATCCTATAAACATACCCCCTCCGTCCCAAAGTGAATGACAAAAAAAAATTGAAATTTGTTCTTGATAAAAGCAAATTAAAAAAAAAATTTAAAAAATTGGTCATTCGTTTTGGGACAGATGTAGTAGTAATTTTTTTTGGGGGGATTTTGGATAAATCAAGAGCAAATTTCAAATTTTTTGTTCATTCATTTTGGGACGGAGGTAATAGTAAAAAAAATAAAATGGGGATTTTGGATACAGATGCCCTATCAACTTACACATAGCTGAGGAAGTTCATGTCTTTAAGGTCAGGAATAGATCCAGTCAGATTATTGTTGGACAAGTTCCTGAAAATAAACAGCCAAATCCCAATTAATTTTAAAGTGAATAATCCAAGAAAGATTATAAATTCTAACACGGCCTTTCTATCTTCCACTCACAGCTCTGTGACATTTGTTAGATTACTGAAGCTTGTCAGGACAGGACCGGTCAATGAATTCCAATCCAGGCGCCTATGGCGAAGAGTAGAGCATATAAAATAATCAGATGCAAATTAGAATTATTAAGGATTAATGACTACATTAAAGAATATACTCCCTTCGATTCGACCAGAAATATAGTCTTATTTTACTTTTGATTGTCAACACAACACAAGAAAACTTTGACCCAATTTTAATGACAAGTCAAATTCTGAAAATTTTAATTGATAAATCATTAAGTTGTTTATCAATAACAAAGTTTAGAATTTTATTGGGTTATTAAATTGACATTAATGTTTGATGAAAGTTCACTTGTGTTGACCATTAAAAAAAAGTAAATTGGGACAATCTTTCCGGGACCGAGGGAGTATATTCTTGAGTATGGAACAGAGATACTCACAGCATCTCCAAGTTATTAACAAGCCCCAATGTAGCTGGAATGCTTCCAGTCAGTCTGTTGTTGTCTAAGACCCTGGTCAAAAGATAATACATCATAAAAGAAAAATATAACTTACAAAAATAGAAAGTGCAAGTTTTTCTAAGAAAGTACAAGTGGATAAATAATCATACTTACAAGTGTATCAAGCGCATATTTGAGCTGAAGAGTTGAGGTGGAATAGTACCAGATAGCTGATTCTTAGCCAAGTGACTGCGTAGTGGACAGAAAGCGAGTTACAATCTGTTAAAACGGGCAACTTGGTGCTACAAAAATTTTCACTATGCGTGGGGTCCAGGAAACGGACGGGCCCACAAAGAGTGTCAATATGTTGAAAAAAAAGAAATGAAAGTCTATAAAAGAATACTCCATCCGTCCCAGTTTAAGGTTCTTACTTTCCTTTTAGGTATGTCTCAGTTTAAGGTTCTTAGTTGCTTTATTCCTTAAATGACAAAGGATGAATAGTGTTTTGGACAATTTTGTCCTCATAAAGTTCATACAGTATATTACGAAAAAAACCATCACTCACTTATCTACTTTTCACGCACTTGCTTTATGAATGGACAATTATATCCTCCACCCACTACTATTCTTGACTCAAGTTTACCTTGATTCCTTAATAAGCGTGTAAAGTCAAACTAAGAACCTTAAACCGGGACTGAGGGAGTATATAAAAACATACAAGTGTCTCGCATTAACCAACATATCCAGACCAGGTGTCGTTCCACTAGAGATTGGAATAGTTCCAGTAAGCTGGTTGTCGCTTAGATCAAGCCATGAAAGTCGAGATAAGGTTCCAATGGAAGGTGGAATTGGTCCAACAAAGCTATTGTTATTCAGAGCTCTGCAAAAACGCAAAATAAATGTTTATATTGCCTTTTTTTATTTATAAAATAAATTTATATGGACGGAGACGGACTGATATTGGAAATACTTACAAAAATACCAGCTGGGTTAAGGATCCGATTGAATCTGGAATAGTACCAATGAAATTGCAACCAACCAGCACTCTGTGTGCATGAAAATGGAGTTCTTCAGATGAAAAGACTTAAACAAATAATTTTCCCAGCTACATACTCCCCCGTCCCGAAATGATAGTTTCGGTTTGACTTTTCAAATATTTTAAGGTTACATTATAAGTTTCGGAAATTTAGTGGTTTTAGAAGCCTTCATTAGGGAAATGAGACTAAACAAAAAGGGGTAATCGGACGATCATTTTGAGACGGAGGGAGTATATGTCTACATATAACGAATAATATGAATTTCTTACAAGGTTGTCAGATTCCTCAAATTACCAATAGACCGTGGAAGAGTTCCTCGAAGACCCTTGTTATTCGAAAGGTCCCTATATATGAACATAAGAATTTCACCAGTTAATCTAAGCAGAAGCCGTCTTCTTTAACCTCTAGTATAATATTGCACAATCAAAATTCAGTTATCTTTTTATTCAAAAACTTTGGGGACGGAAAAAGAAAACGTACAAGTACTGTAATGCAGAAAGGGATGGGATATCTTCAAAGTCACTACCTGTCACACCCAAACCTGATAAGATGCTGCAAAATATTGAACAAGTATTGAAGATGAAGCACACATGGACAATAAACTGTTGAATCATTTGAATTAAGGACTAAAAAACCATTGACTTACAGGGAGGTCACTCTTGAACTGGTGCAGCCTATCCCAGTCCAACTACCGCCGCAAGGATCTGAACCTTTCCAGTCAGGTGGCAAGTTCTGCCACGTAGACTTGAAAGCAGTTAGAGCACCATCTGCAAGACGAATGAATGATTATCATTTTCATTGATTACAGAAAATTTGAACCTTTCATTATCAAGTTGGCGGCCATAAATTACCATAAAAATTAAGGCAAATATTCATTCATTAATAGTTACAAAAGGACAGAATCTCCAAAACAGTTTTATTCGTGATTTAAAAAAAAAAAAAAAAAAAAAAAAAAACTTGATATGGATTCTTCTTTCCCAATTGACTGAAAAAGATAGTAGCTAAAGAAGGAATGGGAATTACCAGAACATAATAATTGAAAGAAAAAATACAGTTAAATGAACATATTAATCAAGAACATATCTATTCTCTCCGTGTCAGAAAGATAGTCTCATTTGACTTTTTATGGTCAAACACAAGTGAACTTTGATCAAACATTACTGTCTATCTAATCATACGAATATATTTCTAAAAAAGCTGCTATTCATAAATAACCCATCGATTTACCAATTACAACTTTTAAGATTTCACTAGAATGATTAGATTGACATCACTATTTGGTTAAACGCCACTTGTGTTGACCACAAAAAAACAAGTGGGACTATCTTTTCGGGACGGATGGAGTAGTAATCCCAAATGACTTAAAACCCATACACATTAAGCAGTATACAATCTCTAAGTGAAATGAAAGAAAGAAACTTACGATCATTTGTGTCAGTCTGTGGAGCTATCCTCAAAATTTGAGTGCTAAGAAGCAGCAGCCAAACCAGAATCATTTTTCGCTGTTTCTCAAAAACTAATGATAATTCCACAGTTGATTTTAAGGCCAAAAAAACAGAAAGAACCTGCTCAAGTTATATCCGTTCAAACATTGGGCAGTTGATGAATCCTTCAAAACTAACAGAGTTGACTTTTACCCGATATAGAATGGGTGTAGGTTCCAATGGACTTCAAATGAATGTTTCTTTAGCAAACCAATGAGATGAAATTTAAGATTAATATTAGTACGTATTAGTATATAATATGCCATTGGATCATTGTTTTCTCCTTGAACCAATCCACTAACTAAAAGGAATTAATCCTGGACTTATATACTCCCTCCGTCCCAAAATGATCTTCTCACTTGTCATTTTTCATTGTCCCAAAAAGTTCTTCCCATTTCTACAATTTAGGCTTAAATGTCCACAAATATAACATGGCTAGGGAAGCAAGTGTTCATAACCTTAAAAAGTTTGAATAGTCAAACGTGAAGATCATTTTGGGACGGAGGGAGTATGTTAATGAATTCGATTATTATATGTTATTGTGGGGGGAAGCTTGTGCGTTTAGTTTTGTATTTTGACACTAGCTTGTTTGTTAATCACTTGAGAAGAAAAATATTTGAGGTGCAGATGAGCTTTTTCCTACTTTATCTTCATGTGTAGTGACCCAACTAGCTGATTTGGTCATTGCTGAAGTAACAGATTTGTTGCTTGTAGTGAACATCTGAATCAGTTCTTTGATTAATTCAGTAGTTGATAAGAAGCTCCTAAAATAAGATATTCAACAGGTTATATCATGACTGAATTAAATATTGAGTTGATAAGAAGATTCTAAATAATTTACAATTAGATCCACATCACATAGTTTTATAGAATTATAGTATGATTCTTCACTGAAATCAATGTCGACATAGAATTTTGATTTGGCATACTTTTCCAAATCCATTGTTCTTTTTAAATAATAGGTATAAAAACAGGATTGATATATTTTTTTCACTCATACTCTAGTACTCCCTCCGTTGCATACTTATTGCTACTGAAAATGAGTGCACGAGGTATTGTGAGTAGGTAGGAGAGAGAAAATAAGTTAGTGGATAGTTGTTGTGAGTGGGTAGGAGAGAGAAAATATATTGGAAAAGTAAGTATTGTGAGTAGGTAGGAGAGAAAGATATTGGCATATTTTCCAAATCCATTGTTCTTTTTAAATAATAAGTTAGTGCACGATTTTTTGGGTGTCTTGGCAGGTGCTCCTAAGACTAACCAAGGAGTTGATTACTTGTGTTGGACTGCGAGTTCCAGTGGGAAATTTTCAGTGAAGTCCTTTTATAAATATCTCGTTGGGAGTCCATCCTCTTTTCGGTGGTATAAAATTTGGAGGTCAGTAGCACCTCTTAAAGTGTCTTTTTTACTTTGGTCAGCGACTTGGGAGAAAATTCTTATCGGGGATAATTTGAGGAATATTGCTAGTTAATCATTGTTGTCTGTGTCTGAAGAGCGATGAGACAGTTAATCATCTACTGCTACATTGTGATATAGCTAGGGGTTTATGGAGTAGTGTGTTTTCCCTAATTGGGATCTCGTGGACTATGCCTATTTCAGTGAAGAGCTTTTTAGATGCCTTGTTTGGCGTTCGCATTTCAAGGGCAAAAAGAAAGCTGTGGGGAGCCATTCCACATTGTGTTATGTGGACTCTTTGGCGAGAGAGGAATATGAGAAGCTTCGAAGGAACCACATTTTTCTTTTTTTTATGCTTAGCACTTTGTTTTTTTGGCTGTATGAGTACTTACCCAGTACACTCATCCCGTTTGTGGATTTTTTTGGGGGGAGATGAGGCTGGGTAATTAACTCTTTTTGGGGTATTTAGCTTGGTTTCTTTGTTTCTTTTTGTTGTATATTTTCCTTTTGTTTTGTTTTTAATATACTAGGGATTAACCCGTGCTTCGCACGGATGTTGTCTTTTGTGCATGGATACTTATAATTATATTATATAATTATAATTATTAAATATTTTAAGTAAATATAAATAAATTTAAAGATATATATAAATTTACTTGTGATTTTTTAATAATAGTGGAAATAGTTTTAGTTACTATAGTATTAAATAGATATTAAGATTGGATAATAGTATTGGTTAAGAATAACTTTATAATTTTTTAAAAAAATTTACTTCGTTTGTCCCGTAATGATGTCAATTTTTACTCTTGATCGATTGAGAAAATAATGTTTTAATTACAGTTAACATTATAGTAATTATGAGCTTAAATAGTAGTAAATTAAAAGATAATGGTTACCTAAGTAGTACTCCCTCAATCCCAGAGTAAGAGTCCTACCTCTCAAATGCACGGAGAATAAGAAATTGTGATCATACATGTAAAGTATGAGAGAGAATGAGTGAGACTAATAGTAAAGATTCTTTGCCATTTTAGGAAAGAGACTATTACTCTAGGATGTACCAAAATAAAAAGTATGAATATTACCGTGAGACGGAGGGAATAACTTTTATTTTAATTAATAAGTTAAAAGTAATAGTTACTATATATAGTAACTAATACTAATAATAGTAATTTTTTCAAAAAAAAAATGATACTAATAATAGTAATAGTTCCAATATATTGTAATTGTTATAATTAGTTAATATCATTGTTAATAATAGTTACTTTATACTCCCTCTGTTTCATGTGAATTGAGACTTATTTCTCTTTTCGTCCGTTTCACCTCAATTGAGACGGCCCAAAATGGCAAACTTTTTAATATTTTATATTATCTCAACCCCACCCATTTAACCCCACTAATTCTCTCTCTTCATTTTCCACCACTCATTGTATCCAGCCAACACTACTTTTTACCCCACTCATTCTCTCTCTTCATTTTCCACCACACATTCACTATTTTCTCTTAATTATTGTGCCATTTTTCTTGGTCTCAATTCACATGAAACGGAGGGAGTATATTATTATTTTTTGACAATGTCCACGCCATAAGGATGCGAGGAGAGGGATTGAACCCTAGCGCTCACCGAGAGTGAGGCTTGGCTTTACCACTTGACCACTCATTTGGGGACAATAGTTACTTTATATAGTAACTATTACACTTAACTAATATTATTAATAGTAATAATTATGTTATATAATTAACTATTACAATTAACTAATACTATTAATAGTAATAGTTATTTTATATAATAACTTTTACATTTAACTAATACTATTAATAGTAATAGTTTTTTATATAGTTAACTATTATAGTTGACTAATACTATTAATAGTAATAGTTACCCTTTATAGTAACTATTATACTTAACTTATATTATTAATAGTAATAGTTATCTTATATAGTTAACTATTAAAATAAACTAATACTATTAATAGTAATAGTTAACTAAAATAGTAACTATTACAATTAATTAATACTATTAGCTAATAAGAGAAAAATGAAAAGTCACCTAATTAAAATGCTATGGATGATGTGGCACCACCAAAAGCAAGAGTTACCCAAAACTTGTCCACATGGCACCACCTAAAGACTCTATCTTGACTTTTAATATATACTCCCTGCGTCCCACCACAAGTGAGACCAACTTGTGGGGTACAATAATTAAGAAAAAGGTAGTGTATGTGTGGTAGAAAATGAAGAGAGAGAATGAGTGGGGTAAATAGTAGTGTTGGTTGAATAAAATGAGTGGTGGAAAATGAAGAGAGAGAATGAGTGGGGTTAAATGGTGAGGTTGATTGATTATAAATATATTAAAACATTTTCATTTTGGATAGTCTCGCTTGTGGTGGGACGGAGGGAGTATAGATTTCTTGTTTTTTTAATTAATTCTCTTAATTGTAAAAGTAAGTATTTTGTATCAGCTAATAAAAGTAAGTTAGATTGTAGAAATATTAAGTTAAATATAAATTTTCTTGGCTCCTGCAAGAAACGAAAGAAAAAAAAATAGTTTTAATCATACTACCTTAATGTTCAAATTTGAATTTTTAATGAATTCCAAAAAACCAACGTGATTTTTTAATGTTTAAGAACGTAAATTACATCATCATGCATGTTGTATAACTTATTCCTGTATTTCTTTATATTATCTGATACAAATAAATTTTTTCTATAAATTCCTTTTTATTTTGAAACCTATAATTACTTCTAATATTTTCCATAACTGAATGTGTATATATTTTGGTAAACAATAAATTGTATAAAATTTTATTAAATATTCTTTTTACCGAATTTATATTAGAGACTTTGACCAATAAGTCCCTCACCCAAATAAAAATAGCCAATAAGTACAGGCATTATGAAAACTCCCCAATAAGTCCCTTGTAAGTTTCCTGGACTAGAATGCCCCTGCTGACCAGCTCCACGCACAAAGCTTCAGCGCATAGTCTTCTGCGCTCTCTCTCTCTCTCTCTCCTCTTTCTTCTTTTTTTTTTCCCTTAAAATTTTCAAAATGCTATATCTTAAAATCTACAAATCGAAAAAATAATCCGAGACCACCGGTTTAATCGTGTCGTCAAATCGAATCAAACAAGTACACTCAACACATAATTCAATATTTAGAAATAAAAATCTCATTTTTCACTAGTAAAAAATTGAGAAAATCATTTTTCATTTCTCAATTAAATTCACAATTTTAGAAAATAAAATTTCATTGATTTCACAATTATGTGATTTCACAGTTTGTGTCATTTTTTCATTTTAAAAACTGATAAATTCATCTCACAATTTTTCACAATCATTATAATAACTTAGACATGCTTTTCACAGTTGTTCACACATGAATTTGAATATAATAACTGAGACATTCATTTAACAGTTGTTCATAATTGAGTAAAAACTGATAAAATCATATCTCATTTTTCACAATTGATGAATCAATTTATCGGTTTAATTATATAATAAATGAGACATTCATTTCTCAGTTATCGATCAATTTTTTCATTTTCACAGTTGTGTAATTACACTGTTGCGTGATTTAAAGAGTTGAGAAATCAAATTACCAGTTTTTAAAGCAAAATATATTTAGTTTATACATGCAACAAAATACACCGTTTGAACAATAGATAAACCGATTTATCACTTATTTCTCACTTGTGAACGGTTGTAAAATTCATTTATCAATATTTCACATTAAAAACTGATAAATTATTCATCTCTCAGTTATTCTCATTAGTAACAATAGATTTATATAAAAAACTGATAACTGAATTACTCAATTATTCAAAATCTCACACTTTTTAATTTTTTTATAAGTGAGCAACCCCCTTTCTGAAATCAACCCAACCATAAAAGAAAAAAAAAAATAGCTCATATTACTCACTATCTCATTTAAACTAACCCAGCCGATTGAAATGAGAATCTAAAACCCTAATTAATCAAATCACTGTCCAAAACAAAACATAATCATAAAATCAAACTAAGCATAATCCTCAAATCCACTGCAATTCGTTCAAGAGAGAGGAACATTGCAGCGATAGTACCTCACGGCCAGAGATATGAAGACCCTTCGTCATCGTCAACGGAATCGGCGACCGGAATCAGAAGTTCCAGATCTCGTTCTCTTCCCACCATTACTATCATCGCTTTCTCTTCTCTAAAGAAAACAGAAAAATCAATTTCGTGAAGCAAGAGACGAGCGAGGAAGAAAGAAAAATTAGGCGATTCACAGTAAAATTTGGCGAGGGAACACGTTTATCACGATGCATGTTGTGGCCGGAGGCGCCGGTGGAAGTCGTGGCCGGAGGCGCCGGTGGAAGTCGTGGCCGGAGGTGCCGGTGGAAGGCGTGGCGAGATGGAGAAGCTGGAGCGAGAAAGTAGAGAGAGGGATATGAGTCGTATAAAGGGGGGAGAGAGCAGACGTGTTTTGTTTAGGGTTATAGGGGTAGTGTTGTCATTTAAATTATAGTAAAGACTTTATGGGAGTTTTCATTTCAACTTAGGGACCCTAAGGTAGAATAAGAAAATGTCTGTTTTTATTGGTAAATTCCATCTCCTATGAGGGACTTATTGGTAAAAATCCCTTTATATTACTATTCATTATAGCTGCAAATGTAAAATCTTAGAACCTGAATAAAAATTTTATATTTTAGCAATTTTTTTTTATAAGAAGTACAATATTTTTTTTTTTCAAAATACTCCTTCAATAAAAGTTAGATTCTAATTTCCAGACAAGTAAAATTCATTTATTTACTTCAATTAGTATGAAAAAATAATTTGTTTCGTATGGTACACAAAGTGAAAGTTAACAAATAAGAACTATTTTCCTAATAATGGTTTTAACCAATTTAATTTTATATATTTTTCATGCGATAAATTATTTATTTTATTAGTAGATCAAAATATTTATTTGAAAATCCACAAATATAAAAGTTAAAAAGCTTTAATTAGTATGATTGAATAGCTATTTGAAAACGCCACGAAAATTTTAATTTTATTAGTATGATTAAAAATATTTATTTGAAAATACCAATATCTAAAATATAACTTATTTTATTATTATGAATAAAAAAAACTTTGTTTGAAAAAACGACGGGAAAAAGAAAACTTAGAATAAAATTAAGTATATAAATTGTTGAAGGACAATTGTGTCAAGACAATGATTAAATTTAAAATCTATATATATAGTATAGGAGGGAAAATATGTCATTTCCAGGTGAAAAGAAATTTCACTTGCTATTATTTTAATTTCAAGTGCTAAAAATCATAGATTAGGGGTCCACATGTAAATATTTCTTTATCTTCAACCTCTAGCATAAGCCTCCACCACCACTTTCTCCGCCACCCAAAACCACCACCATCATCCCACCACCACCATCTAGCCACCACTACCATTGCGACCATCTTACGCCACCGCCATTATCTCAACATCCCCACAACACTACTCTACCTGTACCTTTCCAGATCATCATTCCCAGAGCACCAAAATCCTTTCCCTCTCCCTCTCCCTCTCAACCCCTACCACGCCTTGCCAAACTTGTCAATGGCTACCGTCATTACCAGATCTTCCCTAATGACTTTAAGCCATCACAAAAGAACAACATTGCGGCAGCTACAAAAACCCTAAAATAAATCGGCACAACTCTCTCTCTCTCCTCTTTTCAGACGACGACTTGTGTGGTTCTCTGCATCAACAAATCGTTCACAGTCCCATTCATCTCCGTCTGCACTGATTCACCCCTTTCTCGATCCTTCACCTCCACTGTAAGTCCCCTAATTTTTTAACCTCCGATTTCGAGAATCAACCGAGAACTGATTCTCGATTGTATCTGTTTTTTCTTGAAATTCTGATCGGTTATTTTTTTGTGTGGATGACTTCAATTTGTGTAGGATTTGGATTTGAAGTGATTTCTTGTTCTGATTTTTGTTAGACTTTATGTGATTTTGTGTGTGGTTCTGTTAATCGACATGCAGTGGATTGAGTTTATAATCGTCAATTTGGGGGAATCGGTCAGATTTATCTCCAGTATATCACGTGCAGAACGCATGCTTTTTAATCTTCACATAATTATGTCCAAGTTAACTCTCGTTAACTAGCGTTACATTAGGTTAGGTTTTGTTAGGTTTTTCTAACATTATTGGATGTCGTTAGGCCATTTGGGTTTATTAAAAACGTAAATGAAGTTGGATGGTTAAAACTGCTAAAAAAAACAAGGGTAGGTTAATCGACAGCTTAATCAAAGTACAGTGGTTTAGAATGTCGATAGCCCAATTCAAAATTTAAACTTCCATAGAGTATAGCAAAAAAACTCAAATTAAAGTTATTCATTAATTTCATTTTATATATTTTAAAGTTTATTCAATTGTATTTTATAATTCACAATTATATTATTCTCTGTCGAGTATCGACGGGTGACAGTAAATTAAATAATGTAGTGGATTATCGAATTATTTAGTGGCAATAGCACCTCCCCCATTAAAATTCTACCAAAATCTTTTTCTGGGCCCGAATTGATACAAAAATGGTAGTTCATGCCTTAAAGTGAGAAAGCTGAAACTACGCCCTCTGGTCATATAGTTAAGTGAATTAAGAAAAGCCCATCACTTATATATTACAAGTCATTCAATTTCTTTTCGATGTAATACTCCCTCCGTCACAGTTTAATGTTTTTAGTTTGACTATACACGCTTATTAAGAAACCAATGCAAAAACAAAGGAAATGAGTCAACCAAAAGTAAAGAGTGAATGATATAAATGTCCAAAAACACTATTCATGAAGCAAGTGTGTGAAAGTAAGTTAGGTAAGTAATAGTTTTTTTGTAATTAAATGAACTTTTTGAGGGCAAGCTCCTCCAAAGCACGATTTTTTTCTCAAATAATTCCCTTTTTCATAAGTATTTACCATAGTATCACCTTTTTCAAAGTATGTACCAGAATGACCAACTTTGAGGTAATTCGCTACTAGGAAAAGCGAATTAAATAATTCGCTTTTGACATAAGCGAATTGAGCTTTGACCAGATTAGGCCCGATTTGCATTAGGGCGTTAATTAAGGTTAACCTAATTCGCTTCCTGTACTAGCGATTTATTCCAATTCACTTCTTGAAGAAGCGAAATAAGTTTAAATGATTTCGCTTTTTGCGGAAGCGTATTAGGTTTAAAATACCCTCTTCTCTTCAGTTCAGTTCAGTTCAAACAAACACAGAGAGTTTGAGAGGGCGATATCTGGGCGATTGACCTGGTGCGCGATTGTTATTGTTAGGGGTTTTCTCAATTCGAAGCTGTGTCATTCCCCGTTCCTAATATAAAATGTAAGTATTTCTTTATTTTTAGCAAAATATCTATCATATGAATTGGTTGGGATTTTGCCATTTTTGGTTCAATTTCGTGGGTGATTGTCGACTGGTTATTGAGTTTAAGTAGCGTTTATGATTTGGTTTTTGTACAATTATATTGAATGTGTGGTATTTGCATGGTTGATTTCAAAATTTGGCTTGAAATTGGGGATGTTTTGAAAGGGGATTTTGATGATTTTGAAATGGGATTTTGATGATTTTAATTTGTAGTTTTTCTTTGAAAGTATGAAAATTATTTTTGTACTGAAAAATTAATGCAAAAAATGTGATTGATTTTTATTTGAAGCTTATTATCAGTAAAGCAAACATGGATTCAATTAGGGAAGGACTTTGTGTTGTGTTGCTCTCTTAGTTAATCAAGTGATTGATTAACCTGTTTGAAAATTAACACTCCCTTTGTCCCACACTTTCCAACTAATCGTGGGTTTTTTATTGTTACAGATGGATGTAAATGAGCCGTTTGTAGATCCGGGTCCTTGGAACCGGACGGTGCTGACGTTACAGGGTTCCCATAGATCTTCTCAGCTATGGGCTGGTGAAGAGGTTTGTAGTATATCGTTTCGACATGGTCCAAAGCCCCCGACAAATATAGATGGAAGGGTTGTGAACAGATTAAGGGTTGCGGGGTTTTACGGAGTTTACAGGATGGGGGAGATGAAGAAATATGACTGTGCTTTATTTGAGGCGTTGGTCGAGCGGTGGCGCCCGGAGACCCACACTTTCCATCTACCTGTTGGTGAGATGACGATTACGCTGCAGGATGTGGGTCTATTGATGGGTTTGGCGATAGATGGATTGCCCGTCACGGGCTATCAGACATATATGACAGACGCCCAGTGGGCTGATTTGTGTTTTGAGTTGTTAGGTGTCAGACCTGGTCCCCCGAACTTGAAGACGGGGATGTTGAATCTCAAGTGGCTTAAGGAGCATATCTTGAATCTTAATTTGGGAGAACATGCCACAGTAGCGGATATTGATAGGTACACACGTGCCTATATCTTGGCATTATTGGGGTCATATATCTTGGCAGATCGCAGTAATTCGAAGGTGAAGCTCATATATTTGCCACTTCTTAGAGACATCGATGTTGTTGGATCTTATAGCTGGGGCAGTGCTGCGTTGGCCATCCTTTATCGAGAGCTTTGCAAGGCGACTTCCCCCAGACTAGTCAGTGTGGAGGATTCATGCCGATTGTGCAGGTATGACTATTTAAATATAGTATACATGTGCACCATATCATTTTATAGTATATATTTATATATATTGATATATTTATAAATATTGATGTTGATTTTTGAACAGATTTGGGCATGGGAGAGATTGAGGTGTACCCAGCCGCGGTCGTTAGGCGCTGTATATGGGGCAGATGTAGATGACCCTTTGGGGGCTAGGTATGATAGGACAACTACTTATCAATGAATTGATATATTTTTTTTTTACGCTTTTGGAGTATAATTTTCTTTGATTTTCAATTTCAGATGGCGAGGGGCGTTGACTAGACATAACCTGCGCGGCTATAGGGATGTGTTAGATAGTTTGACTGCGGATCAGGTTGTGTGGGAGCCATATGGAGAGCGTGTTGCTCCAGGGTATTGCTTGCAGGGGGAGGATGTTTGGAGGACGAGGTCGCCTCTTATATGTTTCGAGAGGGTGGAGTTGCACCTGCCTGATCGAGTTATGCGCCAGTTCATCCCTGGGCCAGTTGACACTGATGTTAGATTGCATCAGATTGATAGACGGAGTAGACCCAGAATAAGTTGGGTGGATGACCATGCCGCCTATATTCAACAATGGGAAGCACGTTTGTTCAATGTGGTTCCTAGGTCAGAGGACGAGGTGGATATGGACTATTCATATACACATGAGTACATGCTTTGGTGAGTGTCTGTTGTTTTTTGTATACTCTCTCTATCCTGGAATAAATGTTATAGTTGAAATTTATTCCTTTCTTTGCACCACAAATTTTTAATATTTTTAACATTTTTTTTCAAAAGGTACAAAAGCATCACACGTTTGTTGATTCACAATCCTGCTCATGTAGAGGATATGGGGTACCGGTCACATGCTAGCCTCACAGAAGGGATGGTGAGTTTCTAATTCCTTTTCAGTAAGGATGGTGGGTACCAGAATAAATGACGTTTTTCTGAATATATTTTTTTCAGATTCAAAGCTTCCAACGTTTATATGTCGTTAATGAACAAGCAATTATTGAGCAAGGACCGGACCAGTCTCGACTTCAAACGCGACACATCATCACACATGCCCTGACCCATATTAGAGAGGAAGGACGACTTCTGGGTCAACCTCCTCCATCACCGGTTGACCGTACCCATGAAGATGAGGGTCAGAGACAACGTCCTCGTCGTCGTCGTGTGGATGATCAGGGACAGGTGGAGGGGGAGGGAGAGGGACATCAGGGACAGGGTGAGGTTGAGGGACATGAGGGTGATGATCAGGGACATGGTGGGGGGGAGGGGGAAGGACATCAGGGAGATCAGGGACATGGTGAGGGTGATGATCTGGGGGAGGGGCGATGGGGCAGATATTCACAGGGATGGGGTCATAGTAGCGGACAAGGGGAGGGATCTTCACATGGTGGTGAGGGGGGATGGGGCAGTCATGCACAGGGATGGGGTCATAGTAGTGGACAAGGGGAGGGATCTTCACATGGTGGTGAGGGGGGATGGGGCAGTCATGCACAGGGATGGAGTCATAGTAGTGGACAAGGGGAGGGATCTTCACATGGTGGTGAGGGGGGATGGGGTAGTCATGCACAGGGATGGGGTCATAGTAGTGGACAAGGGGAGGGATCTTCACATGGTGGTGATGGGGGATGGGGCAGTCATACACAGGGATGGGGAGGGGGAATGGGGAGGGGGAATGGGTATGGGAGGGACACCTCATTATCCACCTATTCTACCATTTGGTGAGGATGGGGATTCAGATGATGATCAGTCTTACCCTCCTCCTCCGGCATCAACTCAGTCTACTGCTCGACCACCTATTCCTCCGCCATTTGGACAAGCCGGGACTTCTAATCTTTTTGCTACTCCGTCTAGGCCATTGCCTAGGCAAGGGTCTAGGACAAGAAATCCTACAAATAGGTTTACTCCTTCTGACTATTGACCACTAATTTAGTTTTAACATTATTAGTACTCTTATATGATCGGGATGTAATCATTAGGTCGAGAACTTTTTTTTTTAGTTGTTGTTGCTTCTATTTAAATTCTGGACAAGGGTTGCAGTTAACAAGGGTTGCAATGTTGATTTGTGTTTGCTGGTAAAAAAGTATTGTTTTAGTTCAAACAAATAAATCAGTTTTATGTTGATTTGTGTTTGCTGGTATATTTGGTTTTGTTTGCAGGTGGAGTGCCAGAAAGATGAAGCTGGTAATTGGGCTTCTGGTATAATTCGCTTCCGGGTCTAGCGAATTATGCTTTGGCATAATTCGCTACTGCAAGTAGCGAATTCCACTTAAAACAGATTAAAGCCATACACCCACCATACATTTGCAGAAGACAGTACACAAAACCATCACCCCCTTCTCTTCTCAGGCGATTCAGGCGATTTTCTTAGTGAAATCCTACATTTCTTCACTCATTTGACTACATGTAAGTCTTCTTTTGTTATATAAGAATACTGTTTATTTCGGTTCAAATTCTTTGATCTTAACCTTGTTGATTTTGAAGGCTGTTTTTGACATAATTAGACTAGGATTTGACGAAAAGTGTTAAAACAAACTTTGTTGCACTCTGTATGATCTCTCTTTAGGCAGTTTATTTGGTTAATTTGGACTTAAATTGAATGAGTTATGGTTGGTCAAAGCTTAGTATTTAATCAAAATCTTGATTTTTTGTTGATTTTGAAGGCTGTTTTTGACATAATTAGACTAGGATTTGACGAAAAGTGTTAAAACAAACTTTGTTGTACTCTGTATGATCTCTCTTTAGGTAGTTTATTTGGTTAATTTGGACTTAAATTGAATGAGTTATGGTTGGTCAAAGCTTAGTATTTAATCAAAATCTTATTTTTTGTTGATTTTGAAGGCTGTTTTTGACATAATTAGACTAGGATTTGACGAAAAGTGTTAAAACAAACTTTGTTTTACTCTGTATGATCTCTCTTTAGGCAGTTTATTTGGTTAATTTGGACTTAAATTGAATGAGTTATGGTTGGTCAAAGCTTAGTATTTAATTTGTACTAGATATTATGTAAGGAGTAATTATTATGTAATTTAATTGACACAGATGGATCCATCACTCCCCCGCTGGTATCGTGGACGACAACCTCTTCCCGGTCATCCCGGTCAAACCTCCAATCCTCAATCTAATCTCTCTCAAATCGAACAAGAGTTAGAATCTCCACCACCTCATAATGTGCCTGGTCCCGCTGGTGTCGCACAGGCCGCCGTACGTCGGTATCACTCCGGAAAATCTCATGTCTCTCAGGGACCCCCTCAGTCGACCCAAGAGGCCATAAGGAAAAAGCTTGAAGAGCCGGTGGAGGATGATCATTTCCAGCGCAGACCTTGGCTATCTGCAATGGACTATCTCACTGCAGAGGGTACATATTATCCGTTGAAGGCCATCAAGGAGAAATGCCATAACTATGATAGGGTGGATCAGGTATGATATCAACATTATTTATTTTTAAGGTTAATATTTAAAAATAATTGGTCGTTATTTTTTTGGTTACTACTACAGGTTGTTGTTGTTGTCACGGAGTGCACACCACAAGATACTGGCTCTCTTAAGGTGACTTTAAAGGATCCTACTGATACAATTGAATCTATCATTGGCCCCAAAGTGCTTAACGGAAGTGAGTATGGAAGTGACATAGATGTTGGTGCTGTTCTGATTCTTAAGCAGGTATGAAATATTTTCCTTAACATTACACTCCCTAAGGATATTTTCCTTAACATTTTGTTCTAAATGTTTTGTTTTGTTGATGATATTAGGTTGTTGTCTTCGCCCTCGCACGCTCAAAAAAAGTACTTAACATTACACTTTCCAATGTTTTTAAGGTATTCCCTAACGATTGTTAAGTTAATTTGTTGGACATGTAATATTTGGATTTATGTTATATTTCCTATGTGACCGGGATGTGGTCACTGAATTTTTTGGATTTATGTTATATTTCCTATGTGACCGGGATGTGGTCACTGAATTATTTTATTTATGTTATATTTCATTAGCACTACAAATGATAGAACAAACACAATTCAAATATCTTACAACAATACAAGTTCATTAGCACTACAAATGAAAGACAGACACAAGATAAATATCTTACAACAATACAAGTTCATTAGCACTACAAATGAAAGCCACACACAAGATAAATATCTTACAACATAATCCCATTGAAATGACGTGGAATTTGACCCAATTCAAATCTATTCCCTGTTAGTTGGACACCTCCGGCACGTGCGTCCTTCCTTCTTACAAGTTGAACAATGGATTATTCGTTTTTCAGATTGCCAGTCCATACTATTTCGAAGCCGTCTTGATTGTGGTCGTCCCTGCTTTGCATCGCGTCGAAGCATATCATTTGGTTCAAATATTGGCACCCGACCATCCACATTCCAATAGTCCTCATGCTGCAATGGTTCAAAAGTCCCTGACCATGTTTTGTAGTATGACCCGAGAGTGTAAAATTGATCAACGTAACTACGACCATCGACATTCATGAATGTGCAACATGCAATTGCATGGGAACACGGCAAGTGATATGCGACCCATTTTCCACATGTGCATGTACGCTCATCAAATCTCACAATTTGAGTATTTCCACCTTTTTCACCACGACGTCCGGTTGTCACTTGAAACACTCCCCTGTTATTTACGTTGAACGGTCGAACATGGTGTGACCCAGCCTTTTTGGTGTTGTAGTTGTATCGACGATGGATCCTTTGGCTAAATTTGTATAGTGCATTAGGGTTATTAGTAACACCCCCTAATGCATTCATTGCAAACCCCAGTCTGCTGTGAAAGTATTCCACACAACGGTAGAAAGAAGTCTCAACAATAGCTGTTATTGGCATACCACGTGATCCTTTCATGACCCCATTAAAGACCTCAGATAAGTTCGTAGTCATAATACCATATCTATAACCACCATCATGCGCCAGTGTCCACTTCTTCTTATCTATATGCTCAAACAACTTGATGGCTTCTGGGTCAACTAAACGGATCAACTCTAAAGTATTTTTCAATTTTCTATCTTGGTGAGCACAACCAGCAACCCAGAACAGACGCTTCAAATCACTACCATGATGCTTCTTCAGAAAATTTGCTCTCATATGCCTCAAGCAATATCGATGATGCACATTTGGCCACCAAGTATCTTCTGCAACTGTAGCAAGAATGCCATTATGACGATCAGAAAGTAAGCATACCTCACGACCCTTGATAATATGTTGACAAACAAGGCGTAAAAACCAACTCCAGAGAACATGGTCCTCTTTTTCAACAATAGCAAAAGCAAGAGGAACGATGCTGTCGTTGGCGTCAACACCCATAGCAATGAGTATCACCCCTTTATAACGTCCATGTAAGAACGTTCCATCAACAGACACGACAGGCCTACAATGAGTGAAAGCTTGAATACAAGGCCCGAATGCCCAGAAAACACGATCAAACTTTTTATATACACCAGGTGGAGGAGGATTATAATACTCAACAATAGTTCCAGGATTGTATTTCTGAATAGCACCTAGGACACTAGGTAACCGAGCATAAGATTCCTTCCAGTCTCCAAACACTGAGCCAATGGCCTTTTGTTTCCCACACCATGCCTTCTTGTAAGAAATTGTCCTACCGTATTTCTCATTTATATCTGCAATAATAACTTGAACATTCAAATCAGAATCAGCCTTGACCTTATGGAGAATATGCCGACCAATAAACTTAGCATCCAAATTGGGGTGATCAAGACTAAGTCCAGAATACAAACAACAATGAGGGCCTCTATACTTGGTCACTTCCCAATATCCTATCTTCTTCTGACTCACACGAGCATAAAAAGGGCATGGATAGTCTTTCAACAAACACTCAATGGCCCACGTTCGGAGTGTGCTCTTTCTTACCTTAAAACGTCGATTGGAATGTATGTGATACTTCTTTATCTCATATTGCACCTCAATCTTCTTAGAAAATCGTATCCCTTTAGCCAATCCACCCTTCTCTCCATCCCATATCGGAAAACTACATTGATTATTAACAGCAATCACATCAACTTCTTCTCCAATATCATGATAAAGAGGATAGTCTGCTCTCTCATGCATTCGATTCTCTCTCCTTTCGTACGCTACTAAATCTGATTCAATCCCATCATTCGGACCATCGTCACCCTCGCTAATCTCACTACCGGTGCTGTTTTCTTCATCATCATCATCATCATCATCAGGAAACAACAAACTATCTATCTGTGCATCATAGTCTTCATCATCTTCATCTAAAACATCATCATCAGCCGGAACATCCTCACGTGGCACTCGTCTACGACGCGGTCTCTTGTTACTTGGACCCTCGTCAGGCTCTCGGTTGTAACCCTGCGAATTATTATAGAATGTCTCTGTACTTGGACCCTCGTCAGGCTCTCGGTTGTAACTCTGCGAATTCACATAAAGTGTCTCTACCTCTGCATAACGTTCATTCGTCTCTTGATTATAACCAATGTCAGTCCCACCCCCACAGATATCAAACACCTCAATAGCCTTCATGATAATATACAACTGCAAGTTACTCAACCCACCAAATTGAGCATTAACATCAAACATTAACGCCACACCATTATCGTTTTGGATATGAAATGGAAAGTAATTTGCAATTCCATGGTCAAAGGAATGAGGAAACCTACAAATAACTTCCAGCTGAAATCTTGTTCGATCTACCCCAATATGTTCATACAACTGATCAATCAACTCAGTGTAAGTCCATCTATGTATCGCTCTAAGACCAAATTTTGGTCCTTTTTCAAAAAGAGGACCATTAAATGGATCTTCATCATCCCCTCCCCAGTAGCACATGAAAATAAGCGGTAACCCACTCATCGATACCCTAGGACCCTAGAAAATGATAATAACAGTCAAAATCTTAAATTTATCATTTCTCTCTACAAATTCACTAAAAAACCTAAAATAAATAACATCAACACAAAAATGACATATAGATAGAGATCTTGGTGTACCTTTTTGCTTGATCTGAGTATTTCAAGAAATGGATTTGCAAAATCCTCTCCTCTTTGCGTCCCTTCTTCTTTCTCTCTCTATTTTCAGACAAGATGGAGATATAATGAGCAGCACATACTGAAACCTTATCTTATTGTGTGGGTTTAATGTAATTCGCTACTTGAAAAAGCGAATTAACGTAATTCGCTACTGCAGGAAGCGAATTATCTTAACCTTAATTAACCCCGTAATGCAAAGCGCGCCTAATCTGGTCAAAGAGTAATTCGCCTTTGGCGTTAGCGAATTATATTAATTCGTTTTTTCTAGAAGCGAATTACCTCAAAGTTGGTCATTTTGGTACATACTTTGAAAAAGGTGATACTTTGGTAAATACTTAGAAATAAGGGAATTATTTGAGAAAAAATTCTCCAAAGCACTATTCATTCTTTTCCATTTATGGAATAAAGCAATTAAAAACCTTAAACTAGGACATACCAAAAAGTAAAATAAGAAACCTTAAACTGGGACGGAGGGAGTACTATATACTCCCTCCGTCCCCGTGGAAATTGCACAAAAAAATTATGGCACAAGAATTAAGGGAAAAAGGTGATGTGTTGTGAGTGTTGATAGATGAGTGGGAGAGAGAAAGTGGGGTAGAGAATAGTTAGTGGGTTAGTGGATGTGAGTGTGCAAGTGGGTTAAAACATTCCTTTTATGGATTTTGCAATTTCTATGGGACGCCCAAAATGGCAAGTTTTGCAATTTCAAGCGGGACATAGGGAGTAACATGTATGACTTGAAACGTAGGAAGTAAGTAAACAAAAACACATGATTAAACCATCAATCTGGATATATAAACCAATGATTTACAAGTCACTAACTAAAGTATGAAGTCATACACAAGTACAAAAAGTGGTAAGAGCTACAAATTGTCATCCCTGTGTGGGAAGGT
Source organism: Campanula takesimana (assembly GCA_026119855.1). Classification (NCBI taxonomy): domain Eukaryota; kingdom Viridiplantae; phylum Streptophyta; class Magnoliopsida; order Asterales; family Campanulaceae; genus Campanula; species Campanula takesimana. The sequence goes on from JAOWBW010000689.1 coordinate 523,616, forward strand.
GATCGAATCCTAACAAGTGGTACGTATCAGTTTGTTAGGCGCGACCGAAGCATTTCTAACAAATTATCAATAATAAAATAGGTTATTTGGGAAATTGACCACATTACCTAAATCCTATTTTGGTTTGGAAAGGGTTGTTATATCACACATCGGTCATGAAGAGGAATAGTAATCCTTCCCCATTATAAATAGGCTTCACTAGTTAGGTTTTTGATAGAACTCAAGAGAGAGAGAGAGAGTTAGCATAGACATATAATTTAGAGAGAGAAATTTTATGCTTGTATGCGTTGGTGAGGATATTCAAGAGTGTTGAGAGAGAGAGAGAGTCTCCATTCCTGTAATATCGAGAGATTAATATATTTATTGTTGGGTGGAATATGCTTTAAGCCGAACCACGGAAAAATTGTGTGTTTTGTTTTCGATTGTGTGCACGTGTTACTTTGGTATCTCTTGTTGCGATTTCTCTTGTTGGTGACCGATCCCAACAGTGATAACAATTTGAACAACTACGATAACAGTAACAAAAATAAACAACATAAGATTTCGTAGTTCATTCATTATATTGTTATAGAACTAGAAGGAAGCAAGTTTTGATCAAGAAACTCACAAAGACTCAATACTCACTACTCACCATGAGTAAATATATTTACATGCTTCTCAACATTATCAAATACACTAACGATATTGTGCAACTTTCTTACGACTATACACATTGATCATCAACGCACCGTCTCCTAAGGAAGGTCTTCATTGACACCACAATGCACACTCGAACAATGGCGGACCTAGAGTTTTTCTTCAGGGGGTGCACATCACACTAATACTTTTAAATTATAATTTTCTCATAAAAAAACTTAAAGTTCTGATAGTATCCAATATTAGCTTCTATACTGGTGATGAGTTTGAATTTTCTTTTGGACATGTGCTAGTCTATTTACCAGAAATTTGATGTATCCTAATAAGGGGAATTCATCCATCATTAGTAAAATAAAAAAGCTCAATTGAAAAAAAAAAAAGAGCCATAAAATTTCAAATTATCACTATCATTACGTGATTAATACACAAAACGTTAAATGATTGCTTTCTATTATAATTTAACTCTTATTTTTAAAAAATGAGACTAATTTTTAGACAAATTAAAAAACAAAAGAACATTTTGGGGGTAATGGGTCTCGAACCAAGGTCTTTAATTTTTGCAACAAAACATTAGTAAATATCAACCAACTACACTACCAAAGTAATGTGTTGTGTGGTGGTGCACAAAGAATATTAACTATAAAATCATAAAATCATCCATTTTTTCTTCTTGGTAAAACAAATTGACCTGGTGCAGTTGCACCCCCATAATATATGGGAGGTCCGCCCCTGCACTTGAATAACAACCCATGTGCAATCAAACTCTCTCATTTCTCGTTACCAACCTCTCTCTCCCCCTCTCCCTTTATGCCTCTAACGTGCTCAATCTACTCTATCGGAGACCACCAACTTTGTTTTCAGTGTCAACGCCAACGGCTTTCGCTTTCTCCTAGTCCTCCTGCCACACACTCATATTGCCCGTCGGCCTATATTCCATGCATTCCCTTTGCCCCTTTGAAACCCCCTGTTCCGACAGCCTCTCCCGCACGTCTCCTCGGGCTCTCTCTCTCTCTCTCTAACCTCCATCCATCCCATCTTAGAGGTGTAGGGTACAATTTTTGTAGTTTGTGTTTCACTTTCTTTTGTTAACATATTCACTATTACTTTTAATTTTTCTTATATTATATTTGTAGTTTAAATAGCTAACCCGGGAGTTATCTCTCAAACTTAAATGTTCTGAACGATAACTCTCATATCTATTTCGGGGAGTTGAAATAGCTAGTTATTTATATGTTTTTGCTCTTATAGTTAGCTACAATAGTTTTTTTTAGCTCTCGTAATTGGATATTAGAGAGGGGTGAAATTTTTGTCGTGGAGGGCTTGTATGAAGGGGTAAGCTTGGGCTATAGTATTTGTTCAAGGAGTCTTATAGGAATTGTGAAAATGCCTTATCTACACAAAACATTGATGCTAGAGTTAAGGGACTTTAGAGGAATTGTATTGTGTGTGGGTGGGCCACCAAGGTATTATCGAGTCATCCCTCCGTCCCACTTTAAACTTAAAAATTTTACATTTTTTTGGGTGTCCTATTTTAAATTTCAAAACTTAAAAAAGAAAGTTATTTATACTTCTTTAAGAAAATGAGAGTGTACAAGAATTAAGAAAATATGTTGAAAAAGTAAGTATTGTGAGTGGGTAGGAGAGAGAAAATAAGTTAATGGATAGTTGTTATTGTGAGCGAATAGGAGTGAGAAAAATGAACATTTTTGGTAAGTAACAATAAATATGAGACGCTAAAATGGAAATAAGTAGCGATTAATACGGGACGGAGGGAGTACGCTCACAACCCATCACATTTTTCTTAATTGAATTGAAGTAAATAGTTTTTTAAAGTTTAAATTAGAACGGGTGAGTATAGTATAGGGTGTTGTTATACACCCCGTAAAATTTAGTATACTTGAAATGTTAAATGGTACAACGGAATTCGTAAGTTGGGTGTCTATAACAAGACCCTATAGTATATTGATACTGAAAATTGTCAAACACCATTACTGCTCACAGTCCAGTGCTTTTCCCTTTCTCCATGGTAAATCTCTCTTACACACAAAGCGTCGAATAGAGGAATTATGTAGTATATATTGATGCTGAAAATTAGGTTTTGCAATTGAAATATTTGCAGGAATCAAACAAGCTGAAGCTATATTCATACTGGAGGAGCTCTGCCTCTTGGCGTGTTCGTATAGCTCTCAATTTGAAAGGTCCCTTCTCTCTCTCTCTCTCTCTCTCTCTCTTGTTTCAATCCTATTTTTCTTCCTTCTTCAAATCAAATTGTGGATTCTAATCGACTAAAAATGGGGTTACCATTATTTGGGGAAAAAAAAAACAGGAATTGATTATGAATACAAGGCTGTTAACCTCCTCAAAGATGAACAAACGAGCCCTGGTAATCAATTTCTTCTTCCTGCTTATCTCTCATTTGTTTGATTTTGTGATATCTACATTCCAATGACCTTTAAGGGGTGGCGTATTATTAAGTCCTTGGAGCAGATAAGTAATTCAGTGTATTTTCTTTGCCTGGTTAGTTAACTTTTGTGTTTTAATAGTGAAAAATCTTGAAAGAATTGCTGGATGTCAGGTCAACTTAGAGTAAAAACTTTTGGGGGGGGGGGGGGTAATGAAAAGTATAATATTAGTGTAATGTGATGCATTACCATTCACATAATTATACTCCCTCCGTCCCAAAATGATCTTCCCACTTTTTTCGCCGTTACCACGAATGAACTTTGAGCAATAAATATAGGTTAATTTAACTATACTAATGAAAATCTAAAACTTGTTATTGATAGTATTGTTGATATCAATAACAAGTTTTAGATTTTCATTAAGATATTTATATCAACCTAAAATTATACTATCTCAAAGTATATTCGTAGGAACGACCAAAAAAATGGGAAGATCATTTTGGGACAGAGGGAGTATCATTATTACGTTCTGTTAAATATTTTTTAATATTGTTATGGGTGAGGTGGTGGTGGCGATGTGTGTGTGTTGGGAGTGGGGGTGTAAAACTTGGAGACATAAACTCAGAGACTTCTCGCAGCTGAAGACAACCAGGAAAACAAACAAACCTCCTTTTCCTCTTTGCATCTTGATGTAATGCGTAACTTACTAACATTGAAGTAGTTTCTTTCTCACCAAATAATCCAAAGGACAAAAAATGACCAAATATCGAAGTACAAGATGATTCACATATAAGTGGTAGCTCTATAACATGGACATGTCACTTTATCTCCACTAACCCGTGATGATATTATATGATCCGGAATGGTGATTAGGCACATTAGGCCACTTAACAGTACTCTGCAAATTATCGTTAGAAGGTGATGTAACATTGCAAACTTCAGCATACGTCTTCATCGTGTTACTGAGTAAGTGGGTGGAATCTCACATATGTATAAATATATTTTATTCCCCCCCCCCCTCTTGAACGGTATATACTTCCATTCTGTATTCTTTCTTTCCCTTTTACAACGACGTAGTAGTTTGAGCTTTCATATCTGAGCTCCTTGGTTTCAATGTACTCCGTATTTTGTTTCATCTGAACATTAGCCAACTCTAGCATCTACCTTTTGGTTGCAACCAAAATGTTCTCTTCATGTGTAAAATAAATGTTTTCCTTTTTCACTTATTCTGCAAGATACCGTAGCGTTTTTATATTTTTATTGATTTCGTCATTAAGTTTTGTATATCGTGTTGGATATAGACACTCACACACTCACACACACACACATATATTTTGTAATACCTGTATGGTCTATGGAACTTATGACAATTTATTCGACCCTTGGTCCAGCTTTTCCAGGTCCTAGTTATTTTCCATAAGGCCCATTGACATTTATCCTTTTTTTGAGGTGTAGAATTTCTGAAGATCAACCCTATGGGTTTCGTACCTGCACTGGTTGATGGTGAGATAATACTTGCCGACTCTTTTGCTATCTTGATGGTGAGTATTTTCATTTCCGTCCTCTTCATCTTCCTCATCCCACCTTCTTCTTCTCATTATTATTCATTTAATTATTATAGTGTCATTGAATTCCATATTTCTATTTTTGTAACTTGTAGTACCTTGAAGAAAAGTATCCTCAACATCCATTGTTGCCTAGTGACTTCCATAAAAAGGCTATCAACTACCAGGTCAGCATCATTTATTTTAACTTTGATTGTTTTGTCATTAGTGCTTCATATGAAATGCATACATATGCCATAGCTATACAGGAAAACTTGGAAACTTAAGGCTAATGCTGTCATTAGATGGCTCTGTGGTGGGTACAGATATAGGAACCTGCTAAATTTATCTGATTAAATTTGAACAATACTTAATGATCTTAGGACTAGTTTGAAGTTGGTTTGACTTGGATGATGTTAGTTGCATTGGTTCTCAGGATATAGTTTATGGATAGTGAATTGGGATGGTTAGAAAGAAATCTTATGGGGACTAAGGAATGAAAACTCTGCTGCTATTCTGAGTGAGAGATATACTATTTAGATGGCTCGATTGTTTTATGAATTTAGAATACCAGACATAGAGAAAGAGGTGTAAGAATCAACGTTCATGTGGAAAGATGTTAAGATAAATTTCTATTCGGTGTTGGATATCCCAGCAAATGTGTGGCATAACCTAACAAGTTGCTGATTGACTATGTAATAAAACCATGATAGAGTTATATTGTGACCTTAATATCCTTTTTGCCCAAAACTTTGAAAAGACTCAGCTTCATCGTTTGAGTGTCCTACAGTTCAAATGAAAATGCATTATGCAGTCATCTGGATTATTAGCTCGTCGATCATCCATGTTAACATTCTTCTATCTGATCATTGTTCGAGTTCAGGTTCCATTAGGGTCTGCTTAGAGATGCCTGCTTAATATTGGCAGTGGTACTCAATAAGGGTGATATTTATAGAGAACGATGAAAAAAAGTCTTTACTGAGATACTTTTCATATGAGTTTCGCAAACCACTTGGTCACGTGTTAGGAAGTTTGATGATTCATTAGTAACCAGGCTAGAAGTAAGGGAAGAGCAAAACTAACTGGACATGGTAATAAAGGAGATTAATGACTATCGTGATGACCTTGTTTTGGACCCAACTGAATGGTGAAAAAATTATTTGTATGGTCGAGCCTAGTGACCACAACTAACGCTGAGTTGGAGTTGTATTGCTTCAGGTTTCTTCTATTTTGTGACAAAAAACTTCCTTTTAGTGAATTTCGATGGTCGTGTACTCATAAAAGAGCAGTAGTAGTGTATGGTTGAGTGAATAACGGAGGGATGTTTGGTACACCTTTCTGTTAATATCCGGGTCCAATTATATGTAAAGTATGTTGGACAGGAAAAGTCATATTCCCTCCATCCCAAAATGAATGTCCATAAATTACTAATTTTTGGGACAGAGAGTATTATTGGAGTACAGAATGTTCAAAAAAATTACATTTTTTGGACGTTCATTTTGGGATGGAGGGAGGGAGTATAATTGTAGTAGTGCCAGAAATTAACTTGTAACTCCAGTTTGCTTGGCTTTAGGGTGGTAAAGTTATAATGTATTGATCCCTTTTAATAACAGCTGATTTTTTGATGTTGTCTCATGAAAATATTTTTATAAGTTGCGTGGATGTCTTAAGCGGTTAAAGATTACTTTCCGCGGGGGTTATTGATGACTATCTATCTTAAGTTTTGACATTATGCATGATACTCCCTCAAGTAAAATTGCAATTCAAGGCTTCTAAATTTTTTGATGGTTATGTATGTGTTTTGGTTTCTCCCTCGTGAGACGATTCATGTTAGCCGACCCCACATCATTTTGGGACAAATGCTTTGTTGTTGTAGCTGTTGACTGTTGTTGTTGTTGTGTTTTGGTGATACTCCCAGTCACTTTCTTGCTTCATATGTTGGATTTCCTTCTATTATAATTATATACTGTTACATTTGAATCTAACTATCATTACATTTACTTTTAGGCTGCAAACATCGTTTCCTCAAGTATACAGCCTCTTACAAATTTGTTAGTGCTGGTGAGGAAGAAATTCACTTTATTGATTAAGGCAATTCCATCATGAAATTGTTACGAATTCAAATATATTGTTTCCCAAACTTTCAGAAGTATATTGAGGAAAAGGTCGGTCCAGATGAGAAGATTGCTTGGGGTCAACGTGCTATTACTAGAGGCTTTGCAGGTTTGCTTCTCAGTTCTCATCCCTAACCAGATAACATAAACTGAAACGAAAAAAGAATTAGAAAAAAACCAGAAACATTGTTACTAATCCACGTTAAAGATTGTATCATTCATCATAATAGGCATTAGGTGTTCAATTAGTTGCTACTAGAAAATGCATACCATTTCTCTTGTCTCAGCTCGTTGACTCACTACTAGTTAATGCATTCCTTATAAACACGTCTTATTAATATGAACAATCAAAGTCGATATTGTCTGATTTATTTTCTCCGACAATGATCTAACCGCGGGTGGGGGGGGGGGGGGGGAGATAGCAGCAAGGATGTGATGATTACATAATTTAGGATTACAAACTAGGTGATGCCTAGGTTTATCTTCCAGTTCATACCTTCTTATTCTTATTATTATCTCCTCCCTTTCTCAAATGCGTAACATTTTTACCCTGTTTTCAGATTTGAAATTAGATCCAAAACCCTTCTATTCCATTTGGTAACTACACGTTCAACCCTAAAATTGGCACACATTCATTCCTTAGCAACCGTGTTTCATTCATGATGGCGTTCGAAATTCCAGATTTCTATGGGGCAGATTTTTCTATTGAATTCCGTTATTGGCTTTCTTTGCTTGAGGTTATCACTTGACAACCAAGTATTTGACTATATGCCTATGCCTAGGATAAGAGTCACAAGAGGTAATGGTGAATTTTTAGATATGCTTGAAACCTTGTTACTGCATGTTATAAATTTGACCTGATGAAAAATGTGTTAAGTTTTTAGCTATGCTTAAAACCTTGTTACTGCATGTTGGAAAGTAGGTTACATAAAAGTCTAACGGTGAATTTGTTATTTCACCGGCAAATGGTTCACATTGGAGGGTAATTCTCTTCACCCGTTCTCTTATCAGAAAAGAATGTTGTTTACGTATATTCATATCCAGCAGTAATACTAATACCTGAATTTGTACATTGTTTTCAAATTCTGGTTTAAAGTGTTTGCCTTAATCTTTATGAAACATTGCAGCACTAGAGAAGTTATTAAAAGACCATGCTGGAAAGTATGCCACCGGAGATGAGATTGCCCTGGTATGCCTTCCTTGTATGTTTATATGCGTGTAACAATCCATATGTATTGCCTGAATTTGAAAGTATGACGCTCCCTCCGTCCCAGGAAGTCAGTCCCACTTTTTTCACCGTTAATTTGAATTCAATTATCTTAATGAAAATCTAAACTTGTTATTGATACACCATTATAAATGTTATCAATAGCAATTTTTAGATTCTCATTAGGATAACGAGAAATAATAAATTATTGCTCAAAGTTCATTCAAACTAGCATTGGAAAAAGAGGGAGGACTAACTTACAGGGACGGAGGGAGTACAAACTTTGTACATAGGAGTAATGTTCTTGGATGGACCTCTAGGAAGTACTCCATCCATATCAAACTATGATTTTCACTTGCCATTGTCCACTTCCTAAAAAGATAGTCTTAATTCTAATGGAAAGAATAATGCTGCTGCAATTTCATGAAGGTGCAAGCAAGGCCACGTCCATAAAAAGTGTGTCATTGTACTATATCACTCTTTTATTTATTTATTTATTTATTTTTGGGGGGGGGGGGTCGGAGTACTTGAGTTAGCAAAAAAGAATTGCTCCAATTTGTACTGCACTTAATTGCATCGAATGGATTTTATCTATGTATGCTGAATAGAGTACTTGGTGGCTTTGATATGCAGGTTGATGTATTCTTAGCACCGCAAATCCAAGGCTCGGTTCAGAGATTCAGCATTGACATGGTATGGCTCCTTGTTCATACACTGGATTTCTGGTTTATATTTGTCTTTGGCCCATTGCTTACTGCTGAATTGTCATCTAGTGTTAAGCTGTGTTGGAATGCTGCCAAAAACAGATTTCCCTGCATTTGGTTCCTAGCTTTCAAGAACGTTTCAACTAATAACGATGCAAGGATCATTTATGGAAGGGTAAAATATAATTAAAAAAAAAAAAAAAAAAAAAAACAAGTGGTATAACTCATTTTCCAAGTTCCCCTATACGGTTTGTCCCTTTTTTTTAATTATTATTATTTTTTAATATAAGCAGCCCCTATTCGGTTTTCTAACGAGGCTAACTGAGACAATAAAATTACCTAGTTACCCTTAATGAAATGTTATAATAACCCAATGTATCCTACAAATTTAGAGTAATACTAAAGTTACAAAAACTTCTTACAAAATTATGGTTACAAATAGAGTTGCATTGAATGATTGGATGTTGGGTTTGTAGGCCCCAATGTTCATTAATTAAATGTCCAATCATGAACTGCCAACCGTATTTGTAACCCAAATTTTGTAAGAAGTTTTTGTAATCCTAGCATTGCTCACAAATTTCTTGGCATGCCCAAAGAATAAAAACGCACCCTCTCACCCTCCCTTCCGTACCCTCTTTCTTCTTCCCTCATGGTCGATGGTCGCATGGTATTTTAACACCCCCCCTCCCCCCGATTGCCCGTTCTTCCCTCCAATGTAAATGCTAATTGTGTGCACCACTAGCAGAACATCGGAAAGTGTGACGACTTTAAACACCGTGACATGCTTCACTTAATTCCATTACTTTCCAAGAAAACGAGCGAAAATTATGCTTTCACTTCTGAATATTCACCCTGCACTTTATTCTATCTTCACATAAGCGTAGTATCCTGCACGTTTTTAGCATCTCTGTTGTTCTGCACAATAAGTTCTCTGCTAGACATGTATATGTTCCACCTACTTTAACCTGATCATCATCTGAATTTGATGTCTGGGCTACTTGTGAAGCTCTTTCTGAATTTATTATAGTAGATATCATATGTCAAAATGACCTTTCTTCCACGCAGACGGAGTACCCTCTTCTATCTAGGTTGAATGAGACATACAAAGAGCACCCTGCTTTTCAAGACGCTACGCCTGAAAAGCAACCAGATGCACCATCTGAATCTCGGGGCTGAGGTATATGTTATGGTTAATTTGACATTAATGAATATTATTGTAATTTTTAATGCTATCGAAATATGTTACGAGGTCAGAGATCAATCCCCTTTGTCTTGATATCATCCATTTGATGTGCAGCATTCGGATCTTGTCAGATGGCATCAAAAGCATGCCGTTGAAGTGTATTGTACGACGAATAAAATTAAATAATGTGGTTGTATATCTTGCCAGAATCACTGAATGATGAGAAATTAAGACGTGTAATCTAAAGTTTCAGAAGCAGATTATTATCAAATCCATCAGGATTTTGTAATACTCTATTGAGTAATCCATGTTAGCATCCAACTTAAGGTAATGTTTGTTAATTGCAGTATTCCCTCCGTCCCAGAGATTTGGTCCTTTTTTTTTTTTTTTGTTCAATCTGAATGAACTTTGAACAATAATTTAGGTTACTTTTAATTATCCGGATGAGAATCTAGGTATTAGGTTACTTTTAACTATGCGGATGAGAACCTTTGATAATATATATAATGATGTATCACTAACAAGCTTTAGATTTCATTAAGATCAACCGTGATGTAGTACACGCAGCGGAATACTAAAAGAGATAGACAAATATCCTTCGAGATTGGAATATTTGACCTAATTCGAATCCACGAACTAGGGTTTGAACAAGAATTAGCCTAAACCAATTCTTTTGCAAGGAATCGCAATTCCCCAACAAGAATCTCCGAAGAAATCATTCTGCAAGCCAAAGGCCTTAAGAGTAAAACCCAACAATTGCAAAGCAATCAAATTTTAATAAAAAAAACTTCTAATTTTCGGATTACAACTTCAACGATTGCAAAGCAATCAAATTTTAATAAAAAAAAAAAATCTAATTTTCGGATGACAAAAACTCTTGTGCGGAATGCACTACCCGTCTCATCCATGAGACGTTTCGGTTTTTGACCCACCCACCCGACCCACTGAACCGGCTCCAGGACCCAGGGGTCGAACCTGCCACGTGGCAGACTCTCATAGGCCCAAAAAAATATATATATTTTTTTTAATTTTTTAATTTTATTTTTTTTTGGGTTTTTTTTTCGGTTTGTCAAAAGTAATAGTTACTATAACTTAATGTAATGACTGTATTCATATAAAGTAACAGTTTGTATACATAAAAGTAATACATATATACTGAAAAGTAACAATGTTTTTTCTATGTTTTCTTCGTTTGCCAAAAGTAATACTTATTACAACTAAAATGTAACGAACGTGTTACTTATATGTAATAATGTTTATACATAATTGTAACACATATGTATAGAAAAAGTAATAATTCAACCATTTACATTTTTAGAGCTAAAAACACTTGATTAGTGTTACATGTAAAAGTATTACATTATTTATAGAAATATGTTATAATTTCTTTTATTAAAGTGTTACATTTACTTGTACAAACAATTACATTCATATATGAGTTGTTACTTTTCAAATGTTACTTTCTTTCAAAAAATTAAATCAAAATACACAATGTTTTACATTTTTGCAAAAGCATTATTACATTTCAGTATAAATGATAATTACATTTAGATATTGTTTGGGTTACATGTAATTATAGTTAGTATTACATTTGAAAAAATGGGTAAAACGAGCTTTTGTTTTTGTAAAACAGGTGTTACGTTTACTTATGAACAATGTTACTTTATATGTATACAATCATTACATTAAGTTATGGTAACTATTACTTTTGGTGAACGGCTGAAAAGACGAAAAAAATAATATAAAAACTCAAAAAAAAAAAAAAAAAAAAAAAAATTTGACCTCTGGGAGGCGAGAACTAAACTCCATTGCTTTGGGTTGAGATCTTGAACATACTTTGATTCAATTGAGGTAATTTTTCTTATTCTCTTGTGTAATCTATTCATAATTTTGCTTGTATTGGTCTAGATTAATATTTAGGGTTTGTGGATTTTGCCAATCCATTAGTTCTATTTGTTGATCTATGCTAGAATTCTCTGTTATGTGCCAGAATTTGGGTTTTCACCGTAGCATCTTCACGAATTGTGTATGTGCCATAGCAATTCGGGAAGTAGGCAAAATTAGACGATTATCTATATGAAATAATTGTAGAAAGCGTTTTTGATCTTAGTCTCTTAAATTGAATCAATTAATTCTGCGATCTAGACTGTGCCAGTTAGATTAATTTATTAATTAGGGTTGCTAGTGATTGTGTCACTGCTAGTAACTAATCTGTAAGAATAGACAGAGATTGCAAAATATCTCGTGATCAAGTGAACAGGATTAACGGAGAAAAAGAAGTACCGATGAAATTGAATTAGAGGACGGGGATAGTAATCAATCTGAAGTGCTTTTAAATCATTGTTTTAATCACATTTAGTTTAATTTCCCGTCTAGGAGTTAATTACAATCAAATCAAACCCCCAATCTGGTCAAGTGACTGTTCGCAAATAATCACTGTTCTTCGTGGATCGACCCTGACTTACCCTAATTACATTATTAGTGACCGAGTTTAGGTCTAATGTAGTAGGCGTGCGACTAATCCTACCAATGGCCACCATCCTTCTGACTTCCTTCACATGTTGGCCTCTTCCCATTATAAAACTTAGGACTAAATAATAGCTTGCACTTCGGTCATGTTGGAACTCATCTCAGACTCCAAACCTTCAATCCTTCTGTCAGACTTATCATTTAGTTTTATAGATCTTTTTTGCGAACCCCTCGGATCTCCTATCAATCTTCTTCCACCTAGTGCCATCCCCCATGACTACAGAAGCAAGTACGTGGAACGAACTTGTTCAGATACCACTTGTAACAGCCGGACCCAAGGACAAACACAACCCGGATTTAACTCGAAAATGGAATTAATCGACAACAACCAAATAACTAAGCAATTTAATTACAATGAAAAAGGAAACTAATTGCTAGAGCTGAAAACGAACTACCTAGAGCTATGCTAACAATGTAAAAAATAACGTTCAATCCAGGCAGGTTTCTTCTCTCTCCCCTCTCCAGCTATATGTCTTCTTTCCCAATTCGATCCATGTGACTTCAACGAATCCAATGGAACCCTTGATCCACCTAATCATTGAGTGACACGTCGCACCGAGCTCGTGTGCATGTCACATGGCTAAAATTAAAGACATTGTTACCCTCACTTACTCCTGTTGAAATACCGAATTACCCTTGCCTTGTTTATTAGCCATTACTCTCTACTCGCTTTGCTCGGCCTTCGGGGTGTGGCACAGATTCTTCAAGAGGATCTCTCCTCGGAGGATTTTCTCGATCGGCCTGAACTTATTAACGAAATTTCCCGAAGTATCTGGGACGAGAATTGGCTTTATTTAAGGATCTCTTTAAGTCACGATCCGGTTGAAAGGGAAATCAAAGAAGTGGGGGAACCCTGTCGGGTTCCTTCCCCCCCCCCCCCCAAAGTAAATAAGTTATGCCTTTCGAACTCCCTGACTCCTTCATGCATGCTCCACTTGGCCTCTTTGTGCGACAGCCGGACCAACCATTCCTACCCCGCTGGCTCCAGAACGGGGGGGGGGGGGGGCGGCTCCAGAGGCGCGGTCCAACTCTGGCGTGGAAATTTTTGCTGACTATTTGCGAAGGGTATTCAAGTTGACCTTAAGAAGAATTTTTCTAAATAGTGTACAATTCAACCAAGGTAGGAATTGAGGAAAGAGGGGTGTTGGACAGAGACATAGGGTATAGGTCAGAGCTTAAACAGAAAATGGAAAAGAAGTGAGAGACAAAGATGACTACCTCGGTTTTTGAAAGTGTTTTGTTGTTTGGAATTATAAATGTTGAGGGTGGGTTTCGACTCCGGAATGTCAAAGGTCCCGTGTTTTTTTAGATGAATCGTTTCTGGTGCAGAAGAAACACATTTTTTTTCATCTTTAGAATTGCCTGGAAAAGAAGAAACGTTTTAACTTCACTTAGAAATGGAATAATTACCAAATATATTCATTTATGATTTTTGATATTTTTTAATAAACAAAAATAGGTGTTGGAGATTATGCTCTAGGCCCTTAAGAAAGGCCTTACGTTATGTCATGTTCTCATTTGTTATGGAAATAACTGTTGGGATTGGATCCTAAACTGTGAGGAAGAAAAGGAGTCTAAGTCGGGGGAATTGGTGAGATCAAAAGGAGGAGGAGTTCCTGGCGGAGGAGCAGGAGGGCGCTTGCCCTGGACCAGGCGGGCGCTCATTTGGACAGTGAGTTAATCCGCCTGGGGGAATTAATTCAAGCGGGCACTCGCCTAGACCCAAGCGGGCGCTTGGTATGCCGGCTGGGCTGATTTGTTTCCTATTTTGACACAATCTCTCCTTAATTTGATTTAGATCTTCCTTGTACTGCTATATAAGCATAGTCACGACCTAGGACACATTGTAGCAGATTATTAAGGTGTGATTAATAATATATTGGCTTGGCAATTGCCCCCGGACGTAGTTCATGTGTTGAACGAACCGGGTAAACAATTCTTGTGTTCTTGTGTGTGTGATTCTCTCATATTGTGCTTGTGGGTTTTATTGTTCTTTATCTAGATTGCAACGGGGTACCACTAAATTCCCAACAACTGGTATCAAGAGCTTTGGTTAGGAGGATTCAAAGTTTCATTAGCTGATTAATTTTGAATCACGTTCTTGGGGACTTTGTGAAGCAATAAAGATGAAGAACTCAATCGAGAAATTCAACGGTGTGAATTTCACGTTTTGGAGGACAAGGGTTGAAGATTACCTTTATTGTAAGGATCTTCATAAACCCTTAAAGGAGAAACCCGAAGACATGTCACAAGGGGATTGGGAGACGTTAGATCGGAAGGCGTTAGGAGCGGTGAGGAGCGCTCTAACCGACGACGTTGCACGGAACGCGATGGAGGCCAAGACAACGGTGGGGTTGCTACAGATGCTGTCAGACATGTATGAGAAGCCGTCTAATATCAATAAGGTGCATTTGATAAAGAGGTTTGCGAATACGAAGATGTCAGAGGGGCAGACAGCAGCGAGTCATATCGGCAGTTTCAAAGGTATGGTGGACCAATTGAAAAGTGTTGATATTACTTTCTCCGATGAAGTGTTAGCATGTTTTCTACTAAAATCGTTGCCTGATAGTTGGGAGGTAACTGTCACAGCGATCAGTACGTCGAAAACACCATTAGTGTATACGGAGGTTCGAGATCTCATCCTTCAAGAGGAGTTGAGAAGGAAAGTGAAAAGGGGAGAATCATCCGCAGATGGGGCTGCACTTAGGGTGGAGAGAAATAGGGGAAGGGGAGGACCGAAAAAGGGGAAAAAGCCGGTCAAGTGCTACAATTGTGGCGCGATGGGTCATATAAGTTATGACTGTCCGGATAAGGATGGTGATGCACACGTGGTGGATGATGGAGATGTATTAATCCTAGGAGAGGAGCAGTCAGGTGAAGATTGGGTGTTGGATTTTGGAGCTTCTTGTCATGCTAGTGGGGATGCAGAAACAATGGAGTGGTATAAAACTGGAGATTTTGGGGTTGTCTATCTTGGTGATGATCAACCATTGAAGATCAAAGGTAAGGGGGATGTATTGATGAAGACACCTAACGGGGCTGTTTTACAATTGCACGATGTGATGCATGTTCCGGACTTGAGAAGGAGGGTGATTTCCGTGGGACAACTTGATAGTGAAGGGTATGGTGTGACCTTCATGGGTGGGTCTTGGGAAATCACAAAAGGAGCTAAGGTGATAGTTCATGGGGTTAAGGAGAAGATGTTGTACTCTACCTACAATGTCGACATTTGCTCGGGTGGTAGCAAGAGGCTAAAGAACCGTCCTATTGGTGTAGAAAGGAGAGACATCAAGCAACGGTATGTTAGGGGGGGAGAAGGACACAAAGTTGATCAACGCGGTGTGGAAGTCCAAGTGCCCTAACAGAGAGCGTGTTCAGACCAAGAGAAGACGATGCAAGAAACAAGGTGTGTCCATGTTTCAAGGGGAAGCATTGCGAGGAAGGTGGGTCTGGAGGGAGAAGGCGAAGTTAGACTTGCGGAGAGAAATCAAGGTAGAAGCTGATTTGGGGAGGCAAGAACTATCTAACACGGAGGGGTTGAAACGTCGCTTGGTTTCAACTCGCCTTAGTACTTAAGCGGGAGGCTCGGTAATGTCAAGCCAATATGGGGGGGGGGGGTAAAATGTGTTCAAAGGTGTTCATTCCGTGGTGGGAGTTGATAGGTGTTTCTATGCTTATGAGTTTAGTCTCCAGGTGGGAGATTGTTGGGATTGGATCCTAAACTGTGAGGAAAAAAAGGAGTCTAAGTCGGGGGAGTTGGTGAGATCAAAAAGGGTTCAAACCGGAGGAGGAGTTCCTGGCGGAGGAGCAGGCGGGCGCTTGTCCTGGACCAGGCGGGCGCTCATTTGGACAGTGAGTTGATCAACTCGCCTTAGTACTTAAGCGGGAGGCTCGGTAATGTCAAGCCAATATGGGGGGGGGGGTAAAACGTGTTCAAAGGTGTTCATTCCGTGGTGGGAGTTGATGGGTGTTTCTATGCTTATGAGTTTAGTCTCCAGGTGGGAGATTGTTGGGATTGGATCCTAAACTGTGAGGAAGAAAACGAGTCTGAGTCGGGGGAGTTGGTGAGATCAAAAAGGGTTCAAACCGGAGGAGGAGTTCCTGGCGGAGGAGCAGGCGGGCGCTCATTTGGACAGTGAGTTGATCCACCTGGGGGAATTAATTCAAGCGGGCGCTCGCCTAGACCCAAGCGGGCGCTTGGTATGCCGGCTGGGCTGATTTGTTTCCTATTTTGACACAATCTCTCCTTAATTTGATTTAGATCTTCCTTGTACTGCTATATAAGCATAGTCACGACCTAGGACACATTGTAGCAGATTATTAAGGTGTGATTAATAATATATTGGCTTGGCAATTGCCCCCGGACGTAGTTCATGTGTTGAACGAACCGGGTAAACAATTCTTGTGTTCTTGTGTGTGTGATTCTCTCATATTGTGCTTGTGGGTTTTATTGTTCTTTATCTAGATTGCAACGGGGTACCACTAAATTCCCAACAATAACAGCCTTGGATTATTATATGTTTTGCATGTTTATTATAATAATCTCCATCCCTAGTACTTATGAAGAACTAGTATATGTTTAATCGATGATTACGTGTATGTGATACAAATTAAACTTATGGGTACTTGTTGGTGAACAAGTACTGGACTTGACCCACTATGAGATTTATGTCATGGTCAAATGTCATAACTAAATCTCATTTAGTTATATCATTGGAATCCTTAGACCTGAGATTATCATTGTCTTCCACATGATGAACATTGTGTTTGACGTATTCAAACGCTACCCTTAACCAGGTAGTTATAAAGGCTACGATTGGCACAATCGGATTCTTGCTCCATATGTTGGAAAACATCTCATCTTGACTTATCATTCTTCCCTACAAGGTTTTGCTTCAGGTCTCTTCTCTTTTGCGATAAGAAACGTCCTTTTGGTGTATGCCAATGATTAAATATTCATGAAAGAGCAGCAGTTGTGTATGGTTGAGTGAATAACGGAGGGATGTTTGCTAAACCTTTCTGTTATTATCAGCGTCCAACCATATATGTAAGTATGTTGTACGGGAAAAGACATACTCCCTCCGTCCCAAAATGGATGTCTAAAAGTTTTAATTTTTTTTGGACATTCATTTTGGGACAGAGGGAGGGAGTATTATTGCAGGTTTGTTTCTCAGTTCTCATCCCTGACCACATAACATAAACTGAAATGAAAAAAAAAAAAAAAATTGTTACTAATTCACATTAAAGATAGTATCATTCGTTATAATAGGCATTACGTGTTCAATTAGTTGCAAATACAAAATGCATACCATTGATCAACTCGTTGACTTACCACTTGTTAATGCATTCCTTATAAATTCATGTCGTATTAACATGAACTATCAAAGTCCATCTTGTCTGATTTATTTTCGCCAACAATTGTTTAGGAGCGGCGGGGGGGGGGGGGGTGTGAAGATAGCAGCAAGGATGGGATGAATAGATAATTTAGGATTAGAAACTAGGTGAAGCCTAGGTTTATCTTCTAGTTCAGCTATTCTTATTATTCTCTCCTTCCTTTCTCAAACGTGTAACATTTTTACCCTGTTTTCAGATTTGAAATTAGATCGAAAACCCGTTCAATCCTAAAATTGGCATACACATTCATTCCTTGGCAACCGTGTTTCATTCATGATGGCGTCAGATTTCTATGGGGGCAGAATTTTCTATTGAATTCCATTATTGGCGTTCTTTGCTTGAGGTTATGACTTGGGGACCAATAATGCATGGTGTTAAGTAAACTTGACGACCAAGTATTTGACTAAATGCCTATGCTTAGGATAAGAGTCACAAGAAGTAATGGTGAATTTTTAGATGTTTTCTTGAAACCTTGTTACTGCATGTTAGAGGTAAATCTGAAACGGGTAAATTTGACCCGATGAATAATGTGTAAATTTTTAGATATGCTTAAATAATTGTTACTGCATGTTGGAAGGTAGGTTAAATAAAAGTCAATGGTGAATTTGTTGTTTCACCAGCAAATGATTCACATTGGAGGGTAATTCTGTTCCCCTGTTCTCTAATAAAAAAAATAAAAAATAAAAATGAGATTGCCCTGGTATGCCCTTCCTTGTATGTTTATATGCATATAACAATCTATATGCCAGAAACTTGAGCTTCAATGCATGTGTAACTTTATTCAATTCCTAATAGAATTGGTTATTTGAACCTGAGCTATAAAAATATCTGGAGAAGAAACTCGAATATGTATGGCCTGAAATCGTAAGTATGACACTCCCTCCGTCCCAGAAAGTTAGTCCCACTTTTTTCGCTATTAAATTGAATGAACTTCGTGCAATAATTTAGGTTTCTTTCAATTATCCTAATGGAAAATCTAAACTTGTTATTGATACACTATTATAAATATTATCAATAAAAAATTTCAGGTTACAACAAAAATGCTCTTTAACAACATTTAAAAAACGTTGTCATAGACGTTCAACAACGTTTTAGGAAACGTTGTGTTATCCACCGTTGTAATAGGTTCCAAGTTAACACAACATTTCATAAACGTTGTACGAAAGGGTAAGACAACGTTTCAAAAAACGCTGTAAGCTATACAACGTTTTCACAAACGTTGTTTCCTTCTTTTGACAACATTTTTGAAAACGTTGTGGATGACTATTTTAATTAAAAAAAAAATGTTTTACAGCTCTCCCCTCAATTTCACTTTCGTGACTCACATATAATCACCAATCACATTAAATTAAAATAATATTACTCCTTTCATGTTTAGTTTACAAATAATTCATAACCATTTCATCCAGACCTAATGTAATAATAAACCAACGTCAAAAAAAATAAATGACCTAAATCTAATCTGTTCGACCTAACACAAATTCAATTATACACACATAAACAACTGAGTTGAGTTAGTCTTCCAAATCCAAATGGCAGATACCTTGTGCGATAGATGGCTTTAATTTATGTGAATTTGAACCCTTTATAATCGAAGTTCATGCATTTGATTTGCTTCCTACTTAGAGTACCCAATACCTGCAAATAAGCTCAAATTATCATATTGCGTCAAACTGAGTTAGGGTGATAAAATTTGATAGCATTGGGAAAAAAAAAGAAGCAAATCTAGTCAAAATGGATAAATTAGAATCATATACTAATAATTAAATCACGTAAGAGTTTAAAATATTTACTTGCTTGTCACTATTCTGTCAATTCCAAAAATTGACTTGTTAAAGTTATAATAATAGTTTTACTATCATTTATTATGTGCATTTTTTGTGGATAGGCAAGAGAAGAAAATGTCACTCTTCGGGATTTCAGGTAAGCCGGGTTTCCGGTCTCATAGTAGTATGGAAATAGAAGATTGATTGATCATTCAACAATTACCCTAATCAACTGTAAAGCCAAATTACAAAACCATGAGGATGACAGCATTGTACCTGTCGATATTCAGGTTCCCGCTTTGGAAGTTTCAGTTAAGCCATGTTTCTGGTCTCAAAGTCCCATAAAAAGTAATGTTTGATGGATCCACCGGTTTTTCGTAATGGATTGAGCATCCCACCAAATTCAACAGTTGAATTACATAATCTGATATAATTGAAACATTTACACAATCATAATCAAGCTTACAAAATAGTGTTTTGTAATACTACCTCCGTCTCAAAAAGAATTCCCAAAAAAAATTCAAATTTGTTCTTGATCAAGAGACAATTTAAACCTCTCTTGGACAGTCATTTTGGGACAGAGGGAGTAACATTTATGATCTTGCGAAATATGATAAAAACTAGAGGAGCAATACAATCAGCCCAAGATGGAATTTAGTATGGTAATATATATGGTAGATTTCATAACATCAAATGAAAAGAAAAACTCAACTAGAGGGAGCAATTTTGTGATCAGCTATGTATATTAGCATTGCTCAACTAAAAAACATTCCAAAATGGCTTACATGATGAACTCCCAATGATGAACTCCGAAGGCGCCACAAGAGGTGAGAAAATATGTGTACACGTACATGCATCTATTTGACATGTCAATTTTGGTTCGTTGATCTACTCCTACAACAACTAATCAATGAGAGGAAATGTAACTAACTGGAGTTCGGAGGATGCTTACCTGATGCAAAACAGCTTGTCCAAGGCTTGCATTTCAAACAAACATAGCGCAGTGCAGCGACTGCCTAGTGCCCAAGGTTGCTGCAGCGATCGACTGCCTAGTGCCCATAGCTGCTACAGTTGGTGTAGTTTAAGAGTTTGATAAATCAAAGTTGCATGTTACTTTTCAACTTACCAATCTGGTGTAGTTTAAGAGTTTGATAAATCAAAGTTGCATGTTACTTTTCAACTTACCAATACAAGTGCTAACCGTATGCCTTGGCAAGGTTCAATTCTTTTTTCCCAGATATTCTCATTTGCTTTATACGTTGTTGTTTCGAAATCAACAAAACTAGTATACATTTGCATGATCAAAATAGTACACGTCCATTTGCATCATCAAAATATGTATAATCCTCCATCCCAGCACAAGTTACACTTATTTCCTTTTCGGTTCGTCCCAGCACAAGTGACACTGCCCAAAATGAAAATGTTTTAATATATTTATTTTCACAAACCCCACCATTTAACCCCACTCATTCTCTCTCTTCATTTCTCACCACTCATTTTATTCAACTACCACTACTATTTACCCAACCCATTCTCTCTCTCTTCATTTTTAACCACACATATACTAAATTTTCTTAATCACTGTGTCCCATTGGTGCCACTTTTGCTGGGACGGAGGGAGTACACATCAGAATGCATTCACAATGAAGTCAGAGTCCTGCTCCCAGGTTTCTTAGTGTACATTTACGTGTTTAGATTAAACGAACAGAAAAGTGGGAGAACACAAAAACTATAAATATAATCTCTCCGCCCCAAAATGTTGTTCCCTCTTTTTTTGAGGTTTGTACGAAGAACTTTGAGTAAAAAAATTGGTTTTAATTAATTATCCCAATGAAAATATAAAACTTGTTATTGATACACTAATATCAATACTATCAATAACAAGTTTAATAATTTCATTAAGATAATTAAATTGAAATAAATTATTTCTCAAAGTTCATTTGACATCAAAAATAAGAGGGAACAACATTTCGGGGCGGAAGGAGTACGACTTATCGTTCATGGTGCCTATGGCCAATTTCTACTCATTATTAATCTCAAGTACCATGGTTCAAACAAATCAACCTTAAGCAACCATTATTAAAGTAATTCAGCTAGTACGACTTATCGTTCATGATGTCACTTTTCAGCCAAACCAGTAACTTAACATTTTTGCCATTTTGCCAAAACGAATTATACATACAGCAAAGCAAAAACAATTTTGCTCAAGTGAAGGGATCTCGTGCTTGTAAAATCATTGTCGATCCGGCAAAACAATTTAAACAACAAAGAAAAACAGAATCAATTTTTCCCCATTTCAATTATGCTAACAAAAACATTTGTTCTTAGAAATTTAAACAGAAAAATAAAACACCCGAATTAAAATATTATAAACAAAGTATCAAATAGATTTTTCTTGAAATGGGGTATAAGAACTAACCAAGTTCTAAAAAGAAGGGATCTTGTGCTTGTAACATCATTGTGGGTCTCGCAAAGAAGAACCCCCATGCTAAGCATTTCATTGTTCTGGATTATCCCTCAAACACACACACACACACTTAAACACTTAACTAAATAAATAAATCAAAATAATGTTAATGAATAAAAAATTGGGTGGAATTGCATATGAAATATATGAAAGGGATTAAGAGATTAAAACCTGAACGCAAAACAGTAAGCTCCGGCTGGTAAAGCAATCACCCCAACATGAGCCCTAACTTGTTCAAACACAAAGTTCTTCCCTTTGATACTTTACCGGAGACGGCGTCTTAGGAGAAGCTGTGGATTATAAAAGTGAAAACCCTAGTTCTTAGTCGATTTCTTCTTTGGATCTGAAGGAATGAATGAAATAAAAGTGAAAATTGGGGGTGAACGAAACCCTACCCGAAGAAAGAAGATGTGGTGAGGCAAGAGCACGAGACAAGCAGGAGGGGGTGAGGAACGACGAGCAGGAGGGAGAGGGATGCGATGAAAAGTTGAGAGAGACAGAGAAAGGGAAGGGAGAGCGTGAAATTGACGGTGAAAGTGAATGGATCGATTTATATCCGAATGGGCCTTTTTTTTTTTTTTTTGAAAGGGGCCTTTTTTTTCGAAAGAAGATCTGAAGGGCTATAAAAATATTAAATAGTGAAGAAAACGTTGTACTTCAAATAAATACTACAACGTTTGAGAAATAAAAGTTGTTAAATATCTGCGACGTTTCCAAACAAACGTTGTAATGAAACAAAACCACAACGTTTGCACCCAAAAACGTTGTTGTCCTGTATAAACACAACATTTTTCTGCCAAACGTTGTTTTAAGTGGCTCAATTACAACGTTTTTAAAAAAACGTTGTGCAAAAAACGTTGTTAATAAGCTTTTTTGTTGTAGTGAAAAGTACCCTAAATTATAACTCAAAGTTCATTCAAACTAGCAATGAAAAAAGAGGGACAAACTTACCGGGGCGGAGGGAGTACAAACATTGTACATAGGAATTATGTTCTTGGATGTACCTCTAGGAAGTACTCCATCCATATCAAACTATGATTTTCACTTACCATTGTCCGCTTCCTAGAAAAATAGTCTCATTTCTAATAGGAAGGAAAAAAAAAAAAAAAAAAAACAACTGCAATTTCATGAAAGTACAAGCAATGCCACATCCTTGAAAAGTGTGCCATGTGCAAATCACTCTTTCTTTATTTATTTATTTTTTATTTTTTTTTTATGGGGGGGGGGGGAGGGGTGGTGGAGTACTTAAGTTGAGTTAGCAAAAATAATTGCTCCAAATTTGTACTTAATTGCATCAAATGGATTTTATCTATGCTATATTGAGTAGTTGGTGGCTTTGATTTGCAGGTTGATGTATTCTTAGCACCACAATATGTTAGGGATCAATCAATCCCCTTCATGTTATTTTTAATTATTATAATTAAAGACTAACTTTTTGGGATAGTGTGAGTAAATATAAGCAGTACTTCTTTTATTTTTCAATTATATTATAGGTACAATATCCTCTTCATGGACAAGTACAGCATTAGCATTGGTGTGCCCAAGTCTAAGGAATAATTGTTACTAATTTATCAGATGAATAAGGGACACAAAAATTGGTTTTAAGGTCTGAGTTGTCAAATAACCCCCCCCCCCCCCCCCCCCCCCCCCCCCCCCCCAAAAAAAAAAAAAAAAAAAAAAAAAAGCAAATAAATGATGTCCATCACTTTGGACATTTTCTTGTATTAATTTACAACCCAACAACAAAATATGAATATGAAGTAGAGGGGGCTGGTGTGGATAAGAGATGAGTGACACTGGTTATTTGGTGGCCCAAAAGTAACATCAGATGTCCTTTTCTTTTCTGTCTCTATTACAATTCATTTCTGAGCAATTTACATTGATAATGGATCCGTCACACTCTACTTAAAAACACCAATAAAATCATTACACCTAGAATTTTGTGAGCAAGATTTTGTGACTTTTTTGTGCCCCTAGTATTATTCTTTTAAAAAACTGCACTAAAAATAACATTTTTGTCAACTACAACACCCCATCTAATTTTTATTTTCCAAACAATCTCAACCGTTCTTTCAAAAAAAACAAAACAAAACAATCTCAACCGTTAGCAACCGTTTATTGATTCATCATTGATAGGTCTTGAAGCCTACCTCGGAGGGGAACCAGAGTACCACATGGCATTGTATGATTTTACTTCATCCGTCCCAAAATACTTGTAGTTCTAGCACTTTACACACATATTAAGAAAAACAATTAATACATAACAAATAGACTAATTTACCCTTTGAATATTTCAAGTACCAAGGAAATTAAATGATTTTACAGTGACAACTACCTATCATAAATAACGACAGTCTAGGCAAAGTGTGTCAATGTTTTATGGAAAAGTGCAAAACTACAAATATTTTGAGATAAAAAATTTATCCTAGAAATCCATATATTTTGGGACCGAGGGAGTATTCTCTTTGTTGGCAAGCATCTCATGGTAAGATTGTGACTTATGAGTATTAATTGAGTAAAGGACACAGAAATTGATTCAAGTTTTTTGGTTATCAAAAAAGTAACAATTGGTGTCCATTGCTTTGGAATCTCTGTGGTCCTCTCTCACTCATATTCATGTCCTCTCGTACATTAATATTCCTCTACCAAAAAAAAAAAAAAAAATTACACCCTTAATTAGAAAGAAAAATATTAAGAAAAGAAAATGAGAGATATTAAGGGTGTGACTTTGTCAAAACAGGTTTAAAGATTGGAGTTTTTCTTCTTTTTTTTTTTTTTTTCCCTTTAACAAACGACAAAAAAGATGATACTTCACAAAGATCGAAGGCTCACCCCAAATATGAGTTGATGTTTCAGTTTTTAAACTGCAAACAACAATGACAAATTTTATAATTATGAAACGATCGGGTTCCACTCCAAGTAAACTTGTAAACTGCATCCATCCGACATTTAAAAAGTCTCACTTTGGATAATTAATTTTTGCGCTAAGTATTGGACATACTAAAGAATCCGGATTGAAAACAATAACACAATTGTTGCGTAATTTCAATAGATTGAAATTTCAAATATTCATATTCTTAACAGTAAGTTTGAATAGTTAAACGGGGAAATCATTTTGGGACGGAAGGGGTCGATACTAGTAGTAATACCTGCATTACGCGAATGATAGTATGATAATTCCACGGAGTTAATTCTGAATCCCTTCCAAGGTATAGTTTCGTATTAGTTAGGAGGACCATCACAAGAAATGGTGTGTAGTTGGTGGTTATGGTATCAGTTTCAGATGTAATAGTACTACCTCTGTCCCTAAATGAGTGTCTAAATTTCATTTTAAGGGACACTGAAAATCTCAACTTTTTGCACAATTTGGTAACAATGATTCATATATAATCTTGTAATCTCCTTTCTAAACCTTTAGTTTTGCACGTATAAAGAAACCGGTGAAAAAAATTTCGAAAAAAAATGTTTAGGGAAAAAGTTATGTTAATAAAAGACACTCATTTAGGGACAAAGATTTCTTGAAAATGGACACTCATTTAGGGACAGAGGGAGTACTATCTTTAGAAAGAAAGAAAAGAAAAGAAAAAAGGATTAAATTTCTTTATTGATTACAGCACTACAACTAGTAATGTCATCATGTCACATTGTTAAAGCAATACCAATTGAGGAATTGTTTTTGTGGCTCAAAGAGCTACACCAAAAGCAAAAATCTTGGATCATAAATAGTCCTTCCTTCTCTCATTTTAAACTTCAAAAATTTAAATTTTGGGTGCTCCCATTCAAAACTTAAAAAGAAATTTTTTTATATTTCTTTATTTGTGGGCCCCACATGTCATACAACAATTACCCACTAACTATTTTCTACCCCACTTTCTCTCTCACAGCACATCACTTTTTTTTTAATTCTTGAACCCAGAATTTTTTTTGAAGTTTAAATTGGGACGGAAGGAGTATTGTAATATGGTTCAAATCTGTTGCTGTAATTTTATTTTCCTTAGAAAAAATAAAATTAATATATACTGAGTGATCTTTATGAGCTGCAAAACTTTGTAAATTCTTTAGATTTTCTTTTCTTTCTCTTAAATTGTCATTTTCTTTTCTTACATTTTCTTGGAGGAAAGCCATTTCTCATCTGAAGTTTAAAGCATGCATGGTCCAACTTTTTTGTTCCATCATTTTCTTCATATTTCTATTCTGATAATGTAGTACCTGGTGGTTAATCTTGGATCATAAATATTTATGGGTTTGTTTCTAGTTGAATTCTTGTTTATTTATAAACAATTTATGGGTCATTGAAGTTAACCTGGAAAGTTAAACAAGGCCAACAAGTTTCTTGCACACAAACTGTTTGCTTAATTGTTTCATCCAATGGGTGAATACAATCCAACTCAACAGCCCCTTCTTTCAACTAAAGAAGATGACTTTGCAAATGAAAATTACAAAATACCTTTGTTGATATCATCAACTAAATGGGTACTCAAATTTGTTATGTGGGCAATTTTCATTGCCTGG
Organism: Campanula takesimana; assembly: GCA_026119855.1. Taxonomy (NCBI): domain Eukaryota; kingdom Viridiplantae; phylum Streptophyta; class Magnoliopsida; order Asterales; family Campanulaceae; genus Campanula; species Campanula takesimana. The sequence goes on from JAOWBW010000689.1 coordinate 550,074, forward strand.
GCAAGTTTCCTTTTTCTGTTGCCATTAGAATCTGTAAACAGTTTTTTCGAGAAATGTGCTCATGCTACCAATGGGACTGTGTTTGGCCTCGCAGGTAGATTTTTAGCAGCTTCATTTTTTTTATTATTATTTTTTATTCTATGTTAGCCTATGATATGCTGATTTTAGATCCGTACCAAAGAGCTCAAGCGGATCTGGTGTTAGCTTCTCATGCAGAGGCCTCGAGTTTGAATCCTGTTTAAGGAGATTTAGCTATCTATAGGCCTAGTTATAGCCTTCATGGCATTATGAATTAATATGAATAAAAGAAAACTGATTTTAGATCCGTTATATTATGCAGGAAGTACGTTTCTGATATTCAGTGGCCAATTTTCGTAATCGTGTTTCTTGGTCTAATATATCTTGCCATCTCCAGTGAAGAAGAAGTGCTAGAGTATGTAACTTTCCATATTATTTCTTCTGCTTTTATTTATGTTACATGTAATTGGTAAACGAATGATCATCGTAATTTCCTCTGCTTTTTCCTTGTAGGAATACGAAACAAAAATCTTCTCGTTTCCGCTTATGGACATTCCCTGTGATTGTAGATGGACCCTTTGGAGTTGTTTCTGCAGCAGAGTTGATTGGAATCCTCTTGTTTTCTGTGTATATCATTTGGGCGGTTTCAGTTTACACTATACGGAACTACAGCTTGTTGCCCCTATTTTCCTTCACTTTTGATAAAACGTAATTTTTCTGCAGTTCTGAACCTTCAGCTTTAACTTGTTACTACTTTTGGATATAATAATCTTCGTTATTTACATTCATATTTGAAGTATCTATGTGAAAACCTATATCATTTCGTCTTATTGAGATTTATAATTCTCTTGAAACCACAAAGTGCATAATTAGTTTGGACAACCTTATACTTGTGGAATATTGGCACTAAGCATGCTAGGGTTAGTACTATTTTCTAACACTTCATCATTTTGTTTTTTTTTTCCACTGTCATTTAATCAGTACCCATTTCTATAACTATTTGAGATTTATTTCAATTACTAATTCCTCATAAATTGAAATTTTCAGTTCAGTGATGCTGGAACTTACTGGACTTCGCTTTGGTTTCATTGGGTTGATTTGCTTGGCGTTTCTGTTTCTTCCGATTGCAAGGGGATCGGTTCTTCTACGACTTATTGATATCCCGTTTGAGCATGCAACTAGATATCATGTATGGTTGGGACATCTCACTATGATGCTCTTCACTCTTCATGGTCTTTTTTATGTCATCGCATGGGCGATTCAAGGGCGTCTACTCCATGAAGTGAGTTTCTTAACATCATCTATCGCTTGCACATTCATAAACCATGGATAGCTACTTGTACATCATATAGAGCATGTTTCATTTTGTTCATGTTCATTGACTTTCTTGATCAATTTCGTAGTTGTCATATTCGCACTTGCATCTACAGACTATCTTTTGAGTATAATCAATCCACAGAAAATAAATAAAAATCTAGCAAAGTCAAACATACTCAAAGACTGATTATCTATAGGGAGGGACAATCAAATGAAAACAAGTCTATTAAAAAAATGGATAGAATAAGAATCTTACTAGGGGATGAAATGACCGAACAGAGATATGAAAGAGAAAATTAATATTAATTCCCAAAAGAATTATTTTTTGGACCGTTGGTCGATGACAACTGAAACTCGACCACCGAAAATTGAATAAAAGGGAGTTAATCTGGACCTTCAGTTAATTGGTGGTTATCTCTTACTAACAGAAAGGCATGTACTACTTCTGTCTCAAAATGAATATCCGAATTGCTCTTGATCAAGAGCGATTTCGGACATTCATTTTGGGACGGAGGAGTAGAATAACCTGGTCAATCAGTTCCTCAGCTCAGGAAGGAAAATATGAAAACATCCAGCACTGCAAATTTGAAAAAAAAAAAAAAAAAAAAAAAACGGACATCCATTTTGGGACGAAGGTAGTATGTCAAGAGCGAATTTGAAAGAAAAAAAAAACGGACACATTTTGGGACAGAGGTTGTATGTCAACAAAATATTGGCAATATTACTGTTGGATATAATCAAACTGATACATCCGTCTCCAATGGATTAAGATGATAAAAATTCCTTTTACTTCTTTATGTAGCTATTGGCTTGGGAGAATCACGGTATTGCTAATCTTCCTGGAGTTATAAGCCTTTCAGGATTAAGATGATAAAAATTCCCTTTACTTCTTTATGTAGCTATTGGCTTGGGAGAATCACGGTATTGCTAATCTTCCTGGAGTTATAAGCCTTTCAGCTGGCCTATTAATGTGGGTGACATCACTTCCACCAGTGAGGAGGCTAAATTTTGAGCTGTTTTTCTACACCCATCAATTATACGTGGTTTTTGTCGTCTTCTTGGCCTTGCACGTTGGAGATTTTATCTTCTGTTTCGCTGGTGCTGGAATATTCATCTTCATGCTCGATCGTTTCCTTAGATTTTTTCAGTCCCGGAAAACGGTCGACATTCTTTCTGCAAAATGTCTTCCATCTGGAACTGTGGAACTAGTTCTTTCAAAACCTGCAAGTAATAAAAACCTTCCATAGCTCGAATATTTTCTTACTCCCTCCGTCCCAAAATGATAGTCATGTTTGACTTTTCAAGCATTTTAAGGTTACATTATACATTTTGGAAATTCAGTGATTTTAAAGCCTTCATTTTGGAAATAGGACTAACTTTCTGGGACAAACAAAAAGGAGAAATTGGACTATCTTTTTGGGACGGAGGGAGTATATTTCTTGTAACAATTAACTTAACTATTTCTTTTATGTAATGTAGATTTAAGGTACAATGCTCTCAGCTGGATTTTCCTTCAATTCAGAGAGTTGTCATGGCTGCAGTGGCACCCGTTCAGTGTTTCATCTAGTCCTTTAGAGGGTAAACACCATCTTACTGTACTCATAAAGGTTCTTGGAGACTGGACTGAGAAACTAAGTCGTCAAATCTTGAATATTTCTGACGAGAATCTTGGGACGGATCAGCTCCATCATCAATCACATTTGAAGTTGAAGGCTTATGTTGAAGGACCTTATGGGCATGAATCACCTTACCACTTGACGTATGTTCTCTTTGTTCTTGAACCTCGTACTTATTAAACGAACCTCTGTTTCTAACCAATATAGGACATCCTTTACTATAAAAACACTTGTGCTTTTGAAAATTCCAAAAAAAATGATTTTTTTTTAAACTCAATTAACTATTTCAAGGCAGAAAATGGTTTTATTTAACTTGTCATTTGTTGGATACTCTTTCTTCCGTCGATTGAGCTGATGAATTGCTTTACCGCTTGTTTTCTGTTTTTTTTTTAGGTACGAAAACCTCATTTTAGTTGCTGGTGGCATTGGGATTTCCCCCTTTTTGGCAATATTGAACGATGTTCTCCTACGAATCAGGGATAATAAACCTTGTCAACCTAGAAATATATTGATAATCTGGGCAGTCAAAAAATCGGACGAGCTTCCACTTCTTCACTCATTAGACATGGAGTCACTCTGTCCACAGTTTTCCAATAGCTTGAATCTCGAGATTCAAACTTATGTAACTAGGGAAACTGCACCTTCACTGGTACTTAAAAAAATACTCAAATTTCATGGATATATATTACCCCCTCTGTCTCAAATTGATAGTCTTCACACATTTTAAGGTTACATTAAGTTTTGGAAAGTCGGTGATTTTGAAGGCTTAATTTTGGAAATGAGACAAACTTTCTGGTACAAGCAAAATGTGGAAATGGGACTATCGTTTTGGGACAGAGGGAGTATCTTTTCTTATAGTTTCACTTACACGTCATTTTAATTGCAGGAGGAGGGTGATGTACCCAAGACTGTGAACTCTTATGCGTTCCATCCTCCAAGCAGATGTGGCATGTCTGTATTGGTTGGAACAGGAAATATCATGTGGTCCGGTATATACGTGATTGTATCTACATTTGGCCTTGTGATTATTGTCGGGTTGCTAGATATCTATTATGTGAAAGCGTACAACATATCATACTTGTGGTACAAAGGCCTTCTTCTTATTGCGTGCATGGCTGCAAGTATTTTTCTCTTTGGAGGTCTTGTTGTTGGTTTATGGCATATTTGGGAAGGAAAAACTTCATTAGTGAAAGAGGGCAAGGATGGTGAAAAGATTTGTAGTTTGCAGAATAATGAGTGCAGTTTGCAAAAGGATTCAAGTCCGCAAAGTTTTGTCAGCACTATCAAGTATGGGCAAAGACCTGACTTTCACGGTATGTCATTTACTCCCCCTGTCCCGGAAGGTTGGTCTCATTTTGACTTTTTATGGTCAACATAAATGAACTTTGACTAAACATTGATGCCTATCTAATCATTCTAGTGAAATCCTAAAATTTGTAATTGACAAATCATTAAGTATTTTATCAGTAACAATTTCTAAAATTTCATTGTGATCATTATATTGACACCATTGCTTGGTCAAAATTCATTTATGTTGACCATAAAGAGTTAAAATGGGACAAACTTACTGAGACAGATGGAGTATTAATTTTTTTTCCATGTACTCCCCCCCCCCCCCCCCCCAAAAAAAAAAAAAAATTTGAATGATACAAGCATTTTAAAAATGTAACTTTACGTTCTTGTACCTTCATGGAATTGCACAGAAGTTATTATCTCTTGTAAAAACGCGACTCTTTTTAAGGGACGAAAAATGTGGTAATTTGTGACTGTGGTGAATGCTATGTGCTCATTCTTGAAACCATCCTAGTTGTTTAATTTGGCATCTTGAGCCAGAATAAAACAACTTAATTTATCATAAGCTTGGAAAGAATTGTGTCACTCACTACTGGTGTCTGTTTGGAATTTCATTTCATTTCAGAACTGAAAATTTGTTTCTTTTTTTGTTTTCGTCTTCCCTTTTTTGCAGAAATATTTGGAAATAAATCAGAGCAATGGGGAAACGTAAATATTGGAGTGATTGTATGTGGTCCTCCAACTCTTCAGACAAGCACTGCGAAAGAGTGCAGGACACAGAATTTAGAGAGGAAGAGTAACGGAGCAATCTTCCATTTTAATAGCCATAGTTTCGATCTTTAGGTACTACCATACATTATACGTGTATGTATATGTATATATATATATATATATAGCCATTATACATATATTCTGTATATATGTGTAGTATGAATGCCTTAAGCAGAATATTAACGAACCGTAATAAAGTTTAGGTTAAGTTCCTGTTTACTGTCACTATGTAATTATAAGCATGGATATTCTAATATCATTTATATATTTATAATTGATACCCTCTCCCTCTATGTCTCTATGCCTTTGACATCTTTGCTTTTGTTAAGTTAACTCGGTAAAAAGGAATGCTAATCTCCCTGTTTACTGCTTTGACATAGATTTATTATGTTTAATACTACCTCCGTCCCAAAATGATCTTCACACTTTCTACATCTATGCTTTTGTTAATCTCCCTGTTTACTGCTTTGACATAGATTTATTATGTTTAATACTACCTCCGTCCTAAAATGATCTTCACGCTTTTTTTCTCCATTACTATGAAGTAACTTTGAGCAATAATTTTAGGTTGATTTAGTTATCCAAATGAAAATCTAAAACTAGTTATTGATAGTATTACTGATGTTGTATCAATAGAAAGTTTTAGATTTTCATTAGTATAATTAAACCAACCTAAAATTATTGGTCAAAGTTCCTTCGTAGTAACGACCAAAAAAGTGTGAAAATCATTTTGGGACGGAGGGAGTATTGAGTTAAATATCATTAACAACATCTAAAAATCTGCAGGAACAAGTAAACTTTGATAATTATTTGGTCAAAAATTTAATGTTGTCACTCCACTACAAGTTTGTAGTTTTCATATTGCTCTGTTTAGAACACATTGAAATTTATGCTTGGTTTTATCAATTCCCCAAACTGGTAAATGTGGTCCCATGCATCAAAATGTATCCCATTTCTGAAAAATGGAATCAAGTTCTTTATGTCTTTACAGAGAAGAAGGGTGTGAGTGTTTTTCTTTGACTAAGATCTGCAGAAATCTTGAAAAAAAGCTTCAGAAATGTTGAAGAAAGATCTGAAATCTAAGAGTAAGAGTGTGGCCAAAGACGAGAGGCCTTATTTCTTCAAGGTTCTCCATCCTCAAATGTCCGTCGATAAGTTGGTAAGTAACCTTTATTTTTACAATGTATTGTTCTTCTTAATCTATGTAATTACATGTTTTTGTTTCTACATTCTGCCTTACATGAGAAGAACTTATGATCTGAATCAAAGATTTTTGGGGTTTGGGTTCATGGAATTTTGATCAGTTTTACACTTTCTGTACATAACTAGAGTGGAAATTTGTAGATGTTTTAGTCATAATTAGGCTTGATCTCTAAGGGTGTTCCTCAATTCTAATCAATATTATCTGGAAAAAAAAAATAGGCTTTTCTTTCTGAAAGATCTAACCACAAATTTAAGGGGATGAGTATTAAACCTTTTCTTGTAATGAAATAAGAGCTTTGCATTTAAAATATAGAATGCATAAATTTTTGGAAATTATTCTCATGATAATTTTCACCTCTTCCGAAATCGTTGGTGGGATCTGATGTATACCGTCTGTCTCATAAAAATGGTTCTATGTGTTAAATAAATAATGCTGTAATTTTTATTTTATTATTAATATTACCTCTGGTAATTTTCTACTATTTGCATACATAACTTTTTGTGGGAAATGAAGTATATTAAGGCTACTGTATTATTTTTGAAATTTCTAGTGTTTCTCTGTCCAAGTTCCTTGTTAATATTCTTCACGAGTCTTTTTAGCGTTTCTTTCTTTGACTGAGTCCATCCTCATAAGTAGTCTTGTCTTAGCCTGATTATTGTCAATAGTTTCAACTTCGATTGCATTGATATCATGTTAATTATTTAACGAAATATCATTTTTCTGTTAAAAATTGAAGCGTATACCCCCCGAATTCAGGAAGCATATACGCGAAGATTTGCCTCAAAGAGGCCGGCTTAGAGTCGCTTCTGAAGGCATTTGGTCTGTCAGCGTAGTTAAGGAGGAAAAAGAAATTATTCTCAAAGACGGTTGGTCAAATTTTGTTCAAGATAATTCTTTAGGGAACCAGGAATTTCTACTCTTCACATACAAAGGAAATCTCTCTTTCAAAGTACAAATATTTGACAAAAACGGAGTGAAGAGAGTAAGAAGGTCTGTTCCCGGGACAAGTCAACAGACAGTAGTCGATGTAGTTGACCAAGGTACGTACTTATTAATTTTTACTCAGTTTCATAAAAAGTGCAATCACATTTTGGATAATATTCATCATTTTCATGCATGAACCAAATATAATTCATATACATTTATAGAATTTTTTTTCTCAAATAATTCCTTTTTAAAATAAGAATTCCCAAAATACCAACCCTCCCAAAGTATTTGCCAAAATGTCTATTTTTTTGAAACTCGCTACTAGTGATAGCGAATTTAATTTTTTTCCGGTGAAACTCGCTACTAGTGATAGCGAGTTCAATTTTTTTCCATTTTATTTTGCCAGTTTTTTTTTTACAGAAATCGCCGAAAATTAATTTAATTTTAATTGAACTCGCTACTAGTAGTAGCGAGTTTTACCATGGTTGACTAAACTCGCTTTTGCCATTAGCGAGTTTCTGCTTCTGCCAAATCCACCTGCAAATGTGGGCGAGAGCACTCCAGAATTTAATAATGAAATTTCTTTCTGCTAAATGTTGTCTTGGGATCAAACACTAAGAGAGAACAATGATAACTTCGCACGCGAGGGGGAAAGTTTTCCATACTTCATGTTCCCTGAACCATGGATTGACCATAGGGGGAAGCGCCAGCCGGGCTTTGAAATCTTCAGTGACTGTGATCCATACTCACTTGAAACAGAACCGATGCAATTCTCGTGGCTACCTCAGGAATTAGGGGGTACCAAGGCCGAAGCATGCAGTGAGTGGGACTTTGTGTTGGGAGAAGACCTACTGCGCCAATTTCTCAACCTTTGCAAGCTAGAGGATACTCAGATCAATGCCATTGACAAGGGGGACGCTCCGGAACAAGACTACGCCAAGCTCATCGAGAAAAGTGACGAGCCTATGCAGAACTGGTATACAAATGGGGGACCCATAGCAATCGAAGACTTCCTGATCAAGGAGTTAGGATGCACTCCCCATCCCCATAGGGAAAGAATATTTGTAACCCTTACTTTAGAATCAGATACCGCTACCGATGAGCTCACCCAAGAGGACTTGGATGCCATCGCGGAACATATATTCCCCTACTTTCTTAATGAAAAAATAGATCTTTCCGAGTATCCTGAGATTGCAAGCGTCATAAATGATGAATTAACTAATAACTCCCAAAATTAACCATTACTGCAACTCATATGAGTCACACCTATTTGCAACACGTCCATCTGTAACCCACGTGTACCCCTCTCAAAAACTCAAAGAAGTCAGCAATTTTCTCAAACACACCTTCACAAAACTCGACATTTTGACGACCAATATTACACCACCATAATCACCACAACCATACCCAGCAATCCAAACGCAAATTTCCATTGTTCAGAAGAAGAACAAAGCTTTCAGTTTCAGTTCAACAATGGCGTCAAATCAAGAATCATCACTAGTCATGTTTTGCCCTATTAGTAATTGTTTTTAGGGCAGTGATGCAGTGGTTTTGATGCTTTTTTTTTATGGTTTTCAAGGTCGAATGAGTATTCGCTTCAAGAGCTTATAAGCCATGTACGTCTGGATTTGGTGAGAGCATCATGCCTTGGTCAGTTAGGGGCTGGTTTGTGAATGAAAAGTGCCTTAGTTGGGATTGCTGGTGTTGGTGCTGTTCAAGAGGCCATTTTTTTTACTCCCTCCGTCCCAAAATAAATGTCATACTTTCCATTTTGGGACGGAAAGAGTAACATTTTATCTTAAGATGCTGTTTTTTTCACCTTCTTCTCATTCTTGAGATGCTGTTTTTTATTTGTTTTTTTTTTTAATGTTGGGATTGCTGGTTTTTTTTTTTTTTTTTTTTTTTTATTTTATGTTGGGATTGCTGGTGTTGTTGCTGTGATAGATTCATTTTGTGATGATTTAGAGTTCTATTACTATTTACTATTGATTAACATCTTGTTGATCAATATTGTTATTGAGAGCCTTGTTGAACACAACATGATTGTATTAATGTTTCGTTATGGGCTGCATACTTTTGGTTGAATTGGGTACCTAATATCTCTGGCCAAGAAGCATGCTTAATGTTTCGTTATGAGTTGCTATATACTGTTTTTTACTTGTTTGTTTGGTTTCTCTGAAGTGTATAGATGCAAATTTTGTAGGGCACTGATGATGGGTCTTGTGCTTCATAAAAATGTTGCTGTTTTTTTTTTTTTTTTTTTTTTTTTTGCAGGTGGATCTGGCAGAAGCAGCAAACTCGCTAATGGCAAAAGCGAGTTTAGTCAACCATGGTCAAACTCGCTACTACTAGTAGCGAGTTCAATTAAAATTAAATTAATTTTCGGCGATTTTTGTAATAAAAAAAAAAACTGGCAAAATATAATGGAAAAAAATTGAACTCGCTATCACTAGTAGCGAGTTTCACCGGAAAAAAATTAAATTCGCTATCACAAGTAGCGAGTTTCAAAAAAATGGACATTTTGGCAAATACTTTGAGAGGGTTGGTATTTTGGAAATTCTTATTTTAAAAAGGAATTATTTGAGAAAAAATTCTACATTTATATATATATATATATATACAACTTTGGACAGATGTATCCCTTGAACAATGTCAGAATGCAGCCAAGTCTTTCACTTCAGAATTTCCTTTCTTTGAGAGATGCATGAAGTCATACAATGTCCAAAAGAATTTCATTCTGGTAATTTCAGCTCCGCTCCATTATCACTATAAATTCTAAAAAAACTTGATATATTGACTTTATTATGTATAAACATATGATCATATTCGTCCCTCATTTCTTGAATAATGAACGAGTGACTTGATTTTGCTTGTCGTAGAATATTCCAAAACCCTTTGCTCGGGAACACTTTCCTGATGAGAAAACGGAGTTTTTGCTAAGAAATGAGAAGGGGGAAGGTTGGAAAGTAAAGTATGCACCTCATCAAGCTTATTGTTCTTTTACGGGAGGTTGGAAAGCGTTTGCGCAAGATAACGAGTTAAAGGAAGATGATATATGCATATTTGAGCTCGTGCGCGAAAAGGAGTTGAAGATACATATTTATAGATCAGGATGATCTTCCATGATGTTTATAAGTTGCAGAAAGTTGTGTTGTTTAACATAGGATCTTAACTAGTTTACTTTAACTAAGGATCTTGTCTTGTTGTACAGTACAACATCTTAAAGCTTGTGCTTCATTCTCATGAGTAGCATTAGTATGCTGCCATCAAAAACTCTTCTTTAGCACCTAAAGTCTGAAGTCTGAAGTCCTGATAGATATATACTACCTCGTTTGTTCTTTGTTTTTTTTGTTATTTGTTTTTTTTTTTTTTTTTTTTTTTGTCTGAAAGAACTTTGAGCAATAATTATAGGTTAATCTAATAATCTTAATGAAATCCTAAAACTTGTTATTGTTACACACATTAATTATAAATACTATAAATAACAAGTTTTAGATTTTCATTAATATAATAAAATTAACTTATAATTATCGCTCAAATTTTTTAAAACAAACAGAAAAACTAACTAAATACCTGAAATTGGGACCCGGAACCGCTCCACCGAGTTAGCTCCACCCCTCCACCCAACGGCTCCGATCAAGGCCACATACACACATTCATCGTCTGTGCGGCTAGGATGATTTTAATTTTTTGTGGGTCCCACCGAGCTCGGCCACATCTCAACCGTTGGGTGTAGCTAAGATGACGTGGCTCCAATCGGAACCATTTGGTGGAGCTAACTCCCCGGTAGAGCGGTTCGAAATCCCTTAAATTATGACGGAGTGAGTACTAGATTTTCAAGAATTGGCAACATATATTCTTATCAGAAAATAAACACATAACATTCTACTCTCTATGAATCCTATAGGTAGTTTGTCATTTTCAAGTCTTTATGTCTAATACTATTCAATATCAAAAGTGGGCCCCACTTTACTTGAATAATTGGTGAAAAGAAAATTGATAAATCAGAAATGCTCTGTAGAGTTAATTCTACTTTTATTACATGTAAATCATTTTGCAGATACAAGAATTGTATGGTACAAGTACAACTACTAGATGCAAAATGCTACTCAATCCGTTCTGAAATAATTTTCGTATTCGCATTTGACTATTCAATTTTGTAAAAGATGTAAACACGTGTTTCATTAATTATGTTACGCTTATACACATTTAAATTCAACTTATAGAAATGAAAAAAAAAAAAAAAAAAAAAAAAAATCATGTGGAGACAGATTTCGGGGGGAGTATCTTCCTAGAAGCCCCTAGATGATACAGTTGTGATACTCCCACCGTCCCATTTGAATTTTTGGTTAACTTAATTATACTTTGACCAATAATTTGAAAAAAAATAATTATATTAATGAAAATCCAAAAATAGCATATTAAATTTATTAGTAACCGTGATATAATAATAATTTTTAAATTTTTCTTAGCAACATTATTTTTTAAAATTGTTGATTAAAGTATTAGATTAACAAAAATCATAATTCGAGTGGGACGACGAAGAGTAGTTTTACAAGTGAGTGTCTCTAATAAGTGGGGAAGGCACAAAAATGTTGTAAAAGGTCAAATTGCTTAGAAAACAATAAACTGCCAAGAATATATTCCACTTAATCAAATATCAATGCAATGAATGCGACCTTTTACTTGCTTAATGAAAAGGGAGGAGTTAATATGAATTTTAATATAAAATAAAATAAAATAAAAAGAATTGATAATATTTTTGGCATGACATGATCGACAACTAGAAAATAGTTGTTGGAAGGAGAGTGCCTCATGGAAGCTGCTGTCGGTGCATAACTGTCGGTCGAAATAGCTGGTTTAATCAATATTACGTTGGCCTCCCTCTATGTTTGATAAAATGCATCTACTCCCCCCTTCTGGTTTTTTTATAAATACTCACTTCAAACCCCCCCCCCCTCCTCAAAAAATAATTTTATGCTTATTTTTTTAAAAAAAATTGTTTGTTTGTAGAAGATAGTCTCATTTCTTATTAAATACTCCCTCCGTCCCAAAATGATCTTCGCGTTTGACTATTCAAACTTTTTAAGGATATGAACAATTGCTTCGCTAGCCATGCTTTGTTTAAGCCTAAAATGTAGAAATGTGAAGAACTTTTTGGGACAATGAAAAATGGCAAATGAGAAGATCATTTTGGGACGGAGGGAGTACTCTTTCCGTATTATAACAAAATTCTCATTTTGCTATTTTGAGTATTTTATTAGAAATAACTATTTTTTCAAAAAGAAAATAAATAAAACAATTTTTTTTATTATTATTAAGACAAACTTGTTATACTCACCGCAACTATCTGTTTGCTATTCACTACATCACTTTCTCTCTCCTACCCATTCACAACAGTTATTTTTTTATTTTGTTTCTAAAAGCAAATGAGTATTTTATTATAGGACAAAAAAAAATTATATTACCTTTATCTCAAAATAAATGTCGAAATTCGATGTTGATTAATGAAAGGAATATATTTATATTTATATAAAGTACAAATAAATAAAGCATAATTTAAAAAAAAAGGCCAACATGGCAAATGGGAGGTCTTCTCTAATGTGAATTATGGAGTTAATTTAATTCAAGAAATAAATATATTTATTTTTATCTTATAAGTAAAAGCGTTACGAGGTTGTGTCCATCAAATGTGACATTGAAAAATATTGTATGGGCTAATTGCAATGTTGAATTTGAATATAGAGTGTGAAATGTTGTTGTTGGTGATTTGCTAGCGAATGTGGTGTTTCAAGTGGTTGGTGGGTGGTGGCAAGAGTGTATGGTACCATTTTGGAGGTGATAGATCTCGTTAGTTTTCCACAGGTTGGGACAATCTTGAAAATATTTTGTCAATTTTATTAGTCTTCGTGACATGGACAGGTAAAATGACAAATTTCTTCATAAAATGTCAAGTGAATGGCACTATGACACGTTTTTCGTTAAAAAAGTTAACGATTTGTCAGTTTTTATGCCACAATGCAATAAATGGATTTTTTTTTTCTCAAATAATTCCTTTTTTTCTAAGTATTTACCAAAGTGACAACTTTTTCAAAGTATGTACCAAAATGACCAAGTTTGAGGTAATACGCTTGTCCAAAAAGCGAATTAGGGTAATACGCTTCTCGAATAAGCGAATTAGGCTTTGACCTGATTAGGCCCCCTTTGCATTATACGGTTAATTAACCCTAATGTATTTAGCTTGTATCAGTAGCGAATTAGTGTTAACCAATACAATAAGATAAGGATTCAGTATCTGCAGCTCACTATATCTCCCAAACTTAATTTCTTGTCTGAAAATAGAAAGAGAAAGAAGAAGGGACGTAAAGAGGATTTCGCAAATCCATTTCTTGAAATACTCAGATCAAGCAAAAGGTATACCACAATCTCTATCTATATGTCATTTTTTGTGTTTAATGTGATTTATTTTAGGTTTTTGAGTGGATTTGTAGAGACAAATGATAAATTTAAGATTTTGACTGTTATTATCATTTTCTAGGGTATCGATGAGTGGGTTACTGCTTATTTTCATGTGTTACTGGGGAGAGGATGATGAAGATCCATTTAATGGCCCCCTTTTTTGAAAAAGGGCCGAAATTTGGTCTTAGAGCGATACATAGATGGACTTACACTGAGTTGATTGATCAGTTGTATAAACATATTGGGGTAGATCGAACAAGATTTCAGCTGGAAGTTATTTGTAGGTTTCATCATTCCTTTGACCATGGAATTGCAAATTACTTTCCGTTTCATATCCAAGACGATAATGGTGTGGTGTTAATGTTTGATGTTAATGCTCAATTTGGTGGGTTGAGTAACTTGCAGTTGTATATTATCATTAAGGCTATTGAGGTGTTTGATATTCGTGGGGGTGGGACTGACATTGGTTATAATCATGAGATGAATGAACGTTGTGCAGAGACAGAGACACTTTTTGTGAATTCGCTGAGTTACAACCGAGAGGCTGGCGAGGGTCCAAGTACAGAGACATTCTATGAGAATTCGCCCAATTACAACCAAGCGGCTGCAATGGCTCCAATTAACTAGAGATCGCATCGTAGACGAGTGCCACGTGAGGATGTTCCGGTTGATGATGATGTTTCAGATGAAGATGATGAAGACTATGATGCACAAATAGATAGTTTGTTGTATCCTGATGATGATGATGATGAGAATGGATATGAAGAAAACAACAGCGGTAGTGAGATTAGCGAGCCTGACGATGGGCCGAACGATGAGGTTGAATCAGATTTAGTAGCTTATGAACGGGGAGAGAATCGAATGCATGAGAGAGCAGACTATCCTCTTTATCGTGATATTGGAGAAGAAGTTGATGTGATTGCTGTTAATAATCAATGTAGCTTTCCGATCTGGGATGAAGAGAAGGGTGAATTGGCTAAAGGGATATGGTTTTCTAAGAAAATGAGGTGCAATATAAGATAAAGAAGTATCACATACATTCCAATCGACGCTTTAAGGTAAGAAAGAGCACACTCCGAACTTGGGCCATTGAGTGTTTGTTGAAAGACTATCCATGCCCTTTTTATGCTTGTGTGAGTCAGAAGAAGCTAGGATATTGGGAAGTGACCAAGTATAGAGTCCCTCATTGTTGTTTGTATTCTGGGCTTAGTCTTGATCACCCCAACTTGGATGTTAAGTTTATTGGTCGGCATATTCTCCATAAGGTCAAGGCTGATTATGATTGGTCGGCATATATACTATAAAATGATAGGGTGCACGTGTATACTATATTTAAATAGTCATACCTGCACAATCGGCATGAATCCTCCACACTGACTAGTCTGGGGGGAACTCGCCTTGCAAAGCTCTCGATAAAGGATGGCCAACGAAGCACTGCCCAGCTATAAGATCCTACAGCATCGATGTCTCTAAGAAGTGGCAAATATATGAGCTTCACCTTGGCATTACTGCGATCTGCAAAGATATACGACCCCAGTAATGCCAAGGTATAGGCACGCGCGTACCTATCAATATTCGCTACTGTGGCATTTTCTTCCATATTACCAATATTAGAGAACTGTTCCATAAGCCACTTGATCATCAACATCACAGTCTTCAATTTCGGGGGACCAGGTCTGACACCTAACAACTCAAAACACAAATCAGCCCACTCGGCGTCTGTCATATATGTCTGAAGGCCCGTGACAGGCAATCCATCTATCGGCAAACCTGTCAATACACCCACATCCTGCAATGTAATCGTCATCTCACCAACAGGTAGATGGAAAGTGTCGTTCTCCGTGCGCCACCGCTCGACCAACACCTCAAATAAAGCACAATCATATTTCTTCATCTCCCCCATCCTGTACACTCCGTAAAACCCCGCAACTCGTAATCTGTTCACAACCCTTTCATCTAAATTTGTCGGGGGCTTTGGACCATGTCGAAAGGAGGTACTACAAACCTCTTCACCAGCCCATAGCTGAGAAGATCTATGGGAACCCTGTAACTTCAGCACGGTGCGGTCCAAAGGACCCGGATCTACAAACGGCTCATCTCCATCCATCTGTAACAATCAAGAACCCACAATTATATAAAATGATTAATAATATACTCCTTACGTCCTAAAAAGTTCATTCAACTAACAAAGAAAAAAAGCAATTTAGCCGTTGATTATCAAATACGAAAAATAATATACTCCCTCCGTCCTAAAAAGTTCTTTCAAACTAACAACGAAAAAAGTATGATTAACTTTTTGGGACGGAGTGAGTGTTTATTTGAAAGCAAAAATACAAACAAAAATCATCAAAATCCCCAATTTATTTTCAGGACAGAGGGAGTATTTATTGGAACATGTATACTCCTCCGTCCAAAAATAATTTTCATACTTTGAAAGAAAAAATACAAACAAAAATCATCAAAATCCCCAAATTCAATTCAAACCTAAATTATAAACTTTGATATCAAATCTGTAAATAACACACATTCAATATAATTCTACAAAAACCAAATCATAAACGCTACTAGAGTCCATAACCAGTCGACAATCACCCACAAAATTGAACCCAAATTCGCAAAATCCTAACCCTAAATTCAATATGATAGATATTTTGCAAAAAATAAAGAAAAACTTACATTTTTATAAGGAAATGAGAGATGCAGCTTCGAATTGAGGAAACCTCTCACAATCGAACCAAGAAACGACGTCAATCGCCTAGAAATCGTCCCCTTCGTCGCCCCTCTTTCGCCCGCTTACTGTGTTTGAGAATGAGAATGAATTCTTCTTTCGAAGTCTGAGTGTAATCAAACTAATTCGCTTCTACAAAGAGCGTATTCATTTAAATTAATACGCTTTTGCAAAAAGCGTATTCTATTAAAGTAATCCGCTTTCTAAAAAAGCGATTTATATTAGAGTTATTAGCGTTAATTACCTCCGTTGATGATTGATGGGCCTAATCAGGTCAAAGCCTAATTCGCTTATTCGAGAAGCGTATTACCCTAATTCGCTTTTTTGACAAGCGTATTACCTCAAACTTGGTCATTTTGGTACATACTTTGAAAAAGTAGTCACTTTGGTAAATACTTAGATAAAAAAGGAATTATTTGAGAAAAAAATCGCAATAAATGATCAAACTCAAATAACCAACCGATCGAAAAGCATACTCCCTCCGTCTCACTATGTTTAGTCACTTTTGACTTTTGATGGTCAACACAAGTAAACTTTGATTACATATTAACGTCAAATTAATTATTCTAATGAAATTCTTAAAATTGCTATTGATAGATATACAGTATAAAAGATTTATCAATAACAATTTTTAGAAATTGATTAGGATGATTAAATTGACATTAATGTTTAGTCAAAGTTCACTAATGTTGACCATCAAAAATAAAA
This sequence comes from Campanula takesimana, assembly GCA_026119855.1. Classification (NCBI taxonomy): domain Eukaryota; kingdom Viridiplantae; phylum Streptophyta; class Magnoliopsida; order Asterales; family Campanulaceae; genus Campanula; species Campanula takesimana. The sequence continues at coordinate 567,115 of JAOWBW010000689.1, forward strand.
AATGGCCAAACATAGTAAAACAGATAGAGTATTTGACAACCAATTGAAATTTTATGTAAGACTCAAGTTACTAAGTTACAATTTACCCATATTATATTCCAATTGTGAGTTTCGTGATTTTATAACAACATAACTTGGAGAAACAATTTTGATAAGAAACAATCATTTTGTTACAAATACGTATACATTTTGATTAGGTGGAAGCTGCCATTTTGGTTCAAACATCAACCCGCTTTTGAATTGTTAAGGCTTTCAATTTTCAATAACATAGTACACCCTTCGTTCCGGAAGTTAGTCGCTCCTCCTTTTATTCATTCATTGTTCTTCTCTTCATAGTTAGTTCAAATAAATTTTGAGCAATAATTTAAATTATTTTTATTTATTTTAGTAAAATCTAAAAATTTCTTTTGATAATATTTATATTGTTGCATCATTGACGAGTATATTTTTTTTATTAAAATAATTAAAACTAACTCAAATTATTTCACAAATTTCATTCAAATTAACAACTAAAAATGGTTTACAATCTAGATGAATAAATGAAGAGGTGTATTCCCCCATATTTGAAAATTTATGTGGCATGTAAGTGATCATTTATTATTGATGTAATTTAATGATTATGCTTATCGATTATCCAGCTGGCAGCAATATTTTTATTGCGAAGAAAATAAAAAAAAAAGAAAAAGAAACCAAATCTAGATTCCGCGTCAAATGAGGGTAACGTTAGTTAGGTGAAAATAGGAGATTTAACGCAAAGAAAGAAAGGATGCAAAGTGTGTAATTGAAGCGGAGTTGGCTTAAAGTAATGTAATTTTTGAAACAAAACTAGATGGTGAGATTGCACTTTCAGACCCCCTAAGGTTTTGGTCAAACTACAATCTCACCCTCAAGAAGTTAGGCTCCATCTCATTAACGTCTCTACTCTATGGCATGGCAGTTGCGGAGGCCGATAAAAGTTGGACATTTTAAGAAATAAGACTCAGCAATAATACACGTAAATAAAAATTAGTGCAAATTATTTTGGGACATAAAGAATATATATTTAATAAGTACATTTTTTGCTTTTGTTTTGTATTGAGAAAATCAAAGGTGCAATCCTTCTCGTATGTTGTAGTGGAAAAACCCGGACAATGTATACATTTGTAAAAATAATTCCACTACAACGGCCACCCGGAATGTGAAAATAAAAACTTGAGATCAGAACCGAATTTATCTATTTATGCATCTGAGAAGGTGGTTTATGACACTAGGACCATGGGTATAGGCACCGACACCTAAGTCATTAAAAAAACCTAGACAATAAACAGAACATAAACATACGTATAGTATTATGACGAGTAAACTGCTTTTCTGCCCCTCGTACTATGGCCACAACATCAATTTGACACTCGTACTATTGAAACAACAAATGTATGATGCGTACTATTGTTTTATTAGCAAAATTAACCAATTTACTATTCAGTTGTTAATTTTTTTAACGAACATTATTTTTTTAACGGGCATTAATTTATTTTAACAAAAATTAATAACTTAACGGAAATTTTTGAGGGAAAAATTGAAAACTCATCTTAACAAAACTAACTTTTGTTATCTCCATCATCTTCCCAAACCCAACATCCAACCCACCCTTTCCCAGCCCAACACCGCCACCACCGCCCCCCATCACCACCGCCACAAACCATCACAACCAGTCACCACTCCACCTAACCAACTCCACCATTTTCAATTCGCCATTCACCCAACACAACAATCATATGCATATTACTAGAGAATTTACTAGTAGCAATTAATCTGCTTTTATGCAATACCTTCAAAATGAGACAGGTAGAAAAATCGGTCAGATCTGAGGCGGTAGGCGACCGGATCTGAAGTGTTTCGAGTGCAGAGAGAAAAATCTCGGAGAACAGAGATGATGGCGATCTGAACAGTCGGAGAAAATAGAGATCTAGCCAAAAAAGAGAGAGATCTGGCCGTTCGCCGTAGAAAAACGAAAACGACGGTCGATCTAGAGAAAAAGTAGATCGGAGTTGTGTGTGCGATGTGGCTATGGTCAGAGAGAGTGCCGGAGATGGAGAAGATTCCGGAGGTGATGGTTTGGATGACGACAGTGCAAGGACGGGTACGATCGCCGGATCTGGACAACAGTCGGCGACTGGAGGAGATCTGCAAGGTCGCCGGGGTTAGGGGAGTGGTGGTGTCGCCGGAGGTGGGGAGGGGTTGCCGGAAGTGGGGGTGTCGCCGGAGGTGGGGAGTGGTTGCCGGAAGTGAGGAAGGTAAAGAGAGAAAGTGTGTGTGCGTTGTGTGTCGGGGGAGGGAGGGGAGGGTGGGTTTTGTTTGGGTCTTAGGGGTAGTTTTGTCATTTAGGTAAATTAAAATTGTGTTAAATTTTTAACATCCGTTAAAATAAATTAATGCCCGTTAGAAAAAATAACGTGTGTTAGAAAAATTTAACGATTGAATAGTAAATTGGTTAATTTTGCTAATAAAACAATAGTACGCATCGTACATTTGTTGTTTCAATAGTACGAGTGTCAAATTGATGTTGGGGCCATAGTACGAGGGGCAGAAAAGCAGTTTACTCGTATTATGACTGTGACAAAACTTAACCGACTGAATGAACTGAGGATGAGACGGAACCGATACCGTTGGAAGATAAGAACATTTTTCCAAAATATAGGGACTGCCGATGCTTATTTAACAAAGTTAAGACGAAGATAGGGAGAGAGGTCGGAATTAGACAGACTGTCGTTGTCGTTTAGTAAATGGTCTGTATCACTACCACCCATTTACATCTTCTTCAATTCAAACAACAAAATTCAACCAAAAAAAAATCAATTAAATTAAACAATTAAATCGTTAAAGATTACAGCTTTGCTCTACATTATTGCCCACTACATACTTCTTCACTTCCATTATTCCTCCTCTTTAGTACTTCACACCGACACCATTGTCTTTAACCTCCAGACCTCCCACCAGCTCTTACACTGTGTGAATCCAATTTCACACCACACCCACTTCGATCCAGTGTTTTGGGTCTTAGATCTCATAAAAAATCTTGAAAAACCCTCTTAATTTTGCTGAATTTGGTCCCCATTTGAGTGTTTTCAGCCGCAATCTGGCAGTATGTACGGCAGAGATTGGGGCGGACCGTTGGAAATCAACACGGCGGATTCCGCCACCGACGACGATCGGAGCCGGAACTTGCAGGATTTTGATCGGGCGGCGCTGTCGCGGCCGTTGGATGAGACCCAGCAGAGCTGGCTGCTGGGACCAGGGGAGCAGAAGAAGAAGAAGTATGTGGATCTGGGTTGCGTTATTGTGAGCAGGAAGATCTTTGTCTGGACTGTTGGTATTATTCTTGCGGCTGGACTTATTGCTGGATTTGTTGTGCTGCTTGTCAAGACTATTCCTAGGCACCACCACCCACATCCGCCGCCGGATAATTACACGGTGGCTCTCCGGAAGGCACTCATGTTCTTTAATGCTCAGAGATGTAAGTGGTTGATTTAGCTGTTCTTATTTTGATTTGTGTTTTTTGAATCTGATGATTGATGATTTGTATTGGGTTTTGATTTGCTTCAGTACCCATTTTAACATGATACTTGCTTTTAGAGTTTAATTCTTGAATTTGTTTGATAGATTTAGGTGTATTTAATTAATGTTTCCGAGATTTGACTCAAGATTGATTCGTGAAAGTGTGATGGATCCGTTTTATATGAATTCGGGGAACTAGCATTACTCTGATATAGATGGTCGTAAATGAAGTTTCTTTGATCTAGTTTGATCTAGCTAGAAATTGGGAAGAACTGAATTAGAGATTGTGGCCAATGAAAGAAATTAAAGGCTCGGACCAATTGGTGGCTATAGGTCTTTAGATTGGATTCATTCTAGAAAGAGTAGCTTTCTTTCCTAGTCTCACATTGATTCATTAAATGTACGAATTTAACATTACTTTAGAACTTGATATCCGTCTTTGAAATGACAGAAGGGGAAACAAAATTACTGCTTGTGAAGGAAACAAAATTACTGCTTGTGAAGTGAGATTTTGTTTGTACTTATACTTGTTATAAATAAATAATGGTTTTATATGGATTTTCTTGTTTTCATATGATCGCCTTATGCCTCTTTCTATTTTCATGATTTTGACAATTCCAGCTGGAAAACTTCCCAAGCATAATAATGTTTCATGGAGGGGAAACTCGGGTATGAATGATGGCAAATCTGAAGCATCCCCAATTTATAAAGACCTGGTTGGTGGGTTTTACGATGCAGGAGATGCCATCAAGTTCAACTTCCCCCAAGCTTTTGCCATGACCATGTTGAGTTGGAGTGTGATCGAATACAGTGCCAAATATGAAGCTGCTGGGGAGCTCAATCATGTAAAAGAGCTCATTAAATGGGGCAACGATTACTTTCTTAAGACCTTCAATCACACTGCGGATACCATTGACAGGGTTGTTGCTCAGGTGGATATCTATCCATATCTCTCTTACTATCTATTTTGCTTTCACAATTTATTTATTTTACCCCCCCTCCGTCCCAAAATGAATGACCTTTTCCGATGTAAGGGACACTTTGAGAATAATAGTAAAAGTTCATAAATATCTTTGCTATCCGCTTTCAAATGGTTATTTTTGCAAGTTTAAAATGACATTTGGAAAAAAAGTTGGTCAAAAATTGTTTAAGGATACATTTTGGATCAAAAAGGTCATTCATTTTGGGACGGAGGTGGTATTACTTTTTTTATTTTTTATTTTACCATCTCCCCATATATTTTTCTTATCTCTTAATTGACGATTCCATATGGCGATTCATGTTAGCTGACCACAAATCTTTTGGGGACTAAGGCTTTATTGTTGTTGTTGTTGTTAGTATATTGTCATTTCCCCACATGATTTTGAAGTTGTGTCGCTTACTCATTCTCATTCCGTCCCTCTTTTCTCTCTTTAAATCACAGGTTGGAGTGGGGGATACATCTGGGGGTACAAGTGATCCTAATGACCATTCTTGTTGGACGAGGCCCGAAGACATTGATTATCCTCGACCAGTGACTGAATGTCATAGTTGCTCTGATCTTGCTGCAGAGATGGCTGCTTCTTTAGCTTCCGCCTCCATTGTTTTCAAGGATAACAAGGCGTACTCACAGAAACTTGTACACGGGGCTGCAACCCTATTTAAGTTTTCTAGAGATCAACGTGGCAGATATAGTGCAGGTGGGTCTGATGCTGCAATGTTTTATAACTCTACGAGTTATTGGGATGAATTTGTCTGGGGCGGAGCTTGGATGTATTATGCTACTGGAAATGCTTCGTATCTAAATCTTGCTACGAATCCTAAGATGGCTAAGCATGCTGGTGCTTTTTGGGGTGGTCAAGATTATGGTGTGTTTAGCTGGGACAACAAACTTGCTGGAGCTCAAGTAAGTCAAACATATAATTTTTAAATTCAAAATCTATATTTATACACTCCCTCCGTCCCTAAATGAATGACCAAATTTCATTTTAGGAGACATTCTACAAATGTCTACCTTTTATACAATTAAATGGCAATGATTCATAAATATTCTTGGTATCCACTTTCCGAACATTTAGTTTTGCAAGTATAAAGAGACTAGTGATAAAAATTTTAAAGAAAAAAAACACTGGGGGAAAGTTTTCTCCAAAAAGGACATTCATTTTGTGACAAAAAAAAATCTCGAAAATAGACATTCATTTAGGGACATGGGAAATACATTTTTTTCAGTGCATTGATCTCAATGAAGTTAGTAAAATAAGGCCATTGCGGGTTGAATGGAAGAGAGGGGCTTTAGATTGTTGCAAATTTATATTGTGCTCATTGCTGATAAAATCTTTTTGTTTTTTTGTTTAGGTGCTTCTGACCCGTTTGAGATTGTTCTTGAGCCCTGGCTATCCCTACGAAGAAATATTGAAGACATTTCACAACCAGAGCAGCTTAGTCATGTGCTCATATCTCCCGATCTTTACAAGCTTCAACAGAACAAGAGGTAAAAAAAATATACGCCTTTGCGCTATATTCTTCATGAGTTTATCGTTAGTGTTGAGTAGGAATATAATACGGTTTTGTGGACATTTTGTAGGAGGATTGATCCAATTAAACCATGGAAGGCCTCAACCTCTTCAATATGTTGTCAATTCTGCCTTCTTAGCTACCTTGTATGCTGATTATCTTGAAGCTGCTGATACGCCTGGATGGAATTGTGGACCAAATTTTTATTCAATTGATGTGCTGCGTAAATATGCAGAGACCCAGGTATTTTTTTTATCTCCTTCACTGAAGCTGATTAAATTATCAATTAATATTGGGTGCTTTGAATTTTCTGACCCGTTTGAGAGAGAGAGAGAGAGAGAGAGAGAGAGAGAGTAAAATAAATAATAATAATAATAATAATAAAAAGTACGATCAACCCCCATCATTCACATGAATTTTCGCCCTCCACTCCGGCCTCTTCAACGCCACATCTTCATCCACTCCGAGTAAACTCATATCATTTTCAATCACCTTAATCCAAGTTTGCTTGGGTCTTCCCCTCGCCATTTTATCACTTCTCCACTCTTCAGGCCTCCTAATCGGTGCATCACTCGGTTTCCGTCTCACATGACCAAACCACCTTAATTCCAGTGCACAATATCAAAATTTGTAGATTAACGTGGGACGAAGGTGTATATAATACTGTTTTCATCTGTTTTTTTTTTTTTTTTTTCCCCATGTTTCTAACCTCACACAAGTAGTAGCGAGGTGCACTACATTTCTGGCCTTCTGGTTCTTTAACGAAGAAACTTTGCTTTTGATTGTTACTTTTTTCTGAAATCAATCTTTATCGAAAATAGTTGCAAGATATTTTAGACTAAAAAGGAATGCAGACCATTTATTAAATTTCCTTTCTCGTGCAGATTAATTACATTCTTGGCAAGAATCCAAGAAAGATGAGTTATTTGGTCGGTTTTGGGAATCACTACCCAAAACGCGTCCACCATAGAGGCGCTTCAATACCAAAGAATAAAGTCAAGTACAATTGTAAAGGAGGGTATAAATGGAGAGACTCTCCAAAGCCAAATCCAAATATTCTAATTGGAGCAATGGTTGCGGGGCCAGACAGGCAAGATGGTTTTCGTGATGTAAGAACAAACTATAACTACACGGAACCAACTCTTGCAGGAAATGCAGGGTTAGTTGCAGCCCTTGTAGCTCTCTCTGGTGAGAAAACCGATAGAATTGATAAGAACACAATGTTCTCTGCAGTTCCTCCCATGTTCCCTACCCCACCACCCCCTCCGGCCCCTTGGAAACCGTGAAAATTCGGTTGTATTCCTTTCTTAATTTCCCACTTCTTAATGTTTACTGGTAGATGATTTTTGCTACTCTAGTTGTTTCTGGATGCTAAAAAGTAAAACTCATGGAAAAGGTCAAGGAAAGTCAAAGATAAGGATGAATGATGAGGTGTGAGCTTCATGAAGATGGCAAGGACGGGTCGCGTGGAGTTGGGATGAGGACTTGGGATTAGCTTGATGATGATAATGTTTCGGGTGGGTCGGTCCGTTTTTTGTTTGTAATTTGTGATATACGATAGTATTACGTGTCTCTGTATGTATGAAAAAACAATCTTGTATTATTTTAAACAAATAGAAAACTTGAACACTGTTAAAACTTCATTCTTGAATTGCATTTCTGACAAATTTACTTATCTTGAAATTTGTAGTCCAGATTGAATGTTTCTTGATTATGGAGGGCTGAAGGGATTCAGATTTCTAGCAAATTCTGACAGTCCCTCTGACAAGCCTGGTTCAGATTGTTGTCTGGCTAGATGACCCTCTTTGGTCATCTGTTATGGTCTCATTGGGGGGTCCAAATCGTGTTTTTGACACTCTCAAACTACTTCATAACCATGGGTTCATACACAAGTTGCCAAGGATCAAATGATGTACTCTCTCCGTTCCATATTTATCGCTACTTATTTTCATTTTGGGTGTCCCATACTTAATGCTAATCACCCAAAATGTTCACTTTTTTCTCTCATATCCACTCACAACTCTCCTGCTCACTCACAATACTTACTTTTTCAACATATTTTCTTAATCCCCATGCATCCCATTTGATAGCAATAAGTAAGTACGAGACGGTGGGAGTAAACCAGCAATATGAGTTGTGTACTCATATACATCTAGGCATATTAGGCTACAGCTAATAGGGCAAACAGTAAACAAGAGTAAAATTGGGAAATGTGGGTTGATTAGTAAGCAATGATTTTAAATATTGTTAAAATAAGATGGAATTCATTTTGTGTACCATATTGTGTATAATTGTGATTCAATTGTTATGAATCACTAATATGAAGCCATCATGACGCTTAACTTTGATAACTACGTTAGCTCTGATGTACGGTACACATAACCATTAAATTATCAAGAATACATACAATATGGTAAACAAAAGTGAAAATACTCCATCCGTCTCATAATTATATGCACAAAATGAGTTTTGCACGGAATTCCTTTCCTAAGACTGATTTAGAATCGGAAATTAAGGAATGAATAGAATTGGGTAGTTGTTGTGAGTGTGAAAAGTGATGTAAGAGAGAGAAAGTGGGGTAAGGTGTTGGGATAATGCCTTTGAATGTGGGACGCCATATTAAAGAATTGTACAACAGGAGATTTCGTAATGCCAAAGAGAAGACAAAGAGGAGAAATCTGGGCAGTAGCACGAGTCGTGCAGCACGAGTCGTGCAGCACGAGTCGTGCTGAGTAGCACTAGTCGTGCCAGAAGGAAGATTGCCTATCTGCACGTATGCTAGACTCGTGCGCACGAGTGGATGTGCAGAGCACGAGTCGTGCAGTAGCGGAAAGTGCCCAGATCTTGCGCAGAAACAAGGAAAACGCGTGGGACAAGTTTATTTCCTTTTGGGAGTATTATTTTGGGACTCCTATTGTCTTCAGGGTTAGGTTATGACTAGTATAAAGAGAGGCTATCATCCTAACAAGAAAAATAGGATGAAAATCCATAGAGTGCTCAGAGACAGATCAATAATTCTAGATTTAGGGTTTTAGCACAGTCAGGAATTATTGTGATCAATAATTCGTGCTAGCATAGATTAGTGTGATCTTGTAATCGTTTCTCCAGATTGATAATAATATTCTCTCTCCTCCCCGTGGACGTAGCCAAGTTGGTGAACCACGTAAATCCGTGTTCTTGTGATTGCTTGTTTTTCTCATCAAGTCTTGTTCAATTGCTCTAACAAGTGGCACCAGAGCTTTGGTTCGTGGTTAGAGATTCAGGGATTCCGCTGCAGAGAACAAGAAGATGGGTCAAGGAGCAGATTCGATCGACAAGTTCAATGGGAAGAATAGTGTTTCTCTCTGGCAGATCAAGATGAAGGCTTTGTTGATTGATAAAGATTTATGGGAACCGTTGGAGATTGCAATCAGGGATCGCAAGGATCCCAAGGGTAAGGCAGTCACCACAGAAGCTACCGCAGAACAGTCAGAGAAGGACAAGCAAGCAACAGCGAAGGAGGCGGCAGCATTGAAGAAGTTAGATCATAAGGCTCACGCCAAGATCATCAGACAGTTGGATGATGAGGTCCTAACCAATGTTGCAGGAACAGACTCCGGAAGCGATCTTTGGTTGAAGTTGGAAGATATGTACATGACACGTTCATTGACCAACAAGTTATACGTAAAGAAGAAGCTGTATGATTGTCGTATGACCGAAGGTACGCCCATAAATGATCATCTTGACATATTTACTTCTGCATTACTTGAACTGCGTAATATATGAGTGGTTGTGGATGACGAGGATGCATCCTTGCAACTTTTAGTATCTTTACCTATGTCTTATGATCATTATGTCGATTCGTGCATAAACCGTAAAGATGGGATCTCTCTAGAGGAAGTGAAAACTTCTCTCAAGACGAGAGAGTTACGCCGAAAGGCGAGTGCGAATGAGGCAGGTACCCAGTCATCAGGTTTAGTTGCTAGTAGCAGTAACATGGGTTCTAGTGGGAAGAAAAACAATCAAGGTAATTCTTCACACAAGAAAGGTCCGAAAACCTGGGGATATCTGTAATTTCTGCAAAGAGAATGGGCATTGGAAGTTCGATTGTCCCAGAAAGAAGCAAGGCAAGGCACCTATCAGAGCAGAGGCCATGATGGCCAGAGATAGCAGTTCAGAAGAGGATTATGCTCTAGTAACATCAAAATCAGCATGCGCATCTGATGCGTGGATTCTTGATTCAGGAGCGTCTTACCATATCAGTCCTAGGAGAGAATGGTTTACCGGTTATAGGCAGATAGTTGGCGGTGATATAAGCATGGCTAACAGTGCAGTCTGCAGGGTTGTCGGTATTGGTTCGATCAAGGTCAGGACTCATGATGGTAGGTTTATCACTTTGAACGAGGTTCGACACGTTCCGCGTATGACGAAGAATCTGATTTCTCTTAGTCAGTTAGAGAGCAAAGGGTTCAGCTTCAAAGGTAAAGGTGGAGCAGTTAGTGTCTGTAACGGTTCATAAGTGGTGCTGAAAGGCCTTAAGCGGGGCTCCTTGTATTTCCTCCAAGGAAAGACGCTTGCAGAGTTGACTATGGTTGCATCAGAAGAGGTGAACGAGGGAGATATGTCTAAACTGTGTCACATCAGGCTCGATCACATGAGCACTCGAGAGATGCATGAGTTGACTAAAAGAGATTTTCTTTATGGCCTTAAGATCAAGGATCTTAAGTTTTGTGAGTATTGCGTGCTAGGGAAGATGAAGCGTAATAGTTTTCCCAAGGGCATACATAACACAAAAGGCGTCCTGGATTACATCCACTCAGAGTGTTGGGGACCTTCACGTCAGGAGTTTCTAAGGGGGCACAGATATTTCTTGTATATGGTTGATGATTATTCGAGGAAAACTTGGGTGGTTATCATGGGGCACAAGAATGGGTCTCTAAGGAATTTCAAGGACTGGGAGATGGTAGTGGAGAACCAGACAGAGAAGAAGATCAAGAAGCTCCGAACAGATAATGGTTTGGAGTTCTGCAGTACTGAGTTCGATTCGTTTTGCAGAGATGTGGAGATTTCTAGACATCTCACCAGCAGAGGCATGCCACAGCAGAATGGTGTAGCAGAACGAATGAATCATACATTGCTTGTGGGAGCGTGGTGCACGCTCTCCAATGCAGAGTTGTCTAAACGTTTCTGGGCAGAAGCGCTTAGTACAACATGTCACTTGATTAATAATGGACTTCACACCCGTATTGGCCTCAAAGTTCCCTATGAGGTATGGACTGGTAAATCCACGATTGTTTCAAGTGTTGGAGGTGTTGATAAACAGATAGAGCAACAAGATACTGGAGAGTTAGTTGTCCCACAGTCAGATGTTGAAAAACAGGTGGAGCAACAAGATACTGAAGAGTTAGTTGTCCCACAGTCAGATGTTAATCATGATCCACCAACAGAGACAGAGACTGAAGCACCAGAAAGTTCAAGTTCAGTTCCCGAAGAACATGGGTTAGCACAAGGAAGGTCTAGAAGAGCTAATTTCGGGAAGCCTCCGGAGAGGTATGGATTTGAAGACTTGGTGTCTTATGCACTGCTGGTTACTGAGGAAGTGGAGCCCGTTCTTACGAAACCTTCTACTTTCAATAAAGCAGATACATGTTCAGAGTCATCTCAGTGGTATGCGGCTATGGGTGATGAGATGGAGTCTCTTCACAGGAATCAGACTTGGAAGTTGACCACAAGGCCAGAAGGCAGAAAGATTGTGACTTGCAAGTGGATCTTCAAGAAAAAGGAAGGGATGTCAGCGGCAGAAGGGATCAAGTATAAAGCTCTCGTTGTTGCAAGGGGTTTCACACAGAGAGAGAAGGTGGACTACAATGGAATCTTCTCACCAGTGGTCAGACACACTTCGATCAGAGTCTTGCTAACAATAGAGGAAGAGATATACATGATAGAGTCGGAAGGATTCCAAGTTCCTGGCAAGGAAGATCAAGTTTGTAGATTGAAGCAATCGCCTAGGCAGTGGTACAAGAGATTTGACAGCTATATGATAGCAGCAGTCAAGAAGTCAGAGATTTTGAAGCTGAAAGGCTTATTGGTCGCAGAGATGAAGGGTTTGGGTAACGCGAAGAAAATTATGGGTATGGAGATCTATAGAGACAGAGCCAAACGAAAATTGTTCTTATCCCAGAAAAGTTACATCAAGAAAGTCTTAGAAAGGTTTGGTATGTCGACAGCTAAAGCTATAGATACTCCAAGTGCAGCGAATGCACAGTTGTCAGTTGCGTTTGGACCCAAATCAGTTGAGGAGAAAGATTATATGGCTCGAGTACCCTATGCTAGTGCAGTTGGTAGTTTGATGTATGCTATGGTGTGCACTAGGCCAGATCTTGCATAGGCAGTTAGTGTTGTTAGTCGGTTCATGGGTAATCCGGGTACGGAACATTGGCAGGCTGTGAAGCGGATCTTTAGGTATCTTCGAGGTACCAGTGACGTCGGTCTCATCTATGGAGGTGGAGCAGAATGTGCAGTCGAGGGGTTCTCAGATTCGGACTATTCGGGTGATGTTGATACAAGAAGATCGATGACCGGATATGTATTTACACTTGGTGGGTCAGTTGTCAGTTGGAAGGCTACATTGCAGGCGACAGTGACGTTGTCTACAATAGAGGCAGAATACATGGCATTGACAGAGTCCGCTAAGGAAGGAATATGGTTGAAGGGATTGATCATCGATCTTGGGATACATCATGATCAGGCTATTATTTATTGTGATAGTTTGAGCGCGATTTGTTTGGCCAAGGATCAAGTTCATCATGAGAGGACCAAGCACATTGATGTCAGATATCATTTCCTAAGGGATGAGAAACGGGTAAAGGTGAAAAAGGTAGGGACGGCGGACAACCCTGCAGATATGTTCACGAAACCCGTGACTAGGAGCAAGTTCCAACATTGCTTGGACTTGCTTAATGTTTGCAGCTATTAGATAGCAGAAGAGGCGAGGGGGGAGGAAAGATTTGTTGTCATGGAGATTCAAAGTCAAGGTGGAGATTGTTGGGATAATGCTTTTGAATGTGGGACGCCATATTAAAGGATTGTACAACAGGAGATTTCGTAATGCCAAGACAGAGCAAAAGAGAAGACAAAAAGGAGAAATCTGGGCAGTAGCACGAGTCGTGCTCAGTAGCACTAGTCGTGCAGCACGAGTTGTGCTGAGCAGCACTAGTCGTGCCAGAAGGAAGATTGCCTATCTGCACGTATGCTAGACTCGTGCGCACGAGTGGATGTGCAGAGCAAGAGTCGTGCCAGACAGCACGAGTCGTGCAGTAGCGGAAAGTGCCCAGATCTTGCGCAAAAACAAGGAAAACGCGTGGGACAAGTTTGTTTCCTTTTGGGAGTATTATTTTGGGACTCCTATTGTCTTCAGGGTTATGTTATGACTAGTATAGAGAGAGGCTATCATCCTAACAAGAAAAACAGGATGAAAATCCATAGAGTGTTCAGAGAGAGATCAATAATTCTAGATCTAGGGTTTTAGCACAGTCAGGAATTATTGTGATCAATAATTCGTGCTAGCATAGATTAGTGTGATCTTGTAATCGTTTCTTCAGATTGATAATAATATTCTCTCCCTTCCCCGTGGACGTAGCCAAGTTGGTGAACCACGTAAATCTGTGTTCTTGTGATTGCTTGCTTTTCTCATCAAGTCTTGTTCAATTGCTCTAACATAGGGAATAGTAGGTTGATTGGTGTTGTGAGTATAAATGTAAAGTATGAGAGAGAATGAGTGAGAAGAATATTTTTTTTTACCATTTTAGAAAAGTGTGACTTATCAATGAGATGCCAAAAAAATAAAATTGTGTACATAGTTATGGGACAGAGGGAGTATGATTTAGTATTGCAAAAATTGAGGGGTTAATGATGTAGCGTGATGCTACAAGAAGAGTAAAGTCTATGACGACTTTAAACAATCGTCGTAGAATCGCAACGAAAATAACCCCTAAAACCACAATGGAATTCTTGAAACAAAACAGAAGAATTTCAAAGAAATCTTCAACAAGCCAATAAGGCTACAAGGTAAAACTCCAAAATTGCAAACCAATCAAATTTATTTAAAAAAAAATCTAATTTTCGGATTACAACTTTAGGCCTATTTTATAGTGTCCATAATACTTGAAAAACAATCTAAAACCTTCTAGAATTAATCCTAACCAATATGGTAACCTAATAGGACTTAAAAACTAGTAAATTGACTCAATATCTATTCTATGATCCTCTAAAATTAACCTACTAAAAATAATAACGAAAATAATAATAAAAATACTAATTAAACCCTAACTAATAATAAAATACCAATATAATTATAATATTTGATATAATCATATATTCGTCCTGCATCATTCACCACCACTTCAAAAGAACTCGTCCTCGAGTTCGTGCTTGAAACTTGAAGTCTTCCACTCCACTTGAAGAGATATTTTGAATAAACACGTTCTTTCCTGAGCTGCAATAAATCTGGCACTGCTGGACAGTGTAGGAAATAGGACAAGCCTTTCAAACGTAAAAAAAGAGGGAACAACATTTTGGACGGAGGGAGTATATATCTAGGGTTGTTTTTCTCAACCTCAGGCACATATGTGAACGCATGCAATTTAATGAAAAAAATGCCAACACACATGAACATGCAAGGAAATAAAGTGATACAAACTGTCGCGATAATATTTAAACATAGCATTGGTCTTGTGAGTCTTGCTCATCGTGACTAAAGAATTATTACTTCATTTACTTTGTTAAGTTTTGAGGCTCTGGAGTATGTAGAATACTCCCTTCATCCCGGAAAGATAGTCCCACTTTGACTTTCATGGTCAACTTAGCTAAACCTGACCATAATATAATAAAAATCCAATTTTCATTATGCAATTCTAAAAGTAGTTATTATTTCACCATTAGGAATACTATTAATTACAATTTTAAGAAAGGCATATGGATAATTGTATTTTCATTAAATTACGGTCAACGTACAATTGAGTTGACCTTGAAAGTCAAAGTGAGACTATCTTTCCGTGACAGAGGGAGTATTCATTTAGCATTGGTCTTCTGAGTCTTGGATCGATATGACTAACAAACGGTTACTTCATTTACCTTGTTCATTATTATGTCATGGTTTAACAACAAGGCAAATATTTATTTCCCATAGAGACCAGCTAATCTTATTCGACGGAAGAGGACATCTGCAGCTTGGTTTCCGTACACAACAGTTGAACGCTTGTGGTATAAACTAGAGGAATCAATTAATTCCGGCCACATGATTGATCACTGTGGAAAGCTTAAAAGCTTGTTACATGGTTCTCTACAAAAACATCTCAATCTGGTAATGCATTTTCCTTCTTTGACAACTCATGTTTAGATCTGATGCTACCCTTATAAACTTGTCATCATTATTGATTTTGTGTTTTTTCAGCTAAAAGCAGACACGGATGATGTGCAGTCTGATAATATGTAGCAAGAATGTCTTTGGAGTTTGGATTATGCTACTCTTATTAACAACAACATTGTTGACTTTAGACTTTCGGTTGACCCGATGCAATTTTTTATTATTACACATTGAAGTCGTTGCGGAAGAGATCGTTAATATCCTGTGCATTGAATGAATGATGGTTCAAGGATATTGTTAAGTGAGAAGAAAGGAAAATAGGTCTTCGAACAGGAGGAGGTTTAGCAAGAAAAACTAGTTATATGTAACATTTTATTTTCTTATTTGTAAATACCTAGCTGAATTATTTATTTGAAGAGTCATTTTATTTTGTTTTTGGCTAGTTAACAACATTTTGGTACTGGTGTATGCAATTTTTTTTGTAGAAATTCATCAAGTTTGTGTAATAACCCGAACCTACCTTTTTTATTTTATTTAATTTAAACTCTTAATTATTAATGGGCCAAACTTTAATAATTAGTTTAGTCTAGTTATTGGGTCAAAAGTAGAAAGCCCAATTCATTAACTAAGAAGGATTAGGAGTCCAATTTAAAGTGGGGATTTGGGAAGTCCCATTAATATAAATACTCCCTCTTAAACCCTAAGGCTTTCTCAGTTACCGCAAAGAAAAAAAAAAAACGGGAGAGTCGAGAGAGAAAGAGAGCGGCGGATCAAGGAGCCGGCGATCAAGAAGCCGCATAGAGAGAAAGAAAGAGCGACCGGGAGCGAGAGAGAGAAGGCGATCGGGTTCGCAAAGGTAATTCTAGAACCCCCTCCAACTTTTCTCTTCATCTTTGTAATTCAATTTGTGTATCAAGAAACCTCACGATAGCAATTGGGCAACTAGGGTTTAATAGTATGGGATTAAGAAGGAAGAAGAAGATGGACTGCTTGTGTGTGTGTGCGGCGTTGGGTGTCGCTGAGGTGTGTGTGTGTGCGTGATGTGTGTGTACTGTGATGTGTTTGTGTGTGTGCGTGTAAGTGTAATAGCTGGTGGGTGTGTGTGTGTGGGTTGATGGTGGGTGTGTGTGTGTGTCTGAGGTGTGTGTCTGAAGTGTGGGTGTGCTGATGGTGGGTGTGCTTATCTGAATGTGTGGGTGTGTTCAGAGTGGTGGGTGTACCAGAGTGTGTGTGAATCAGAGTGGTGGGTGTGCCTGTCAGTAGGTGTACTCAGTAAGTGTGTGCAGAAAGTGTGAAATCAGTGTGTGTAATTTGTGTAGTGAAATTGAGAATTGGGGATTGACTAATAAAAACCCTAGGGGTGTTGTAGTCATTCTTAAAGTTACTGGTTAGCTAGGAAAGAGTTGATAGATGACTAAACCCTGAAATTAATTGAGTAAAAAGAAGTAAATTGGGACGGAAGTAAAATAGTATTGTTCTCATGTCTAAGGCTAGACTATTTCATGTTGTAGATTGTCCAAGCGGAGTAAAGCAAGCTAGTAGAACACGAAGCTAAGGTAAGGGATTACGCTCTTAGTTGTGTATTGATTCTTAATCCTTTGTTAGGATTCCCAATCTCTGTTTTATAAAGTAAACTATCTGTGTGGCTAGATAGTCTTTTAAACTATTCCGTTCTGCGAATTGTTCCGTCTTTTGTTATCCACTCTATTGATATTGTTATTGTTCAATAGGGGTATCATGTGTATGATTGATTTGGTAACCTTGGTGTCCAAGTGAGATGTGTATCTTTTAAAAGTGATCAAGTAAAGTTGTAAAGTTAAGCTTTGGTTTGTAAAAGCTCTTTAAAGTGAATTTTTATAATAAGTAAAGTGACTACAGTTATCCATAATCCCGAAACGGATAAGTGGACCCCTTACAGTTATCCATAGTTCTAAGTTGAACATGTGGACCCTTAGCGTTGCTTGATGAAGTAACGTAGGTTATCATGATATACCGATTTTGGGTGCGGTCAGTAGAAACCCGAGCCCTGGGTACAGCACGTGCTTAATCCCTAAATGAAGTAAAGTAAAGTAAAGAAAAGTGAAGTGTGAGTAAAATGTTGTGTTTTGGAAACTGCCTCTGAAGCCACGTGTTTTCAAGTAATGAATTGTTTTTCATCAAGTAAATGTTTCTTTTCAAACTGAGTATTAGTTGATCATTGAGTTATATCCGTTCATTGTAATTCATTGTTACCGTTCGTTTCGGTCATCTCCTCTTAGTACCCGAGGGGATACCGTATGAACTTACTGGGCATTGTTCGCTCATTCCTTTCATCTTTTTCTCTCTCCAGGTTATAAATAAGCAGATCAGGAGTCGCAAGGTTTGGCGGGTTAGGAGTCATCTTTTAAATAAAGTTAATTAGTGGTTATGTTTCCGTTATGGTTAGGTTATAAACTTTACTTTCCGTTAGTTACCGTTTGAGCTAGTGGTTTGTACTAGCCGTTGCGGATTTGAACGTTGGTTAATGTTTGAATTGTGGTTATTTGTGGCCGTTGGGCATTCTGATTTTGGGATTTATTCGTATTAAGTTATTATTTAATCGTAGTGAAAAGTTGGGGTGTTACAGTTGGTATCAGAGCCCCGGTTTAAGATTACTTGGGAGACTCAGAATTAGAAGTTAAGACTATTGAGAGAAGTAGTACTTAACTATTGTGGGCTTTAGAACTCTGATAAGAACAAAGTACTTTTGGGAAGCACTAATGAGGGGAAGCTGCTATTTAGGGAAACTTTCCATTTTAGGAAACTTTCTAAGTTAGGAAACTTTCCTTTTATAGAAATTTGCTATTTTAGGAAAGAACCTAAAGGGAGGTTCTAAATGAAGATGAGTATGTACTCGAGTATGGCTTGAGTGATTGATATTTCCTTTAAGAATGAATTACGCTATGGGATACTTGTGATTTTAATGCTTGTGTGTTTACATTGTAGATCATGGACGGACTGAAGACAAAAACACCCAAGGAGAGAGCAATCGTAAGGGGTGCATGGACGATTAGGCAGCTTAAGGGACAATTGACAAAGAAAAAGAAGGAAGCGGACTATACCTTTGACAAATGGATGCAAACTAGAGGTTTGTGGTATAAGGCTCGAGAAGAAATAGAAAAGCTAAAAGAAGCAATGAACAAAAAGGATGAAGAAATAGCCAATATCAGGGAAGAATTTTATAGGAATTTCTACAAAGAACCAATGGCAGAAAATGTGGTGACTGAAGAAGAAGCCACCGAAATTGACATTATTGTGGAGGGCAGTGAAGCTGCCCCGATTATGATTGAAGATGAAGTACCGGAGGAAGAACCGGTCTCTAGGCCGAGAGGAAGGCCAAGAGGTTCAAGGAAAGTTTATGTGCCTACTGGAAGGCCTAGGGGTAGACCTAGGAAAAATGTAACCCCATGATTATGAGGGGAGTAGCCACTTATTTAGTATTCTTTTTAGAAGTTAGCATTCTTTCATTAAAAAGGTTTAGTATTATTTTTTTGTTCTATTAGTAAAGAACTTAGTGACTATTCTAGTTTAGTTCAGTTAAATAAATAAAAGTTATTTTTAAGTTAAGTTATTTCTTGTCATGTAATTCCTTAAGTTAAACTATGTTTGAATAAACTTAGTGAATGCGTTAAATTATAGTAATCAGTTCTGTGGGGACGGCCTATAAAAGTATAAAATTCGTTTGAGTACAGCGACTAATACATTTAAAGACCTAAAGTAAGGTCGATGCAGTCAAAGGTCTAAAGTAAGACCGATATATACATATAAGTATGTACGTGAAGTTAGTATGAGACCAAGTTAAGTATAGACTCTCGATGAAACAGTAAATTGTGAGGTCAAACCGACCTAGTTAAATCAATTGTCATTAATATGTAAAACCCGTTTTCGTGGTGGGTCATCAATCAGTGATAATTCAATCTTTCTTAACTTCAGATGTCTGGAAGAGGAAGAGGAAACCGTGGAAACGCTCGCAACGCGGGAAACCAAGGTAATGTTGATCCGAACATGGCGAACCTTCTGCAAACGCTGAACCAGACCGTGGCTGGAATCGGACAGGTGGTGAACCAACTAGCACAACCTCAAAACCAACCCCAGCAGGTACCAATGAGAGATCCGCTGGAAATGTTTCAAAGGAGGAAGCCGGACACTTTCTCCGGTACCTCAAAGGAGAAGCCGGAGGACTGGGTCAAGGATATGGAGCACATTTTTGAGACTTTGGAATGTACCACAGAGCAGAAGGTAGTTTTTGCAACATTTATGCTAAGGAGTGCGGCTCGCACTTGGTGGGATGCAGAAAAGAGAGCAGCTTTGGCTAGGGGTGAAGGAAATTTCACCTGGGAAAGGTTTAAAGTGGTATTCAATGAGAAATACTACCCGGCTAGTGTACGTCACGCCAGAGTGGCAGAGTTTTTGAATTTAACTCAAGGTGACAAGACGGTAGACGAGTATAGTGAAAGGTTCACAGATCTGCTGGAATTTGCACCAACCTTTTTCGACAGCGAGGAACAAAAGGCCAGGAAGTTCGAAGCCGGACTGAGTGATCGGATTCGATACAGAATCACTCCTCTGCAGTTAGCGACATATGGGTTAGTGCTAGACAGAGCCAGAATTGTAGAAAGGGAGTCTGATGAGTACCGCAGCAAGAGGGATGAAAAGAAGAAGTCTGGAGACAAGTCTACTAATAAAGATTCAACTGGGAACAAGGGACAGTTCAACGACCGAGACCGTGATAATCATGGAAAGAGGAAAGCTGAGGGAAGCTATGATCGTACAGCAAACAAGTACCCGAACAGAAACTTTGGAAACCGAACCGCGTACGATAAAGGAAAGGCTAAAGAGCAGGGGACCGCCGAAGTATGCCCTGCGTGTGATGGCAATCATAAGGCTGATGCGTGCAAATACAAGGACAGAAAATGCTATAACTGTGAGAAGATTGGGCACCCGCAGTGGAAGTGCCCAGAGCCGAAGAAGAATGCACAAACTCATGGGGTGAAGGCAGAAGACAAAAGTAAGACTGGTGGTCAGGGGCGTGTGTTCACCATGACTGCTAGAGATGCTAGAGCCACAAATGACTTGGTGGCAGGTACGCTTCAGTTATATTCTCGCAACGTATACGCTTTGATAGATTCTGGTGCCACTCATTCTGTGATTAGTTCTAAGTTGGCAAAACAGTTAAAATTGTCACCTAAGGCGTTAGAAGTGCCCTTGATAATTGATACCCCGACTAAGGAGTCGATCCCAGTTACTTCAGTGTTTCAAAGTTGTCCTTTAAGGATAGGCGATAGAGAACTCGAGGTTGATCTTATATGTCTGGATCTCAGTGATTTTGATATCATCCTAGGTATGGACTGGTTGGCTGCGTATCATGCCAAAGTAGACTGCTTTAGAAAAGAAGTGAATTTTGAATTACCCTCTGGAGGGGGATTTTGTTTTCAAGGGTCGAAACCAAGAGTCCGAACGGGTCTGATTTCCGTAATGAAGGCTCGTAAACTGTTAAGGAAAGGTTGTGAGGGATTTCTTGCGTATGTTGGTGAGTCAAACAAGAAAGAAGTGACCATCGAATCCCTCTCCATAGTAAAAGATTTCAAGGATGTTTTTCCCGAGGATTTGCCAGGAATACCGCCGGAGCGAGAAGTGGAGTTTTCGATAGATCTAGCACCTGAGACTGCACCGATTTCAAGAGCACCATATAGGATGGCTCCGCCGGAACTTAAAGAGTTAAAGGAGCAGTTACAAGAACTGTTGGACAAGGGCCTGATTAGACCGAGTGCATCACCGTGGGGTGCGCCGGTATTATTTGTAAAGAAGAAGGATGGGTCGATGAGACTATGCATTGACTATCGGGAGTTAAACCGTGTGACAATTAAGAATAAGTATCCTTTGCCAAGGATCGATGATTTGTTTGACCAACTCCAAGGTGCATGCTACTTCTCTAAGATTGATCTGCGTTCTGGTTACCATCAGTTAAGAGTGAAAAAGGAAGATGTAGCAAAGACGGCTTTTAGGACAAGGTATGGACACTACGAGTTCTTAGTAATGCCGTTTGGGCTGACAAATGCGCCTGCTGTGTTCATGGAGCTTATGAATAGAGTATTTCAAGAATATTTGGACAAGTGCGTAATAGTATTCATCGATGACATCTTGGTGTATTCGAAATCAAAAGAGGAGCATGAAGAACATTTGAAATTAGTACTACAGATTTTAAGGGAGCAAAAGTTGTATGCCAAATTTAAGAAGTGTGAATTCTGGCTGGAGGAAGTAGCGTTTTTGGGACATGTGGTATCTAAGAATGGGATAGCAGTTGACCCTGCAAAGGTTGAGGCTATAGTTAATTGGGAGAGACCAACTTCTGTTAGTGAGATAAGGAGCTTTTTGGGTTTAGCAGGGTACTACCGTAGGTTCGTGGAAGGGTTTTCGAAGTTATCTCTACCATTGACCAGGTTAACCACAAAAGGGACAAGATTTGTGTGGTCAGACGATTGTGAGAAGAGTTTTCAAGAATTGAAAGGGCGATTGGTGTCCGCGCCTGTTCTTACGTTACCAACAAGCAGTGATGGTTTTGTGATCTATAGTGATGCGTCATTGAAAGGTTTGGGTTGTGTGTTGATGCAAAATGATAAAGTGGTAGCTTATGCGTCTAGGCAACTCAAGAACCACGAGAAAAACTATCCTACCCACGATTTGGAGTTAGCGGCTGTGGTGTTTGCATTGTAAATTTGGAGACACTATTTGTATGGGGTACCTTGTGAAATTTACACCGACCATAAAAGTCTTAAGTACATTTTCACTCAGAAAGAGTTGAATATGAGGCAAAGGAGATGGCTAGAGTTACTTAAAGATTTTGATTGCAAAATCTTGTATCATCCTGGGAAGGCCAATAAGGTGGCTGATGCATTAAGCAGAAAGAACCATGGAACATTAGCGACTATGATTTCTAAGGGGGTAAGTGAACTGAGAGATAGTGAAATAGTAAAGCTAGAGGTTAAAGTTAAAGGCTATTTGGCTCAGATGAGTGTCCAACCAACACTGTTAGTGAGAATCAAGGAAGCTCAGAATGTGGATGACGAGTTGGAAGCGATTCACAAGGTTATCAGTAAGAAGGGAATGGTAGACTTCCGTGTTAGCGACGACGGGATCATGAGGTATCGATCAAGGATTTGGGTGCCTAATAATGATAGTATCAAGAGGGAAATTCTTGAAGAAGCTCACTGTTCAAGGTTTTCGGTCCACCCTGGGAGCACTAAGATGTATAAAGATCTAAAGGAATCCTTTTGGTGGAACAATATGAAGAGTGAGGTGGCGGAATTCGTTTCTAAGTGTTTGGTGTGTCAGCAAGTGAAAAGTGAACACCAGAAACCCGCGGGACTACTACAATCGTTACCTATTCCAGAGTGGAAGTGGGAACACATCACTATGGACCTGGTGATTGGACTTCCCAAGACGTTGAAGGGTCATAACGCAATTTGGGTCATAGTGGATAGGCTCACTAAATCGGCTCACTTTCTAGCAATCAAGGTGACTGATTCGTTGGAGAAGTTAGCTAAGTTGTACGTGGATGAGATCGTAAGGCTACATGGGATACCGGTCTCTATAGTGTCAGACCGAGATGCGAGGTTCACATCAAATTTCTGGAAGAGTTTACAGAAAGCGTTAGGGACGGAGTTAACTATGAGTACAGCGTTCCACCCTCAGACAGACGGACAGTCAGAAAGGACGATTCAAACTCTCGAAGACCTACTGAGAGCAACGTCGTTAGATTGGCAAGGAGCGTGGGATGATCATCTACCACTAGTGGAATTTGCCTACAACAACAGTTACCACTCTAGTATTGGAATGGCGCCGTATGAAGCTCTTTATGGGCGGAAATGTAGATCGCCTGCGTGTTGGGATGAAGTAGGCGAGAGAAAGTTAACTGGACCCGAGATTGTTCAAGTAACGGCGGATAAAGTTCAACAGATTCGCAAGTGGTTGTTAACTGCGCAGAGTAGGCAGAAATCGTATGCGGATAATCGAAGGCGCGATCTGGAGTTCCAAATAGGGGATCATGTATTCTTGAGGATCTCACCGACAAAAGGGGTCATGCGGTTTGGGATTCGTGGGAAGTTAAGTCCTAGGTACGTGGGGCCGTTCGAGATTCTAGAACGAATAGGGGCGGTAGCCTATAAGTTGGCTCTACCTCCTGTGCTATCTGGTGTGCACAATGTGTTTCACGTGTCGATGTTGAGGAAATACGTAGCTGACCCGAGCCACGTCATAGAGTACAAACAGTTACGTTTTCGTGAAGACTTGAGTTATGATGAGAAGCCGGTAAAGATTATAGACCGTAAAGATCAAGTTTTGCGGAAGCGAGTGATTCCGTACGTAAAAGTGCAGTGGAGCAACCACACGGAAAGAGAAGCCACGTGGGAGCTCGAAAGTGAAATGCGTGATATGTATCCCGCTTTGTTCGAAGATTAAGGTACGTTTAGTTTGGAGGACCAAACTCTTTTAAGGGGGTAAGAATGTAATAACCCGAACCTACCTTTTTTATTTTATTTAATTTAAACTCTTAATTATTAATGGGCCAAACTTTAATAATTAGTTTAGTCTAGTTATTGGGTCAAAAGTAGAAAGCCCAATTCATTAACTAAGAAGGATTAGGAGTCCAATTTAAAGTGGGGATTTGGGAAGTCCCATTAATATAAATACTCCCTCTTAAACCCTAAGGCTTTCTCAGTTACCGCAAAGAAAAAAAAAAAACGGGAGAGTCGAGAGAGAAAGAGAGCGGCGGATCAAGGAGCCGGCGATCAAGAAGCCGCATAGAGAGAAAGAAAGAGCGACCGGGAGCGAGAGAGAGAAGGCGATCGGGTTCGCAAAGGTAATTCTAGAACCCCCTCCAACTTTTCTCTTCATCTTTGTAATTCAATTTGTGTATCAAGAAACCTCACGATAGCAATTGGGCAACTAGGGTTTAATAGTATGGGATTAAGAAGGAAGAAGAAGATGGACTGCTTGTGTGTGTGTGCGGCGTTGGGTGTCGCTGAGGTGTGTGTGTGTGCGTGATGTGTGTGTACTGTGATGTGTTTGTGTGTGTGCGTGTAAGTGTAATAGCTGGTGGGTGTGTGTGTGTGGGTTGATGGTGGGTGTGTGTGTGTGTCTGAGGTGTGTGTCTGAAGTGTGGGTGTGCTGATGGTGGGTGTGCTTATCTGAATGTGTGGGTGTGTTCAGAGTGGTGGGTGTACCAGAGTGTGTGTGAATCAGAGTGGTGGGTGTGCCTGTCAGTAGGTGTACTCAGTAAGTGTGTGCAGAAAGTGTGAAATCAGTGTGTGTAATTTGTGTAGTGAAATTGAGAATTGGGGATTGACTAATAAAAACCCTAGGGGTGTTGTAGTCATTCTTAAAGTTACTGGTTAGCTAGGAAAGAGTTGATAGATGACTAAACCCTGAAATTAATTGAGTAAAAAGAAGTAAATTGGGACGGAAGTAAAATAGTATTGTTCTCATGTCTAAGGCTAGACTATTTCATGTTGTAGATTGTCCAAGCGGAGTAAAGCAAGCTAGTAGAACACGAAGCTAAGGTAAGGGATTACGCTCTTAGTTGTGTATTGATTCTTAATCCTTTGTTAGGATTCCCAATCTCTGTTTTATAAAGTAAACTATCTGTGTGGCTAGATAGTCTTTTAAACTATTCCGTTCTGCGAATTGTTCCGTCTTTTGTTATCCACTCTATTGATATTGTTATTGTTCAATAGGGGTATCATGTGTATGATTGATTTGGTAACCTTGGTGTCCAAGTGAGATGTGTATCTTTTAAAAGTGATCAAGTAAAGTTGTAAAGTTAAGCTTTGGTTTGTAAAAGCTCTTTAAAGTGAATTTTTATAATAAGTAAAGTGACTACAGTTATCCATAATCCCGAAACGGATAAGTGGACCCCTTACAGTTATCCATAGTTCTAAGTTGAACATGTGGACCCTTAGCATTGCTTGATGAAGTAACGTAGGTTATCATGATATACCGATTTTGGGTGCGGTCAGTAGAAACCCGAGCCCTGGGTACAGCACGTGCTTAATCCCTAAATGAAGTAAAGTAAAGTAAAGAAAAGTAAAGTGTGAGTAAAATGTTGTGTTTTGGAAACTGCCTCTGAAGCCACGTGTTTTCAAGTAATGAATTGTTTTTCATCAAGTAAATGTTTCTTTTCAAACTGAGTATTAGTTGATCATTGAGTTATATCCGTTCATTGTAATTCATTGTTACCGTTCGTTTCGGTCATCTCCTCTTAGTACCCGAGGGGATACCGTATGAACTTACTGGGCATTGTTCGCTCATTCCTTTCATCTTTTTCTCTCTCCAGGTTATAAATAAGCAGATCAGGAGTCGCAAGGTTTGGCGGCTTAGGAGTCATCTTTTAAATAAAGTTAATTAGTGGTTATGTTTCCGTTATGGTTAGGTTATAAACTTTACTTTCCGTTAGTTACCGTTTGAGCTAGTGGTTTGTACTAGCCGTTGCGGATTTGAACGTTGGTTAATGTTTGAATTGTGGTTATTTGTGGCCGTTGGGCATTCTGATTTTGGGATTTATTCGTATTAAGTTATTATTTAATCGTAGTGAAAAGTTGGGGTGTTACAGTTTGTGTTTCTACTCTTGCAAGCT
This sequence comes from Campanula takesimana, assembly GCA_026119855.1. Taxonomy (NCBI): domain Eukaryota; kingdom Viridiplantae; phylum Streptophyta; class Magnoliopsida; order Asterales; family Campanulaceae; genus Campanula; species Campanula takesimana. Next base: position 593,133 of record JAOWBW010000689.1, read on the forward strand.
TGATGATGATCTACCCGGTTTTTTTACTGTATAACTTCCGTCCCAAAATAAATCTTTTATCCCAAGATAAATGACCTTTTTTATTCAAAATGTGTTCATAAATGACCTTTACCAATTTATTTATTTTCAAATTTCATTTTATATTTGTAAAACTAACAATTTGAACACGGATAATGGAAAGGATATTTACGTTTTTTTACTATTAAATTTTTTTACTATTAAAAGTCAACTTTTTAAAAGTCTTTTACTTACATAGCAAATGCAAAAGTTTGTTCATTTTGGGACATTGGGAGAATATATTTTCAATATTTGTCATTTTAATTCAAAGGGGTTACACAGTATTGGCATTCCAAAGAAACAAAGAAAGTTAGAATTGAAATTCAAATCGAGACTACCTGTTCTCTCAACTAATAAATACAGTATAGTCATTTTATGTTGGGTACTACTATATACAATGCATGGATTTTACAAGGCATGGAGAAATGACCAAAATACCCTCATATATATACTGAAGATTTTTTTTTTTCCCCTTTCCTCATTTCAACAGTTCGTCTTCTCCCTCTCTCTCTCTCTCTCTCTCACGGCGACATCCATCCACCGGCACCTCAACAATCCGACCACCACCACCATACACAACCACAAATGAAGCCAAACAAGCTCCCTATCACCGGTGGAAAGTCCGGAGCCGCCTCTTCTACCGCCGCTCCAAAAGTAATCCTAATTTCTAAACCTAAATTTCAATTTGAAAACCCAACTATAATTTCTAAACCTAAATTATATAACGCTTAAATGTTGTGTACACCTATCCAAAATGATTCTAATTGTGATTTGTAACACAAATTGGGGTTTTTTGTTTGAATTGGTTACGAATTTGTGGGTGTATAATCTGGACATGTCGGGGTGTGTTTCGTATGAACACACACGAGATGCTTGTCCACATTTCGTGTATTAGCACACGAAATGTATACTGATTCTTGAAAAACTAGAAATGTTGCTTATTTATTGTCTTTTATTTAATTTTTTGTAGAGACGTAAACCTACGACTGCCTCTAATAGAAAGAGGAAGGCCGAGGAGGCAGCTGCAGTTAGAGGAGATGCACGTACCAAAAAGAAGCACGACAAGAATGTCTTGATTAAGCAGGTTGTGGAAGATGAGACAGATAGTGAGGGTACAGATTCTAGTACGGGGTCGGAGGAGGATTCATCTTCTGGTACTCGTTCCCGAGGTGCATCTGTGCATGAGGCACATGATTCTGGTGATGAGGAGGAGGAGGAGGAGGAGGAGGAGGAGGTGGAGGAGAGTTTATCTGTGAACAATACACGAGATATAACGTTTAATTTCGTGTGTTGTTCATACGAAATGTCTTCATACATGTCGTGTATTACCACACGACACACCTTATCATAAAAAAAAAATTATAAATAAATGTGGTAGGTTATATGATATTGTATGATGTTGGTTTCAATCTTATATGTAATCATTGTTTGTTTTCCAACTTATTATAACAAGAAACATATAATCTTTTTTAACAAATATGATAATTTCAAATATATAATCTTGAGTAGTTGGCATTCCTCTAATGTACAACTTATCATTAACCTCGTTTGGTAAATCATCGAAACAACTTAACTCGTTATATAACATGTTTAATTAACTCATTATATATAATCTTGATTAGAAATATAACACCATAATTCATTAATTTAATATAGTATATGCACATCATAACATCGTTTGTTAGTTGATAAATAAAGTGGTATCACTTTAACCTAATGAATGTGATAGGTTATATATGATATTGTATTATGCATTATAACATGTTTAATTACCTCTTTAAATATAATCTTGATTATAAACATAACACCACAATCATTTGTTAGGTGATTATAAATAAAGTGGTATCACTTAAATGTGATAGGTTATATGATATTGTATGATCCAATATGACGTTTGTTACTTGTCATGTCTAAGTGTATAAATTTTGCTCAATTAACAACACAATTCAATAATCTAACATAGCATATGCGTATCATTAACATCATGTTGCAAATCATCGAAGAACATCTTCATTTGGACATGTCGTGTGAATATACACGAGCATAGGGCAATATATCGTATGACTTGGTACGACATGTGTGACACAACATGTCTTATAAACTATACACGACCTGTTCATATTCATGTCGTGTATGGTTGTACGACATATTATAATATAACTCGGATAAATGAACACGACTGAACATTTTATACAATTGGTATATCTCATGTGTTTGTACACGACACAAAGCCTTCAAGTCGTCCTTTTGCACACGACACGCGAAGGGTAGTTTTGCCATTATTGGTGCCTTGTATGTAATATGCCTTGTATATAGAATTTACCTTTTATGTAAGACAAATTCTCAGGTACAACCGCCGCACGGGCCTGCGGCGGGCCAAACCCGCTAGGTCCGATCCGTCCGACCCGCCCGCCTTTCCTCCACTGCCAGCGCGACACGTGGCACGCTGTGAGCCACTCGCTGGTTCACCCAATCGCGCGCTGCCACGTGTCGCTTTTAAAAAAAAACCCAAAAACTTTAAAATGCTATATCTTGAGATTTATAACTCAGAAAAAAAAATTAAAAATACCGTTGTGTTCGTCTCGACGAGGCGAATAAAACTACATAGGTCATGATATGGTTTGAGTTTTTTTTTTTTAAAAAAAAACATTTTTATACACATAAAAAGTTTGAGTTGCTTGTCAACTGAGATGTAACACTCTGTTCTAATAAAAGTAACAATTTCATATTCAAAAAGTAACACTTTTTACAGTAAAATGTAACAGCCATTTTACAAAAAAAAAAAATTGGTTTGCATTTCAATTGTTACTTTTTCAATTAAAAATTGTTACATTTCAGATATAATGTTACATTTTAGAATATAAACTGTTACAATTGAGAAAAAAATGTTACATTCATTTTTTATAAAATGTAACATTAGTTTAGGTTGTCAATCCTATGTTAATTTTTGAAAAAAAAAGTGTTACATTTGAAAAAAAGAGTGTTACATTCATTTATAAAAAATGTTACATTAGTTAAGTTGTCAATTTTTATGTTGTCTTTTAATCTATTGCAGCAAAAATGTGGTACATTTTTTTTTTAAAAAAAATATTACATTTGAAAGAAAAAAGTGTTATATTTCGTTATAATAAGTGTTACTTTTGTTGGGAGGAAAAAAAGTTTTGGGTGACAAAAGAAAATCGAAAAGAAAAAAAAATCGCCTGGCCCCGTCGCACAGCGTGCAGCGGGTGTACAGGAGACTGCCTCTTTATGCAAAAGCCTGCGTAATGAAAGATGTCACGGTAAAACTTGAAAGTCAGAGTGGGACTTTTGTTTTCATAAAAAAAAAAAACTTTGTTTTTATATTAATTTTTACCGATTTTTTTTTGTATTTTCATACATGCAAAACTAAATGTTTGGAATGAGGATTATAAGATTATATATGAATATATATCACTATTGTTTTTAAAAAAAAAGTAGAAAATTTTAAATATCTTTTAAAAAGAAATTTAGATACCCATTTAGGGCAACTCCAATGGTGGATTTTGATACCCCTTCAAAGTCATTGCATCTCCAATAGAATAAAACAGAGGTAGCGAAATTTGGTATGATCCTAACAAAAAAGGTAGCAAAATTACTACCTTGCTAAGGACCTTCACGCTCACACTATCCCTCACGTTCTGCACGCGTGCATGTAAGCAAATTTGTGGCTTAAAAAGGGAAGCACGTGGGCTTCTTCCATCATTAAAGCCAAACAGAGAGGTTTCAATTTCAACATTGTTTGGTTTTGAATTTGTTATACTGGTTGATAACTAAAAAGATGACACATGGCGAATTTGTGAATAGTTAGAGATTAATTACTCTCCCAAATACATAATATTTAAATATTTTTTCAGTTTTCATTTAATTAAAAATAAGTTTAAACTTTGTTAGATATTTATTTTAGGATAAATTTTTTTAAAAATTAAAATAGTTGTGGAATTAAAAGCAATTTATTTGACTATTTATATAATAGTCGGAGATTACTAGATTGAATTTAATTAATACTTCTCCGTCTCAAAGTAAATATTCCAAAAAAAAAAAAATCAAACTATTTTCATCAAGATTTTTTTTTTAATTTTTTAATTGAACATTCATTGAGACGAATGTAGTAAAAAAATATAATTATAATTTTACAAAATATTTTTTTATAAAATTAATTAAAGTAATGATTCTACTTTAAATATTATTATCATGTTAAAAGTATTAATAATGTTAACGATTATAAAAAATCATTTGAACCACAAATTTGATACCCATTGTTGGAGATAGTTCTTTTGGTACCATGTGAATAGTGGTTCATAGGTATCAAATTTTGATTTTGATACCTATGGAGCAAGTACCACCATTGGAGTTGCCCTTAGGGACGGAGGGAGTAGTTACTTTTGGCCAACTACGGCTTGACCAATACTCCCTCCGTCCCAACTTAAGAGTAAAAAAATTTTTGGGTTCAATAATTAAGGAAAAGTTGATGTATTGTGAATGTTGATAGTTAGTAGGAGAGAGAAAGTGGGGTAGAGAAGAGTTAGTGGATAATTGTTGTGAGTATGATATGTAGGACCCACTTTCCATTTTTGGATTTTGACTCTTGAGTTGGGACGCCCTTTTGGGAAATTTTTTACTCTTAAATTGGGACGGAGGGAGTATTAAAAAAGAAGAGGGCCTAAAACAAGGGGTCTTGTAGTCTTCTAGACTTTGATTTGAAAATCACAATTTTTTTTTAGGGAACTAGTTTCTTCATAAATTATATAAAAAAAATGTTTTTAAATATTTGTTACATGCTTGTAAGTAGAAAAAAAATGAATTTTCTATAATTTAGCTGCTCTTTGAAAATTCAAAGACATGTTAAACAAGATCTGGAAAGTTAAAAATAAAAATTGAGTTTGCATAAGAAAGCCAAAATCTATACTTCGTATAGTATTAAAGTAGGTGAAAATGACTTTGAGCATGACACCTCATCCAATTTTGGGTTAATCTTGCTGTTGGTCCCTAAAGGGGCAACAAGGGTGTGAAAATCGCTAGAGGGGGGGGGGGGTGAATAGCGTTTTAAAATTCTTTTCAAACCCTTTTGCAATTCAATGGCAGATGCGCACAACTCTTATTTTGGCTAAGTATAGCGCGCAGCAAGAGTGTGAAATGCACAGCGGAAAATTTAAGGCAGCTCTGCGCAGGGTATACTGCGCAGAGATAAAAACGCACGCGCTAAGTATGAGGCTAAAGAGTGGCGCAAAATGGGATTCTAAGGCAAATGAGCAATAACAATTATAGCATCAAAGAGTGGCAATCTGAAAGATCAAACAAAGCAGTTCATAAAAGGTTAAGCAGGGAATATGCAATAAGTAATGAACATGGTATTTGGAGAGGTTCGATCGATGAAAGATCTACATCCTCTACCAAGATGGTTAGTCTTGGATTTCTAATGGAGATCTTATTATATGAGAGAGTATTACAAATTACAACATTATCTATGAAGAACAAATCCTAGACTAAACCGGTGTATCTCAAGAAGTTAGATCAAAATGATCAAAGCTTCAAGAGGTGTGTGTGTGACAGAAATTCTGGGCTCTATGAATATGAAAGATGAAGAGCACCAAGAATTCTGGTGAAATAGGCTTTGTGATATGAGCAGGAGTTTTGAAGGTTTGAAGATCTTGAAGGCTGTTCTAAAGAATCTGAAAATACTATGCAGCAGTCTTCAGATCTTCATAGTTTCTCAGTGAAGCATGAAACTCGAGCTCTGAAGCATAATGGCCAACAAGAGGAGCTTGATCAAAGATGATGATCAAGGGCCGATGAAAAGGGCTAAATCCGAAGGCAGCTTGGAAATGAAGATGAGCAGGCCATTTATAGCTGAGAGCTTGAATATAGCCGTTGGAGCTCTGAGCAAGGACAATGAGCTGGCACAACATGATTGGCGCGCAACTGTCCTTTATAGCCGTTGGGGCTCTGATCAAAGATGATGACCTGGCACAATATGATTGGTGCGCAGGTGATTTAGAGCCGTTGTAGACTGAGCATGAAGACCAAATTCAAAAGCTTCTTCTAGAAGGTTGACAGCTGTCTTCACTTGAGATATTTCTTTGAAGCGTGTCTCCACCAATGGTTTTGCTGAGTGTGCTTATTTTGTCGTTTGTGCACACCTCAGCTTTTTAATAAGCGTGCATCTTCTAAGCGTTTTCCAAACTTTCCAGAATGTGAGATCAGGAGATGAGGAACTTGACCAAGGTTGTGTCCGCGCACAAAAGGCATGCGCATTGCCGGCGCGCATGGATTCAGCGCATGAGCAACATGCGCACCATGCTTGGTCACAAAAAGATCTCTTTGGAGTTTAGGAAATAAGATCTTAAAAACTGAGCAGGGTCAAGGGCTGCGCAATATATCTATGCGCAGTGGCGACCTGCGCAGAGAACATCCTGCGCAGTGAAACGAATCCTGCTTAGGAAATCTTCGATCTTTAAAGCTTCAAGTCTTATAATCTAAGCCTATACTATAACAAGGACTTAGCTAAAAATTGAAGTTATAAACTTCTTTACATGAGGTCCTAAAGTCCATAAAAATACTCATAGGTGATGGTATCAATCAATTCTAACAAATGTAGGAGGGTTAAGTGATAAGCATACCCAACACTTGCTCCAAAGCCACGTCAGATTCATGGCATTAAAAGCCAAACTTTTCGGTTTTTGCTAACTAGACATAAATAATAGATTATCTTCTTAGTTATGGGTATGGGTACTAAAAATATGTATGAAAGTATTAAAGTAGGCGAAAATGACTTTGAACATGACACCTCATCCAATTTTGGGTTAATCTTGCTCCTAAGCTTGCCACGTCAGATTCATGGCGTTAAGAGTCAAACGTTTCGGTTCTTGCTAACTAGATATAAATAATAGGTTATCTTCTTAGTTATGGGTATGTGTACTAATAATATGTATGAAACTAGATATGTCTTAGAATTATAGTTGATAAGAAACTAATGTTAAGAACTACTCCCTCCGTCCCACCGAAAATTGCAAAACTTACCGAAATGGGCGTCCCATAGAAATTGCACATTCCATAAATGAAAAGTTTTTAATACTTTTTAATTAGTGGGTCCCACTTCTCATACTCACATCCACTAACCCACTAACTATTCTCTACCCCACTTTCTCTCTCCCACTCAACTATCAACACTCACAACACATCACTTTTTTCACTTTTTCCCTTAATTCTTGTGCCATAATTTTTTTTGAAGTTTCCGTCGGGACGGAGGGAGTACATGATTCTTGAAAAATATGTTATACCTAATAGACATATACTCTTATATATATACTAGAAGTATAGACTTGGTAGGCCTAGCATTTAAAAACATCAATAAAGTGATGCATAATTATCCATCTTTTCGGCTACTTATACATTGATCATCCTAATTTAACTTTTTATATAATAAAATGCATTGTTTTGTAATAGAATATAAAGAGTCTTGCTTGGAAATGCATTGTTTTATGATGGAATACATAGAGTTTTGCAAGTCAAATTAAATCTCTTTTAAAAATACATAGAGTTTTGATAATAGATAAAGAACTTTAGCTAACGTCAAGAGGCAAGAAGATGTTTAATAAGCATTGGAGACTTAGTAGTTGGAAAATCACACAAAAAATCTTTAGTAAACTAACCACTATTATCAGATTTTATGCTTCTTTTCTCTATCTATCTCTCTCTCTCTCTCTCTCTCTCCAACGCATCTCATTTTATTCTTTCACAATTGTGTTTTCTCTCAAGTGGGTTAGAAGACATGATTATTTTGGCTTATTTAACATTGCTTATCACTCCATGTAAGTAACATTGTTAATTATCTTCCATATCTCATACTTCATTTTTCATCTCTTTTTTTCTTTTAATTTAAATTTGAAATTTGTAGTTCTATCTAATTTATATTTACAATTATTTTGTTTTTCATTTTCTTTTTTCTTAATTCACAGTTTGATACATATTAGAAATTCAAATATTATTTTCTTTTTTCATTTGTGTTTTCTTTCGGGGTGAGATTTATTTTTGTTATTTATTTTTACTTTCTTTTGTGTTTTATTTATGTTTTTTGATTTCATATTGACTTTAGTTTTAGTCTTCATATTCATTTACCACTTTCATATTTGGTTTGATTTTATTTATTATTTTTGTCAATTTTGATTACTTTTGTTTATTGTTTTTTTTATATTAAAATTTGCACTTTCGTATTTCTTAGTACATTTTTCTATGATATGTGTTTTTATATTTATTTTCTCAGTTAAAATTGTACTTTTTTTGTTTTGATTTCTTATTTATTTCCACGTTATTTTAACATTCTCTTTCTATATCTATGTACTATATGTTGGGGTGCAACCCAAAGTCCCACATCGGCAATTAAGGAAACAATTGCAAGGTATATAATGGCACCCACCCACTTCATTAGTATGTGGCCTTTTGGGAGATGCCAAAAACAAATCCGTACGGGCTAGGCCCAAAGCGGACAATATCATACTAATGTGGGAAAGTGGTGGTGGTGGTGGTCGCGGTCCCTACAAGTGGTATCAGAGTCATGGTTCGGATGGGCCCGACCGGGTGGATCGTGTGTGTGCTTTATATGGTGGGGTTCCCCTTGTGCGACATAGCGAATCGAGTCTTGCAATCGAGGGCGATGGTGTTTCGCGGGCGGTTGGTACAAGCTTTCGCCGATATGGGCCAGAGGAAACACTGCGGGCCCTAGTGGTGTGGTCCTTGGATAAAACACTTACAGTTCAATGAGAAATGATTGCTTTTAATTTGTGAGAGATGGGAGGTAAGTTTATCATTTCTTAACTTTTACAATTTGCTATTTTACATGGGAATTTCAAGAAATCTAATATAAACTTAATACTGTTGAAAATATTATTTTATAAAAATGGGTTATTAGATTATATGAACTCCACATCTATTTTCTATTAGATCTTCTTCTTTATTTTTATTTTAACTTTTGATTTACTTTATTAAATTGATTATTGTTTAGTGATCCAATTTTTCTGATGGAAATACTTAATTTAATTCATTTGTATTTAAATAATTAAAGGGTTAATTATTCATTATTTTTTAATTAATTTATAAATATCATATTAATTGTACAAATTTAATTTTTACATACACACATGCACTTTCCTTCCCTCTATATAAACTTTTATAAAAAGCCCTCCATATATTTATAAATTATTAATTGGTCCATTAAAAATAATTACTTTATATTATATATCCATCCGGATAATATTTTGTTGGGAGGATTACAAGAAAGAACAAAATTACAGAATAAATAATAAATAGATAAAACTGGAAAAAATAATAAACAGAAACTGGACTGTAGTTTTGTGCTGAGCCGTGTGTTGAACACACTGTCCTTAAAAATTATTCACTCCCTCACCGTTAGTGCTTGAGGTTGTAGTCGGACGCTAGTCTCCCAGGATAACTCGCACGAACCGGATGCTTCCCAGCATTATAAAACTCTGGCGAATTGAAATTGCGCCTGGACAGTATCACCACCAATGCAATGCAGGAGGCCAAAGGATGATTGAACAAAATGCAACGAAAGAGTGGAAACTGTGTGTTTCTTGTGTGTTCTTGCACTGGTTTGCTGCTCTATTTATACTAGTCCAAAAACTGTTCCACATCCGAAAATTAATTAAAATGATAAGCTCAATCCTTAATTAATTTCTGAGATAAGATAAAGCAAGGCTCTTCACTTTGGTATTCCAGTTCAGATGGGATGAATCTGATTTGAGAAAAAAAAAAGACTGTAAAATAAAAAATAATTGCAAAATGGTGCTACATTCGTCATTCGTGTCCGCACATGAGTTCAATGGTTCCAAGCCAATTTGGGTCCATGATTTGCACCCCTGCGCGCGAGAGAGGGTCTTTATGCTATACAAGCTTGAACACTATTCAAATGCTCAAGCCTTTATACTAGCTCCTTTTCACATTTCCTTTCCATGTGGGATAAACTCATTTTCCCCATTTCAACCCACCAACTTCAAGCCTTGGTATCTCATTCATCCAAACACCAAATTGAACAAATGAATACATTATCTCAATGTTCTCATGGAGTAGACACAAACCCACAAACAATTTTATCATTCGACAAATTATTCATCAAGGAAATAAATCATATTTCCTTCACAAATACACAATTTTTCCAACATATTTTATAAAAAATTACTTATTATATTTATAATTATCAAATGATGCGTCGGTACCCTAGTTTATGTAGAATAAGAAAGTTAAAATATGTTGAAATTAATTCTGATGAGACCGAGCCTTCTAGGCCAGATGTTCTGCGGTCCAAACCGATGCGACCTAATCCGCCCGAACCGGACTTGAACTCTTGGGGCCGAACCGGCGAAGACTGCGGGCAAGCAAGCCCGAGGGGTCCGATCTCCCTGATATATATGCCCGAGATGACTCTGCCTCCCGCTATCCTGAGGAGCCCGTAGTGCCCAGCTGGCACAAACGTACACAAGACGTCGCCTATTCGTACCTGACACACCATAACGGTTGGTGATGGAATCATGCTTCCCTGACAAACACGCCACCTTCCCAGCCACTCTCCTGACCGATCCACTGAGGACTCGCCACGTGTCCATCCAGTGCCAGGGCAGTTAGTACCTTGTGCATGTTTCTTTCTCCTTGTCATATATATACTTCTTTTTGCTCCCATGGGCAAGGTACGTGCTCTATCCTACTCACACACACAAGGTCTTCATTGAACCTTCCACTTAGGTTTTCCTCAGAGATCTTACTCTCACACCCGAGGGCCTAAGCCGGATTCCAACCCAGCTTTGGTCTTAACGGTGTTCTTGTCTGTGTTGTGATCAGGATCAAGAGACAGCTAAATTGGAGTTCTATCTCCGTGACCCCAGAAATATAAGGCGTCATCAGTGGTTCCATTGCCGGGAATCGAACAAATTTCCTAGTGCAATCTTTTCATCGTACTTGCTTGCTTAATCTTCGTTCATATCAAAATCATCAAAGTACAGTCTCCGTACGTTTCGTTTTTAGCCGTTCAACATCATTCCTCTACTTTACGGTTCCCGAAATATAGCTCATCCTTCCTGTTGATTCCCACTCACAATGACTGGAAAAGAGATCCTAAATCCAGACGCTAGCCCTTCGAAACAAAGGCCTCAAGGGTCTTCCCTTGCTAGGCTGGGAGAGAGGACGCTTAACGGCAACTCATACACTCCCTCTCAAAGAGCCAGGAGAGAGATAGATCTGAGGAATCAGATTGAAACCTCCAAAGCTAATAAAGCTCCAAAACCCCCCGTCACTCCTCTCACTCCTGACCAAATTCAGAAAAAAATCCAGATCCTGAAAGACAGGCAAAACCTGGTAGCAGAAGGGCTTCAGCTAAACCTGGCCCTGGAAGAACTGTTCGATGCCGAGGCTGATGCTAGGAACTCCCACGAAAAGTCAAGAACCCACGGTTCTAAAAGCAGAGCCAGCAAAGTGGAGGGAAAGAGAAAACGAGCAATCGTCGTGGAGGATGACGACGAGGAGAAAGAAAGGGGAAGGAGTGAGGAAGGAGAATCACAGCCTAAGAAGTCCGGAAGCCATTTCAGAGAAAGGGTGATCGCTAAAGCTGGCGGTGAAATCGGTCGAGCAAGCAAAAGAGCAACGACTGGAGAAGGGACTGACCACAAAGTCCAGAGAATGATCAAAGAGTTATGGGAGTCCAAACAAGGGGTAGCAAGTGTGTTGGGCCCATAGATGCTTTTGCCCCCTGGATAACTGATTCACCAATCCAGCGGGGAAAGGTCCCTACGCTAAACGCTTATGATGGCTCATCCAATTCAAAAAGCCATGTTGGGCGGTTTGAAGGCTAGATGGCTTTATTTTCAACTGATGAGGCCGTGAAATGCAAAGCTTTGGCATCCACCTTCAAAGGGAAAGCGTTGGGATGGTTGCTAGCCCATAAACCACGCTCTATCTGCAGCTATGAGCAGTTGCGAACCTCATTCTTGAATTCGTTCGCGGGCGCGGGGGAGGTCGCGAGGCCAAAGTCGGATTTATGCAGCGTTAAGCAACACCCCGGGGAGAGCACGAAGGCATACATTACTCGGTTCAGAAAGATGCCGAGCAGATCGTTGACCTAACCAGGAATGACATCGAGCTATGCTTCTTGGGAGGATTAACATCCTACACCTTGAGGCAGGAGTTCGCTTGCCAAAAGACAGAGGGAACAGAATAGATGTATAATAGAGCTATAGCTATGGCCGGAGTGGAGCCCTCATTTATGGATGATGCCCGCGGGAGCATAAGGGGGAGGATCGAGCCCACTCATGACTCAGGATACCACCCGGGCTACCCAGGGAGTAGCGGTGGCCGGAACCGAGGAAGACCGAGGGGAATGACAAATTTCAAGCCTCGCACTGACAACGCCTTCACCCCTCTGATCGCACCCAGAACCGAGATATTACGGGCAGAATCTTTACCTCCCCCACCCCCGTTAGAAAGAAAGCCCTACGAGGCAAACAAAAAGAAATGGTGCGGGTACCATGAAAGCCACAGGCACAACACGGACGAATGCTTCCAGATGAAGAAAATAATACAGCAGAAGGTGGAATCCGGAGAGTTAAAAAAATGGGCCACGGGGTCCAGCAGTAAAGGTGAAGCCCCGCGGGGAAATGTTCAATACGTCAGAGACAATGATGTAGACGGGGAAGGACGTTATGACATTCAGTATATAGGAGAGGAAGCCCCAAGCAACACCCAGCTTTCCATCCAGATCAGACGACTGGAAAAAGTATTCTTGATACCCACTTACCCGCCCGAGCAGGAAGAAATGGACGGTTTCAAAAGGAGTGAATTGGCATCCACCCTTTTCCATTCAACACAACCATTAACGATCAAAATGGCTATAGGAAGGGCGGACATTGGAAGAGTCCTCATTGATACCGGGGCTTCGCGGGATATATTGTACTTCCACTGCCTGGAAGAAATGGGAATGTCCGAGGCGCACTTAACTCCGTACTGTTGGTAGTGGTGCCCTAGGCACGTTTAATAAACGTTGTAATTGTTATCATTTATTTCATATCAATAAAGAGATGTTTTGATTATTATTGTTGTTCATGTTTACTTATAATAATCCTCGTCCCTAGTACTTGTTAAGCACTAGTATAAAGGCTAAATGGTCATGTTAGATTTATGGGTACTTGTTTGGAACAAGGTACTGGACATGACCCGCTGTATGAGATTTATGTCATGGTCTATGTCGAACATATATCTCATATTAGTTATGTCATTTGAATCCTTAGACATGAAGTTATTATAGTCTTCCACTTGATGAACATTGTGTTTGACATATTCAAACGCTACCTTAACACGGTAGTTATAAAGGGTATGATTGGCATAATCGGATTCCCGTTGGGAAGAATAATAAGCTAAATGGATTTGTCCCTCCACGGAGAGATGTCAAGCTTGGGCCCCTCGAAGGAATGATGTTGAAGAAATGTTCGGCCGGACTCAAATGGATGGATTGGATCAATAGCATTTGAATCATCAACATATTCGGAATCGAGAAAGTATTGAACAAGACAAGTTGAGTGTTTGACCATGACTTGTGTTCAAAGACATCGTGGACAAAAGGATTGTGACATATTCTAAAGGAATGCGAACTTGTATCTAGTTATACTATTTGGGTAGGTATGACGGTTTGCTAGAACCTAATCATATCTTATGGTTTCATGTTTGAGCCCATTGCCAACTTAGTATAATCCTAGAGGGTCACACACAATAGAACGAATCATAAATAAGAGGACTACATTGGAATTTAGGGTCGAAGGACCTCCAAGGAATTTCTGGAAAAATTCTGGGCTTCCTGGTCAACCAAGCGGGCGCTTGAGTTGGACCAGGCGGGCGCTTGAATGAATTCTGAAAAGATCTGGACCTTATGGTCAAATAAGCGGGCGCCTGGGTTGGACCAGGCGGGCGCTCGGTCTGGCGGCAGAATAATTCCTAATTCGATTAGGAAAGGTTTTTGGCACAAGTTACCTATTTGGAATAGGTCTTAATTGTGTATAAAAACACCAATTCGGCCAGACCATCTTAAGTAGTACTTTTGTGAGTCTCAAAGAGTTTGAGAGAGATTTTATTTTGTTCTAAGATATCCTTGATTGAGGAACAAAATAATTCACAAATAAATTCCATATAGTTCTTTATTAAATTGTGAAAGTGTGTTTCATAATTATTGGTCTAGCAACCAAGATCAAGGAGCCTCTTGATATTCGTTCGAAGTGTGGACACCGCTAGAGGGTGAATTTTATCATCTACAAAGTTCGTGATTTTTGTCCGTGATAAAGTTTCAAGTTTCTCCACCAAGACCAAAGAAAACTTTGATAGTCATCAAGGGTTAGTTTTTCATTTATTCATCATGTTGTATTTGATTTAATCATATGAACGGATCCATGGTTTTGGGTTTCTTAAAATTTTAATTGCTATATTCCGCTGCGCATGAATCTTCGAAACCCAACAGTGGTATCAGAGCCCCGTTCATGTTGATTATTTCAATACCTAGATCATGTTATGTGTATATAAATTGTTTATGTGCCTTGCATGATATGAATATTGGAATATATGATGTTTATGTGTTATGTGATTTTATGTGGTTTATTGTTTTGCAACTTTAATCGCACGATTCAATCGCAATAAATATTATGATGGATTCAGAATTGTTGATTATTAATTTTGATTGGATCAAAGTTTTAATAATCGGAGAAAAATAATTTTGAGACAAAATTTTCGAACTTTAAAAATTCTGTACCATTCTGACCATTCAGGCGCCCGCTCGCTGAAGACCAGGCGGGCGCTCGCTGGTCAAAATCTGTTCTGATTTTGGTTAAAATCTGAATATGGAATTTTCGATAAATTCGACAAAGCCAGTAACAGAACCAGTCCAGACTTGCTGATCTGGAATGGGTTTTGGGTAGTTGGTTTGTGTGTGGATTTTGGGGTTTGATTTTCCTATTTGTTTTAGTCTTGTGATTCCTAGATTGGTTCAAGTTTTGGATGGCTAATCTGCGTTCATCGAGATTGTGTTTCCCAAAATTGATCGCAATCAAAGTTTCAAAGATAAAACGAAGTTAGAATTATGAAGAGTTCATAATTGCTAAAATTGAGAAACAAAGTTCTTGATTCAAAGTTTGGAGATCCATGTGGAATTGTGGATGCAATTGGCCTACGTTCATTGAGACCATCTATTGCTTAGTTTCGGCCACATGGACTACTTTCTTGGTTTCTTGAATTAGTGCGGGATTGTGGTTGCCTAATGGCTTAGTTCGACCGTACTTCTTGTTGTCTTGATTTGGAGATAATAACCAAAGTTGAAATAGTCTCATCCTCATAATTATAGAGAAACTAATGACACATAAATATCATGCTTAAATTAATGGAGATTAATTTAGTGGCTAAATTTGATGTGTAACATGTTTATATTATGTGCTCATAAATATGTTATATGCTATATGTGATGAACCTTCAAAGAAAGTTTTAAGTCCTTCATTGCCATGCCATGATTAAAACACTTGTTTATACATGGGTGATCTTGATGTGGGTTCGCCTTCGTGAGGTGCATTAATCTTATTCATGTATGAGCAAGATAAGGTTCATTAATTTAATGTGGGCTTTCCTCCGCAAGGTGCATTAAATTGAATGGTTCCTATGTGTTTAAAATGGTTGGACTTAATTAGGCGTCAAAACAGTTTTGGGCCTAGGCAAAAGATGAGATTAAACATGTTTTTTTGAAATTGGATTTCTCAAAGAATCTCATAAAAGGATCTAAGAATCATATGGGATATGATTGACATGATTGTCTACCTAATTAATTTAGTTTTGAGCGGTCCGCCTCCGTGGACTCAAAAGTTAAATTAAAGTTGGATCTTAGCCCAATTAAATTATATTATACATTGGATGTATATGAAGGTTATATAATTTAGTGGGAATATTTTGTTTGAAAAATACGTTATTTATTTCTTTAATGAAAAACCGGTACTTATTAAATTTTGGAAATTTTGCATATTTGTAGATAATGACTACTAACACTCAATCAATTTCGTTGCGATCGATCCTTGAGAAGGATAAGCTCCAAGAGAATGGTACTAACTTTATGGATTGGATCCGTAGCCTAAGAATTGTTCTAAGGCAAGAAGATAAGTTGTACATTCTCGACGGACCTCTTCCTGCTGAACCAGAACCTACTGCCCCTAGGGCAGAAAGAGACAATTACAAGAAACATCGTAATGATTCTAGAGATGTAAGTTGTCTCATGCTTGCTACTATGTGCTCAAAACTCCAACAAAGTTTGAAACATTTGGAAGCCTATGAGATAGGCGTGGAGTTAAGAGCCATGTTTCAAGAGCAAGCTAGGCAAGAGAGGTACAAGACCATTGTTGCATTCACTACTTGCAAAATGAATGAAGGGCAACAAGTGAGTCCTCACATGCTGAAAATGAAAGGTTATGTGGAGCACCTTGAGAAACTTGGCTATCCAATCCCATTGGAGCTAGCCACGGATCTCATTCTTAATTCATTACCTAAGAGTTATAATCAGTTTGTGATGAATTATAACATGCATGTAATGGATAAGAATCTCTCCGAGTTGCATGGGATGCTTAAAACTGCGGAGATGAAGATTGCGGAGAAAGGTTCTCCCGTGCTCTTAGTTCATGATGGGAAGAAGGCTAGTGCCAAAGAAAAGGGTAAGAAAGTTGTCAAACCCAAGATAAGCAAGGCAAGTGTTGCCAAGGCTTCTGAGTCAAAACCCGATTCACAAAAGGATGCAATCTGTTTCCATTGTCAAGAAATTGGTCATTGGAAACGTAATTGCAAGGCTTTCTTGGAAGAGCAAAAGAAGAAGAAGGGCAGCAAGGCTACGTCGACTTCAGGTATCTATATGATAGATATTCTCCTTTCTACCACTTATTCCTGGGTATTGGATACCGGATGTGGTTCTCACATTTGTTTAAATGTGCAGGGTCTAAAGAATAGGAGACTGCTTAAAGATGGTGATATAGACCTACGTGTGGGGAATGGAGCAAGAGTTGCTGCATTAGCCGTAGGGACTTATGAAGTCACTTTACCTTCCGGATTAATTCTTGTTTTGAACAATTGTTATTATGTTCCGGATTTAAGTAGAAATATTATTTCAATTTCTTGTTTGGATAATGAAGGTTTTAAGTTTCTTATTGAGAATAAGAAATTTTCTATTTATTTAAATGATGTGCTTTATGGTATTGCTAATTCATTTAATGGCCTTTATATCTTGGATGTCAAGAATGAAAATAATGACAATGTCTATCATATAAATAAGAAATCTAAACCTAATGATGTAAATCATACTTATTTGTGGCATTGCCGTCTTGGTCATATTAATGAGAAGCGTATCTCAAAACTCCATGGGGACGGTCTCTTGGGTTCATGTGACCTCGAGTCATATGATACTTGCGAGTCGTATCTTCTTGGAAAAATGACTAAGACACCTTTTACCAAGTTAGGTGAAAGAGCAAGCGACTTATTGGGGTTGATACATTCCGATGTATGCGGACCATTAAGTAGCAATGCTAGGGGAGGATTTCAATACTTCATAACCTTCACTGATGATTATAGTAGATTTGGGTATGTTTACCTAATGAAACATAAGAGTGAAGCATTTGAGATATTTAGAATATTTCAAAATGAAGTAGAAAAACAACTTGGCAAAAGTATTAAGGCACTTCGATCAGATCATGGTGGAGAATACTTGAGTCAAGAATTTGATAATCATCTAAAGAATTGTAGAATAGTTTCACAATTGACTCCACCCGGAACCCCACAATGGAATGGTGTGTCCGAGAGGAGAAATCGGACTTTGTTAGACATGGTTCGATCAATGATGAGTCAAGTTGATCTTCCAATATCCTTTTGGGGTTACGCTCTAGAAACCGCTGCTTTCACACTAAATCGTGTTCCAACTAAATCGGTTCAAAAGACTCCATATGAGATGTGGAGCGGAAAGAAAACTTGTTTATCTTTCATGAAGATTTGGGGTTGCGAAGCTTTTGTCAAAAGACTTGTCTCTGACAAACTTGCACACAAATCTGACAAATGTATTTTCGTGGGATATCCAAAGGAAACTAGAGGATATTACTTTTACAACCGTAAGGACAACAAAGTGTTTGTTGCCCGAACTGGTGTCTTTCTAGAGAAAGAGTTTCTCTCCAAAGAAATCAGTGGGAGTAAAATAAATCTTGAAGAAATTCAAGACCCAGAAAATAACATTGAACCAGTAGTTGAACAAGAACAAGAACCACAAGGAGTTGTGGAACCTGTTCAAAATACACAAGCAACTCGCAGATCTAGTAGGTTACGATCCGAACCCGAGAGATATGGATTTCTCGTAACGGATAGTAATGAGGTAGAAATCATTGAGAATGATGAACCGTCAACCTACCAAGAGGCGATGTCTTCTCCTGATTCGTACAAGTGGCTTGGAGCCATGGAATCCGAATTGCAATCCATGCAAGACAATCAAGTTTGGAATTTGATTGATGCACCCGAAGGTGTAAAAACCATATGATGCAAATGGGTCTTCAAGAAGAAGACTGACATGGATGGGAAGGTGCATACTTACAAAGCTAGGCTTGTAGCGAAAGGTTATAGGCAAGTTCATGGTATTGACTATGATGAGACCTTTTCACCCGTAGCAATGATCAAGTCTATAAGAATTTTGCTTGCCATTGCCGCATATCATGACTATGAAATATGGAAGATGGACGTCAAAACCGCTTTCCTGAATGGAAAACTCCAAGAGGATGTGTATATGACACAACCAGAAGGTTTTGAACAAGATTCTAAAGTATGCAAATTGCAGAGATCCATCTATGGATTGAAGCAAGCTTCTAGGAGTTGGAATCTCCGTTTTGATGAATCGGTCAAAGAGTTTGGTTTCATCAAGAACGAGGATGAGCCTTGTGTATACAAGAAGATTAGTGGGAGCATAGTGCTATTCCTTATTTTATACGTGGATGACATATTACTCATTGGAAACGATGTTCCTACACTTCAGTCCGTAAAGACTTGATTAGGAAAATGCTTCGCAATGAAAGATATGGGTGAAGCCGCATATATACTTGGCATTAAGATCTATAGAGATAGATCAAGGAGGCTACTTGGTTTAAGCCAAAGTACATACATTGACAAGGTTATTAGAAGATTCCGTATGGAAAATTCTAAGAGAGGCACCTTGCCAGTGTTACATGGAGTTTCTCTAAGCAAGACTCAATGTCCTAAGACAAACGATGAGCGTGAGAAAATGAATGATGTTCCATATGCTTCGGCAATTGGGTCCATCATGTATGCCATGATTTGTACTAGGCCGGATGTATCTTATGCTTTGAGCATGACAAGTAGATACCAATCCGACCCTGGCGAAAATCACTGGATAGCTGTAAAAGTGATTCTTAAGTACTTGAGAAGAACTAAAGACTCGTTTTTGGTCTATGGAGGAATGGAAGATGATCTCGTTGTAAATGCTTACACGGATGCAAGCTTCCAAACCGACAAAGATGATAGCCGATCGCAATCGGGTTTTGTGTTTATGTTAAATGGTGGAGCTGTAAGCTGTAAGAGTTCCAAGCAAAATACAACCGCTGATTCTACAACAGAAGCTGAGTATATTGCTGCATAAGATGCTGCAAAGGAAGCTGTTTGGATTAAGAAGTTCATAACTGAACTTGAAGTGGTTCCTAGTATTTCTAATCCAATAGACCTTTATTGCGATAATAATGGTGCTATTGCTCAAGCAAAGGAACCAAGAGCACATCAGAAATCCAAACACATACTTAGGCGTTTTCATATCATTCGAGAGATCGTTGATAGGGGAGACGTAAATATATGCAGAGTACCTACTGATGACAATGTTGCGGACCCGCTAACAAAGGGACTTCCACAAGCTAAACATGATGGTCATGTTAGGTCCATGGGTGTTAGATACATGGGAGATTGGGCCTAGGGCAAGTGGGAGATTGTTGGTAGTGGTGCCCTATGCACGTTTAATAAACGTTGTAATTGTTATCATTTATTTCATATCAATAAAGAGATGTTTTGATTATTATTGTTGTTCATGTTTACTTATAATAATCCCCATCCCTAGTACTTGTTAAGCACTAATATAAAGGCTAAATGATCATGGGATGATCATGTTAGATTTATGAGTACTTGTTTGGAACAAGGTACTGGACATGACCCGCTGTATGAGATTTATGTCATGGTCTATGTCGAACATATATCTCATATTAGTTATGTCATTTGAATCCTTAGACATGAAGTTATTATAGTCTTCCACTTGATGAACATTGTGTTTGATATATTCAAATGCTACCTTAACACGGTAGTTATAAAGGGTATGATTGGCATAATCGGATTCCCGTTGGGAAGAATAATAAGCTAAAAGGATTTGTCCCTCCACGGAGAGATGTCAAGCTTGGGCCCCTTAAAGGAATGATGTTGATGAAATGTCCGGCCGGACTCAAATGGATGGATTGGATCAATAGCATTTGAATCATCAACATATTCGGAATCGAGAAAGTATTGAACAAGACAAGTTGACTGTTTGACCATGACTTGTGTTCAAAGACATCGTGGACAAAAGGATTGTGACATATTCTAAAAGAATGCGAACTTGTATCTGGTTATACTATTTGGGTAGGTATGACGGTTTGCTAGAACCGAATCATATCTTATGGTTTCATGTTTGAGCCCATTGCCAACTTAGTATAATCCTAGAGGGTCACACACAATAGAACGAATCTTAAATAAGAGGACTACATTGGAATTTAGGGTCGAAGGACCTCCAAGGAATTTCTGGAAAAATTCTGGGCTTCCTGGTCAACCAAGCGGGCGCTTGAATGAATTCTGAAAAGATCTGGAAAGGACAATAAAGGTCGGGCTAGAGATCCCCGCGGAGGAAAGGAAGGTTCTGATAGAATTGTTGAGAGGAAGCCTGGACGTGTTCGCCTGGACCGTAGAAGATATGGAGGGGATAAGCAGAGAAGTGATCGAGCACGAACTGAATATCGATCCCACATTCACCAGGGTACTTCAAAAAGAAAGATATTTTTCCCCGGAGAAGAAGGCTGCGATCAAGGTCGAGGTGGATAAATTGCTGAAAGCGAAGATCATAAGCCCGATCAAATACCCAGTGTGGTTAGCCAACGTAGTGATGGTGACCAAAGCAAATGGGAAATGGAGGATGTGCATAGATTTTACGAATCTAAATAAGGCCTATCCCAAAGACTGTTATCCCCTCCCCCGGATCAACCAGTTGGTAGACTCTATCGCCGGGCATAGGGTATTGAGCTTTATAGATGCATACTCGGGCTACCATCAAATCAAAATAAAGGAGGCTGATGTTCCGTCCTGTGCCTTTTACGGTGCGGGCAAAACTTACACTTTTAACAACATGCCGTTCGGTCTCAAGAATGCGGGCGGTACATATCAAAGAATGGTGGGAATCGTTTTCGACGATCAGTTATGGTTATCAAAACCAAGGAAAACTCTCATGATATTGATGTAGCAGAAACCTTCACCAGCCTCCGAAGAAACAATATGAAACTTAACCCATCCAAATGCACCTTTGGAGTAAAGGCAGGAAAGTTTTTGGGCTTCATGGTGAACCAGAGAGGGATAGAGGCAAACCCGGAGAAAATCATGGCGTTGATAAATATGCAACCCCCCAGATGTGTTAAGGAAGTACAGAAGCTTAATGGCCGCATCACGGCCCTAGGGAGGTTCATCGCCAAGTCAGCAGAAAAATGCCTACCTTTCTTTAATACTTTAAAAGGAGGAAGAAAAGAAGGTTTCGAATGGAACGAGGACTGCCGGAATGCTTTTGAGCAAATAAAAGCCTACCTGGGAAAGCCGCCGCTGTTGAGCAGCCCTGTTTTGGGTGAAGAACTCTATGTTTTCCTGGCCGCAACAGATCACGCAGTGGCTGCGGTTTTGGTAAGGGAAGAAGGCGACCTTCAGAAGCCCGTGTATTATGTCTCCAAGGCACTATCCGCAGTAGAAGGTCGCTACTTGAACATTGAAAAGTTGGATTTCGCCCTGCTTATAGCCGCTCGGAAGCTGCGGGCATACTTCATTGCCCACCCTATCACGGTCTATTCGGATACCCCGCTGAAGAAAGTGCTCCATAAGCCCGAATCCTCGGGGAGAATGCTGTCATGGTCTATAGAGCTGACTGAGTTCCAGATTACTTACTCCCCGCGAAAGACCATTAAAGCACAAGCACTGGCGGACTTTGTGGCAGAAACCACGTTTGAAACAAAGGAAAGCGAAGCGGACAAAATCCAGCCCGCTAAAGCAAAGAAAAAGCGGAGCAAGAAGGCTATAGATGATGGGGAGAGACAGGAGAATTGTTGGTCGTTAAGTGTTGACGGATCCTCGGGAAAAACTGTTAGTGGCGCCAGAATCCTCTTGATCGCCCCAGAAGGTCAAAGGTTTAAACGAGCTTTGAGGTTTAAGTTCGCGGTCTCAAACAATCAAGCCGAGTACGAGGCATTGATAGCGGGCTTGGAATTAGACCGGGACATGAAGGTATCCAATTTGATCGTGAAGAGCGACTCACAGCTAGTGGTAAATCAGGTCAAAGGGGAATATGAGACAAATCACCCGGTGTTGCTCAAATACAAGGAACTCGCAGCAAACCTGTTAAAGGAATTTGAGTACCACGAGCTAACCCAAGTTAACCGGGATGAAAATTCCGAGGCGTACTTGCTTTCAAGAATCACAAACGAAGACATTGCAAAGCTTAGTGTGGACTGCTGGATAGAATTTACGGAGCGCCCGGCCATTGGCAGGACAGAGATCCACCAAATAGGGGAGCCCGAGAAGGATTGGGTGGACGAGATTAAGGAATACATCGAAAAGGAAATCCTTCCCAACGATCCGGATCGAGCAAAAGTTTTGAGGAGACAGGCCGCTAGATACACGGTCATTGACGACGTGCTTTATCGAATGTCTTTTACCAAACCCCTACTGAGGTGTGTGAAATCCGAGACCGTCACCAACTTGTTATACGAAGTTCATGAGGGCGTATGTGGAGGGCATCCCGGAGCCCGGACACTATCCGATAAAATCAGATTCCTCAGGTATTACTGGCCGACAATGAAAAGAGATGCAGAGGAATATGTCCGCAAATGTGATCAATGCCAGAGATTTGCCAACATACCGAGGCAGCCATCCACGGAGCAGAGTCTGGTAGTCCCAACTTGGGCATTTGATATGTGGGGGATTGATTTGATTGGGCCTTATCCCAAAGCGCCCAGGGGAGCACAAATGGTAGTGGTCGCAGTAGATTATTTCACAAAATGGGTGGAGGCAAAGGCACTAACTAGTACTACTGAAGCAAGTATTATCAAGTTCGTCTACGACCATATATTCTGTCAGTTTGGTTTGCCGCGGGCTATTGTCTCCGATCATGGACCCCAGTTTCAAAACAAGTTTACGGCGGAATATTAGAGACTCAACGTAGAACATCGGTAATCCTCCATCGCAAGACCGCAGGGAAATGGACAGGCCGAGGCCGCAAATAAGTTGCTCATGACCGCTTTACACAAAAATTTGAAGGGAAGGAGTGGTCGCTGGATGGAAGAGCTCAGTACTGCTCTATGGGTTGTCCGAACCACAACGAGGAACTCAACGGGAGAAACTCTTTTTTCCTTGACATATGGATCAGAGGCGGTCGTGCCTGTAGAAGCAGCCCTACCCACCTACAGGGTCGCCCATTTTGATGAAACAAAGAATGAGAAAGCCCGGAGAAAAGACTTAGACTTTCTCGAAGAAAAACGGTTGGAAGCACGAGCAAAGATGGTCAATTACAAACAGAAGGCCAAAGTTCATCATGACAAAAGGGTGAACAAGAGGTCGTTTTCCGTGGGAGACTGGGTCTTGAGAAAAGTTGAAGTCACGGGGAGACAGCCCGAATATAACAAGCTCTTGCCCAACTGGGAAGGGCCTTATCAGATTGCCCGCGTAATCAAAGAAGGAACCTACAGGCTTCTAACGGCAGAGGGAAAAGACTTGAAAAACGCCTGGCATAGCGATCATCTGAAGAAATATTACCTCTAGAGGACAGAATTATAGAGCTTGAAATCTTTTTGCAAACAAGAGCAGTTAGAAATTGTGAAATTACTCATGTATTGTAAGGAAATCGCAATGTAATTTG
Source organism: Campanula takesimana (assembly GCA_026119855.1). NCBI lineage: Eukaryota > Viridiplantae > Streptophyta > Magnoliopsida > Asterales > Campanulaceae > Campanula > Campanula takesimana. Next base: position 617,440 of record JAOWBW010000689.1, read on the forward strand.
TTCAAGTAAGTAAATAATACCGCCCTCGTTCTCTGAAAAAAGTATGTTCGCTCTCAAGCACGGTCATACGCCCTCGAGCTAGACCGCATGCCCGCAAAGCGGATGCCGTTTTGTAAATCTTTGCGCACGATGCGCGGTCATACGCCCTAGAGCTAGACCGCAGGGCACATGTCATACGCCCCCCGAGCTAGACAAAGGTGGGAGAACAAATTCCTTGGTAAAAATATTTCCTTGTGAAATATTCCTAAACCCAAGATGCGCGGTCATACGCCCTCGAGCTAGACCGCAGGGCCCATGTCATACGCCCCCGAGCTAGACAAAGGTGGGAGAACAAATTCCTTGGTAAAAATATTTCCTTGTGAAATATTCCTAAACCCAAGATGCGCGGTCATACGTCCTCGAGCTAGACCGCAGGGCCCATGTCATACGCCCCCGAGCTAGACAAAGGTGGGAGAACAAATTCCTTGGTAAAAATATTTCTTTGTGAAATATTCTTAAACCCAAGATGCGCGGTCATACGCCCTCGAGCTAGACCGCAGGGCCCATGTCATACGCCCTCGAGCTAGACAAAGGTGGGAGAACAAATTCCTTGGTAAAAATATTTCCTTGTGAAATATTCCTAAATCCAAGATGCGCGGTCATACGCCCTCGAGCTAGACCGCATGCCCGGAAACAAAGATAGTTCATGCAAACAGACCTTCTGATGTATGAAGATAAAACAAAGAAACATGCAAGGCTGGAAACAAATGTACAATTACAATCCAAAAAAAAAAAAAGGGTACTTGTTCAAATATTTCAAAGCCTATGCTATTACAAAAAGTACCCAGGATACAACCCGGTCTGATCTTCAGGAAGCCGGGGGAGGAGCGTCCTCCACTTCTGGAACAGAGGCAGAGGCATCAATGTCAGGTATAGATTCAGACTGATTCCGGGAAGCTTTTACAAGTGCGGAGGCATAAGAAGAATAAGGAAGAACCATACCATCAATATAGGGGCCGCCGGGGCAAAAAGTTCTTTCCAAAGCTACGGCTAGAGACAAAACTCCTTCGGCAGAATATCTGAATCCATCGATAGTAGAAAGAAGATCTTGGACGATGACCGGAGAAACGGGAGGGAGAGTTGATCTAACAGACTCGGGAAGCTCAGAAAGTTGGTCCGTAGTGAAAGGCACCAGAGTATGGCCGGAAAAGCATTCAGGGTCTGTAGCCGTGATAGCACAAAGAATCGCAATCTCTTGCGCAGTATATTTGCCTGTAGCTGCCAGATTACGACCAACGGTGTGGAGGGCTGAGTTATATTGCTCTATGCTTGCCCCCTCCACTTTCTCTCTACATTTATCAGACACCTCAAACTCGGCCACAGCTTTCTCTCGCTCTTCCTTCAAAACGAGCTCCCGGTCTCTCTCAAACCTCATGGCATCCAAAACTTTACCATCCAGCTCATCAACTTTCTCAGATAAGCTCCTATTTTTCTCCCTCTCCTCCTCCAACCGCTTATCAGCCTCAGCCAAGCGAGCTTCAAGTCGCTGCTTCTCAGACTCAACACTTGATTTCTCAGCCTCAGCTCGGTCTTTGGCCTCACGAGCTGCATCGAGATCGTTGCTCAATTTGGAATTCTCCTTGACCGCAGTCATCAACTCGGCATCTTTATTCTTCAGCTCCTCTCCCGAGCCCTCCAAGACCTTGGACAAGCGGGCAATCTCATCATTCGCCTCCGCCAATTTCTTACCCCTCGCCGCAACCAAATCCATTTCAGCTTCATACTGAGACCGCATATAAAGCAGGTCATTGCTAACCTGTTTTAATGAAGGAGCAAGTAAAGATTATATTAAAAGCGGGAGGAGGGGTCAGAAGATCGATATATAAAAAGAAAGAGTACGTCGACTTAAACAAGGAAAATAAAACACTAACCTCATCCATAGCCAAGCCCGCATGACCCATGGCGGTCAGAAAGTTGGTCTTGGACAGCACTTTCTGTTGATAGTACGGAAAGTTCATACGGTGCAGAAGCCCATCGCCCACATAAGAATTAAAGCCGCGGCGGCTATGGAGATCAACCTCATATACCTCAGGGGCCTCAGCAACCTTCTTCCCGAACTCCTTGGCCCGGTCTTTATCTTCAATTAGCTCCACGGGGAAGCGCTCCGAGCATAGAGTCCCTTTGGCCGGGGAAGACACAGTGAAATCGCGGGGAGGAGACTCAAGATAAGGTCGTTTATTTCTTGAAGGCAAGGGGTCAATGCTCGAATCTCTCTTCTTAGAAACCTCGGGCACTGTTTTGCCCGCATCTTGGGGCAAAGTAGAAGACCCCGAGCCCGTTGGGCCTTTGCTCCGTACACTTACGCGGGGATTCACAGGAAGCTCACCGGTGGTCGGGATGACAACAGCAGCAACCTTTTTAGATTTGTCCAAAAGGTCCGTGGTTGGCAACTTCCTTCCCGAGGCCTCCGTTTTCTGCATGGCAGCCTGCCTTTTCTGCTTCTCCTCGGCCTCCCGTTGCTTCGCGGCCAGTTTTAAAGCTTTAATGTTCCTTGGAGGCATGGTATCGGTGGGACCTACGGGCAAAAGCAATAAACAATCAGATAGGCCCGAGCAAAAAACAAGTAAGAAATTTCGGTTTATAAGTATGAAAAAGACCGGTCAAGCCCGGATCCGGGCATTGTTCCTTCGATTGGCAAGCAGGGCACTCATGAGAAAAGGCAAAATTTTGGTGAACTTTCCAACAAGGATCCCGCCACATAGGGGCCATATTAACCCTACACGCAAAATCAGAGTCTCGGCACGGGGCCACCCCAGCAAAAGCCAGAAGACTCTCATTGTTGATAATAGCTTGAACGTCAAAGACCTGCTCAACATTAATCACGGTCTGATCTTCTAAGGTAACCGATCTTTGGTGGCGGGCAAGGTAATCTTGTATAGCAGACGCGAGCTCGAGCCCCCCCTCAGAACTAGGATAATCTTTGGAAGATATGGACACCGGGGAAGTATTAGCGGGCTTAGAAAAAGGCCACCCAAGGCGATTCTGAATCACCAAGGGATATCTCTGCCACTGGTCGAACTTATTAGAAGCCGCAGAAAAAATCTTCTTCGACTTGGGTTTCGTTTTCAAACTCAGGCTATTAGTCGTGACCTGGTGGGTGAAAAAAACATACAATGCAGGCAAAGAAGGTTCATAGCCCAGCACCCTACTCACAACAATAAAAGACACCAGATAACGAATTGCATTGGGAGTCAAGTCCATCGGGAGGCACTTGGAAAACTCCAGGAATTCGCAAATGAACGGGTCCAAGGGAAGCCGGAGGCCATTCTCAAATTGAACGGGATAAAAAACACAAGCAATACTATCCGTCCGGACGCGGGCAGGACCAGTCAAATTACTCCCCGAAGGAGAGGTATAGTCATCAAGACCGCCGACGAGGTAAATTTTGCGGTCAATATGATACACGGCTAGAAACTCATCATCGGAATCTTGCTCTTCGTTGCCCGCGCCAGAACTGGAGGCTCCAGCTTGACTCGCAACCCTATTGTCAGCTCTCTCGGGAAAAGAATCCAAAATTTTGACAGGAGAGCGGATACGTTTGACCATACGCGCGGTGTCTGGGGCCATTCTCTCTAAACCATCCCGGGCATCAGTTGGTGTCTCAGATGACTCAGATTCGTCAACCAACCCGTGGGAAACGATCGCTCCAGCCCCAACCTCGGGAGAAAGTTCATCATCAACCCTCATTTCGAGATCAGAAGCTTCCGCGCTGCTCGTGACCTCAATAATACCAGGGGCCAGGCCCGGAGATTGCGCCTGTTCGCCCTCCTCATCATCGAAAGGAGCATCCATCCAACTCTGAGGATCAGGACCACTTAAGGTTACGCGTTCCCCACAAAACCTTACCAACCTTCTAGCATTACCTGCCATATCTACATTATCGGGGAATCGAGTTAAAACGGCCATGACAAAAATGCCCAAGTGATCCTCTCCCCCCAGTACACTGATCCTCGTGGAATCATAATGAACGGAGGGACCTGTTTCCCACAACAGGGGTAAGACCCAGGTTTCCCAGCTATATGCTAAACCTATGGCAGTGAATGCATTCAAAGACAACCGTTTCCAGGCATTCAACAGGAACCTGTATATCCCACCGGTCCTCCGGCAACAACCAAACAGGTCGGGACGGAGTTTACGCCCTAAATCCAGCCCTTCCATGGCTACAACAATATTTCAACAAATTTTCAGAAATTAGGAGCCAGAATCCAGACTCGAAGACGCAAGGTTATGAGAAATCACACAAATCTCGTATAAATCCCTAAGCTCGACAGGAGCAAATTTCTAGGGTTCGCGCTCGAAAATGGCGACGAAAAGAATTGCAGAAATTAAGACGACGAGTCGAAACAAAGAGGAAAAAGGCGAAGTTCGGAGCAATACCTGTTAAATAGAAGTGATGAACGAGAACGAGATCTTCGAAATCAGAAATCCGGAGAAGCAAAGTCTTCGTTAAACTGGAAAGCAGAGAGACGGGAATTGCGAAAGTTTGGAACGATTCAGTCTCCGTGATATTTATAGCGCCAGAAATGGGTCGGATCGACCCGAAATATCTGGTAACCCGATCGAAACCCGAAAAATGAAGAGGCGAGAGTTGCTTTTTCGAATACCGATGACGGTTCGCATTTAATAAACGTGTTCCTGGTCATGTCAAAAGGCAGACGACTACGCCACTAGCCTGACACAAAGGGCCCACCTATCCTCTCATCAACCACTATTGTAAGACTCCCGTCCCATTGCAGTCCGTGCCCGCATTTATTGCGATTTGCCCGAATCGAGCTCAGGAAGTATAACTCCTCGCGCCGATCATGAATGAGCTGACCCTCGGAGTTAGGGGCCACTGATGAGACCGAGCCTTCTAGGCCAGATGTTCTGCGGTCCAAACCGATGCGACCTAATCCGCCCGAACCGGACTTGAACTCTTGGGGCCGAACCAGCGAAGACTGCGGGCAAGCAAGCCCGAGGGGTCCGATCTCCCTGATATATATGCCCGAGATGACTCTGCCTCCCGCTATCCTGAGGAGCCCGTAGTGCCCAGCTGGCACAAACGTACACAAGACGTCGCCTATTCCTACCTGACACACCATAACGGTTGGTGATGGAACCATGCTTCCCTGACAAACACGCCACCTTCCCAGCCTCTCTCCTGACCGATCCACTGAGGACTCGCCACGTGTCCATCCAGTGCCAGGGCAGTTAGTACCTTGTGCAGGTTTCTTTCTCCTTGTCATATATATACTTCTTTTTGCTCCCATGGGCAAGGTACGTGCTCTATCCTACTCACACACACAAGGTCTTCATTGAACCTTCCACTTAGGTTTTCCTCAGAGATCTTACTCTCACACCCGAGGGCCTAAGCCGGATTCCAACCCGGCCTTGGTCTTAACGGTGTTCTTGTCTGTGTTGTGATCAGGATCAAGAGACAGCTAAATTGGAGTTCTATCTCCGTGACCCCAGAAATATAGGGCGTCATCAAATTCTTAAGCAAAGTATGAAAGTTAATAATGTTGGCCTAAGAAAAAATATAAGCTGAATCCCAACTGCATGATGGATCAGCCAGTCAAGAAATAAAGATGAGAAAGAAAGTTAGAATTGAGAGAAAAGATACGCCTTTGATGACATCACCCTTTCTGACTTGCGACAAGTTTTGCCGTGTGACCATCTACAATGGCCATTTAATCCATTGTTGAATGAGCCATTCACACAAAATAGTTTGTTTAATCCATGCAATGGTTGGTTTAATGGGTTTGTGTGAATGGTTTGGTTGAATCCATTCAACAAATGTGAATGGGATATTTGTCTCCCGGATTGTACACGTGGAGCCTCTCCATTGGCCAGATCTGGCGCGTGGGTTACACTCGCCGACAAACGCGAGTTGTGGGGGATTGCTGGCCTTTTTTTTTTTTTTATTGTGCCACATGTTGACTTCTGATTGGCTGGCGATATTTTTTACTTTTATCCCAATTATTTGAGCTCAATTATTTCACAGAAAATGTTTTTTTTTTTACAACAAAATTCCTAAAAAAAAATCTCTTTAAATTGACGTAAGTTTCATTGTATTTCGACACAAAAAAAAAACCATTTTTTTCTTTGAAATGGATCTCAATAATAACTATTTCAACACTAATCATAAAAATAATTTTTTTTTTTTTTTTAAGTGGTGGGGTATAGGATGATGAGTGAGAAAAGTGTTGAATGGGGGATTAAACAAACCATTGTAGGGTGTTTTGTTGAATGAGTGTTGAATGAATGAGTTGGATGAGAGAGAAGATGATGTGGAGTGATAAAGTGGGTGTTGAATGAGAAAGTTTAGTTTAATCATTGTGCATGGTCTTAGTTGATTTATGATATCTTTTTTTTTTTTTTTTTTCCCGAAGGATAGTTATGACATCTTTCACAACGCAGGCTTTTACATAAAATTAAATCCTTTTCTTCCCTCACCGTCCTAAAAATAATACTCCCTCCGTCCAATTTCAAATTGTAAATACTAGGTTGACACGGGGATCAAGAGAAAGGATAATGATATGTATAGTGAAAACTCAAAGGGAAAACTCATAGTGAAACACTGTAATCTGTTGGATTGTAATAAATGTTTGTGAGCCCTACTGATAAAAACTCATCCAACGGTTTAAAGTGTTTCACTATGAGTTTTCCCTTTGAGTTTTTCCTATGTGTATCATTGTCCGGAAAGGAAAAAGTGAAAAAGGTGATGTGTTGTGAGTGTTGATAGTTGAGTGGGAGAGAGAAAGTGGGGTAGAAAATAGTTAGTGGGTTAATGGATGCGAGTGTGCAAGTGGGTTAAAACTTGTCATTTTTGGATTTTGTAATTTTAGTTGGGACACCTTTTTTGGCAAGTTTTGCAATTTAAAATGGGACGGAGAGAGTACTCCCTCATTCCTCACAGAAAGATAATCTACTTAGGATTTTTGACTCAATACTTGTGAACTTTGACCAAAGATTATTATCAATCAAATCATCGCAATAAAATTTTAAAATTAGTCATTGATAAATCATTTGATGATTAATCAATCACAAGTTTTAGAATTTCACAAAGATGGTTGGATTGACATTTATATTTAGTCAAAGTTCACTTGTATTGACCATCAAAAGTCAAAACTGGATCATCTTTCTGTGACGGAGGGAGTAATATATTTTTAAATATATTTATTTAAACATACAATTTTATTTCTAAATCTGATGGAGTATTAAAATAATTGAATTATTTTTTTTCAATTTTATGTAATTTCATGACTAATACATAATTATAATAAAAGAGAGTTTAGTGAGAATAATAATAGAACCCCGCTAAGAATAAAAATGAAAATGACAATATGTTGTTACTAATATGGTTAAATAGTTAAACGAGTCAATCATTATAAGCGGAAGGAGTATTAACTTTTGTTCTAAAGTAAATGTCATATTCTATTTTGATCTATTTCAAAATAAATATTACTTCCTCCGTTTATTAACTTTTGTTCTAAAGTAAATGTCATATTCTATTTTGATCTATTTCAAAATAAATATTACTTCCTCCGTTCTAATTTAAGGTTTTTACTTTCCTTTTTGGTATGTCTCAGTTTAAGATTTTTAGTTGCTTTATTCCTTAAATGGCAAAGGATAGATAGTGTTTTGGACAATCTTGTCCTCATAAAGTTCATATATCACAAAAAAAAAAAAAAACAATCACTTACCTATCTAGTTTTCACCCACTTGCTTTATGAATGGATAATTATATCCTCCACCCACTACTATTCTTGACTCAAGTTTGCGTTGATTCCTTAATAAGCGTGCAAAGTCAAACTAAGAATCTTAAACCGGGACGGAGGGAGTAGATATTTAAATTAGAAAAAATATTAGTGTTTTTTTCAATGTACATGTAATATATCAATATGTATAGTTTATTTCTTGAAACCGTCGGACAAGTTAACTGCGATATTTATATTGGTACGAGGTACTCCTTCTAATCTAAAATAACTGTCACTTTTGGTCAAAGATGTAAGTTTGACCAATAAATTTAAACCAAAAATATGATGCTAATAAAAATCTAAATTTTATTATTATTTTAAATTTTTATTAGCATCATTATTTTTTTATTTAAATTATTAGTCAAAGTTACATCTGATTGACTAAAAGCGACAATTATTTTGGACCAGATGGAGTATTTACTCTCTTCATCCCGCAGTATGTCAAAAAATTATACTCCATCGGTCCCAAAATGATCTTCACGTTTCGAATTGTAGAAATATAAGAGCAACTTTTTGGGACAATAAAAAAAGGTAAATGAGAAGATCATTTTGGAAGAGAGTATTTATTTAGAAATACTGTATTTGTTATAGAAACAAAAAGGTGTCATTCAAATTTTATTTCTAGATTGAGTAATTCAACTAAATAGTTCCTAGAGAGAGAAACAAACAGAGATAGTAGCTCTCGCCGTTGCCCTTGCCGTTGCACAGTCCACCGCCGGCGTCTGATCGGCCGTACAAAGTAAGAACTCCAATCAAAACCCTAGTTTTGTTTCACTCTCTCAATTATTTGGTTTGCTTGATTTGGAGATGGCTTATGATATGTTTTCTTGGTAATATCTGCACTTTTTTAATGTTTTGCCAGTATTGCTAATTTGCTAGCTACTCTATATTCATTGGAAAAATTAATGAAAGGGGACTCAGTTATTTCATAAAGTTTATTTTTTTTGTTTTTAGAAATGCTACTCCGAACTATAGATGATGATAATTTTCTTTGATTTTGCTGCGTTTTTAAAAAAATAATTTTATCAACCAGAATGGAGAGGGCATAAGTTTAATTGCTTTCCTTTTCTGATTTTAAAGCTATATTAAAAAATTAGTATATGGTAACCCTTTAAACTAATAAATTATTATGTTAGTTCAGGTTTTTTGTTGCTAGAATCATACAGGGGCAATGTTTTCATAATTATTAAACGAATTACTGTTTGAAGGATGTTGTATTTGTGGTTTCTGTTTCCGCACTAATCTTGAGTTATTTAAGGAATTTTGGCACTTGCTGCTTGCTCTCTCATGACTTAGTTTTTCATCGCAATACTGCATATATTGGGATGGGAGACGGAGGGGGGAATTAACTATTTAGTTTTTTTTTTTTTTTTTTTTTTTTTAATTGGGGTGGGAGGGGGTAGGGATGGGGCGGTGATATGCCTTGCCAATTGATAGTATGACTATCTTTTGTCTCAAATGGAGTGGTGGAGTCGCTAGACCATCATGTGGTGGCGAAGCCATGTTATTGAGAAGGAGGTCACTTGACCACCTTAATTTTGGATAATTTTGCACTACATTATTATTTTGACCCCCTTTTATTCTTTAACGAATGCCTCAACTGTAATATTTATCCCAAAAACAATCTTGACCTCCTTTCCGAAAAATTTCTGGCTTCATCACTGCCATCATCTATAGTTCATGTTTCCTACCACCAGCCAAATGCAAGCACCTTGTTCATTGCACTGCAGTTAAGAGGGTGGCAAATTCCAACTGCTGATCTCTTCCCAATGTCTATTGGGTAGTTAATATGCTTCTATTAAGAGAATATCGAGAAATAATATACACAAAGGGGCGGACCCACGTAACGAGCGGGTGCGATGGCACTTACTAGATTTTAAAAAAATATATTAAATTTTTACCTGACATATAGGTATATATTTGATGGTGCGTATTGTAGTAAGAACTGCACGGGGGGCAGGTGGTAATTCACTGTAAGTGGGCAGGGTTCAAATCCCGCTGGCCACAATCTTTTTCAGAAATTAAGTAAAGTAAATTTTATTCTATATCACTCCCCTTATGTTTAAAAATTGGTTTTTTCATTTTTGTGTTGGATTTGTCGATTTGTGAATTATTGGTTAAAATTTGTAATTAAGTAAAGTAATTTTTTTCATGGCACCCACTGAATGTGATTCTTGGGTCCGCCACTTTTTACACATAAATATATTCTCTATCACTCCCCTTCCTTTTTCGAGATAAAGCATTCATTTGTGCATCTCAAACTCAACTTCAGATGTGTAATTAAGTTTTCACCGTAACTGCTGATGAGGTAGTCTTTAAGCTTTGTTAATTGGACATGCGTTTGGCCCAGCTCCGCATGCTTCATGACACTGCCAAAACCTCGACATTGATGAATTCTCTTATCTTTTATTACTATCTCCGCCCAATAAAAGATTAACATTTAATCATACACAAAAAAGTAAGAAAACGATTTGAAAATCTACTAACCCCTCAAAGCACTTTAATTCGAACTAGGTGACACTATTTGAATTCAAATTAGGGGGGAATGAAAGCTAATATGGACAAACAAAAGACTTTAGTTACACTTAGCGCAGCAGAAATAGAAAATCTCAAGCTATATTAACATTTTGAGTGTTTCATTTCGGGTGTTGCATTTGAGTTTTAACGGTGCATGAGCTGCAATGTGTTTGCATTACTCGTTGCTGATTACTATTATTTATTGATAGCTTTTCTGGAGTCTCAACAATGATGTTCTCATCTGAGTCAGAAAAACATGTTTCAAGTGCTGGGAGTCGGTATATAGAAGATGGTGAATATGCAAGGTTGATTATATCTGATGAACAGAGGGCAGTTGAAACTGGTATTCAACACTCTCAAACAGAAAGCAGAACCAAATATTTGATTTGGTGGGTCAAGGCTCTAATATTGTGTGTTCTTACCATTGTAATTCTTCTCGCTTTCTTAAAATGGGGAGCCCCGTTTCTTTTTGAGAAGGTATATTGCTATTCCTCCTTTTATTTTTTGTGTTTATAACTTCATTTTATTTAAATTCATGGAAGAAATTTGTTGGATGAATCATTATTCCAACATTTAAAGCTCATCTGATCGCCTTTGCTCATTTTCAATAGCAGAAAAATGACAACCCTATTGGCAGGTTTATATGTTTGTTTTCTGAAGGTTCATCAAAGAAACATCTTATTGTTAGATCATGTTTGGTTCTGATTTTAGCTTTATCGTCAGCACAGATATTTTAAGCATCTGACACAGTTACCTTGTGTTATCTATACACTTTATTTCATGCAATTGTTGATTCTTTATAGTCGTCATACCCTCTTTATTCTGTGTAGTTATATATTCTCTTCAATCCAAATCTTTGCTTATTTTGTTTCCATACTATTCTCTTTATTCCATGCAATTGAAACAAGTCATTATAATATATACTCCCTCCGTCCCACCTGAATTAAGATTTTTCGGTTGGGCACGGGGATTAAGGAAAAAGTGTTAGTGGAGTAGGTGTTGTGAGTATGAAAAGTGAAGTAGGAGAGAGAAAGTGGGGTAGAGAATAATGAGTGGAAAGTTGTTGTGAGTGTGAATGTGGGTCCCATTAAATAAAACATTTCCATTTTTGGGTTGTCCTAATTTGAATGGGACACCAAAAATGGAAATTTGTCCTAATTCGAGTGGGACGGAGGGAGTATATATATATATGGTCATACTCCAATAAGAACCATTTAAAATGAGAATCAAATATAACAATTAGATTAGACACAAATCTAGGGTTTAGATTACATTTTTACTTTGAAAAATCGGTGGCAATTTTGTAATAAGGTGGACTGACAATGGCAAGAGCAAAATAAGAAAAAGCAAGTGTGTTCTAGAATCTGCCTCGTCATCACCCAAAAATTCCCTCAAATTTCAAAATTAAATATTATAATATCCATAAGTCGAAAAAAAATCCGAGAATACTGAATTTTTCATCTCGACGAGACGAATCAAACTACATCCCTGACGATAGGGTTTTGAAAAATAATATTGAGCAATGTTTTAAATTTTCAAAATACACTTAGATACAGTACGTGGTTAGCTACCTTATCCAAGTGTATTTTGAACATTGCACTTGGATACAGTAGATACTGGATACAATAACTAAATTTTGAACATTGCACTTAGATACAGTAGATATACTTGGATACAAGCTAATTTTTGAACATTGTACTTAGTTACAGTAGTTAGTTAGCTAATATATCCAAGTGTATTTTGAACATTGCACTTGGATACAGTAGATACAATAGGATACAATAGCTAAATTTTGAACATTGCCCTTAGATACAATAGATACTCGTAGATACAGTAGCTAAAATTTTAACATTGCTCTCGGATACACTAGATACACGTGGATACAATAGCTTAATTTTAAACTTCGCAATTGGATACAGTAGATACATTTAGATACAGTAGCTAAATTTTAAACATTGAAGTTGGATATACTTGAATACAGTAGCTAATTTTTGAAAATTGCACTTAGATACAGTAGATATCCTTGGATACAGTAGCTAAATTTTAAACCTTGCACTTGGATACAATAGCTAAGTAGCTATTGTATCTAAGTGTATTTTGAGATTTTTAATGATGTTTACTATTTTTTTTTTTCAAAACCCTATCTTTAGGGATGTAGTTTGTTACATCTCGTCGAGGCGAAAAATTCAGTGTTCTCGGATTTTTTTTTCGACTTGCAGATATTGAAATATTTAATTTTGAAATTTGAAGGAATTTTTGGGCGATGACGTGGCCGACTTTGAAGGGTGGTTCACACATGACGTTTTTACCTCATAGTCCAAAGAAATTTCAAAATCACAACCGATTCTCCATCCAATTGACTCTTAATCTGAACCATTCAATTTTTTTTAATCCAATGGTGATTATTGGTTCTCATGGTTCTCATTTACTTATGGTTTTCATTTGAGCACTCTCCTATATATATATATATATATACACACACACACACAGAGGAAGATGCTCAAATGAGAACCAAAATAAAATGAGAACCATAGGAACCAACCAGGAGCGTTGGATTAGAAATGAGTGAGTGGCTTAGATTACGCAGCTAAGGTAATTTTTGCAATTTCTGTAAACTGTGAGGTTATGATGTCATTTGGCCTTCACTTTTCAGCATCTACCACGTCATCATCCAAATTTCCCTCAAATTTCAAAATTAAATATCTCAATATTTATAAGTCGAAAAAAAAAAAAATTCGAGAACACTGATTTTTTCGTCTCGACTATGCAAATCAAATGACATCCTTGGAGATAGGGTTTTGGAAAAAAATAATGAATAAAAATGAAATTCTAAAATTACACTCGAATACACTTGGATTCAGTAGAATAAGTATCTACTGAATCCAAGTTCAATGTTGAAAACACACTTGGATTCAGTAGATAAGTATCTACTTAATCCAAGTCAATGTTCAAAATACACATGAATTCAGTAGATAAATATCTATAGAATCCAAGTGCAATGTTCAAAATACGCATGGTTTCAGTACTGAATCCATGTGGACTTAGCATTGAATCCAAGTTCAATGTTCAAAATATATATGAATTCATAATATAAATATCTTAGATTCAGTATATAAGTATCTACTGAATCCAAGTGCAATGTTCAAAATACACATGGATTCAGTACTGAATTCATGTGTATTTTGAACATTTCTCTTAGATTCAGTATATAAGTATCTACTGAATCCAAGTGCAATGTTCAAAATACACATGGATTCAGTACTGAATCCAAGCGGACATAGTATTGAATCCAAGGCGCTCACTTACGGCGTAAATTACAAAATGCCACTGCGCTTCTTTTACATTACTACCCTCTCTGTTCACAAAAAACGAACAAAGAATTACAACAATGCCACCGCCACATGTTTTAATGAAAGTCTAATCTCAGCCATCTATTATTTTTTAATCTAACGGCTGTAATTGGTTCCTATGGTTCTTATTTTATTTGGTTGTCATTGGAGTAGGACCCTATATATACATACATATATAACAGGTTTTGTTAGGATACCCACCATAGGGATATCTTAACAAGTGACCCACTTTTTATTGTCCAAAATACCCTTTATTCTATTGAGTTGGAAAATCACAAAAGAGGGTATGACAATAGTTAACTAATCAAATTAGAGATCCACTCCTTCAATCCTCCTTCACCACCAATTCGATTCTTCTCATCCCAGCCTCAACACATTAGTCCATTTTCGAAGCAAACTCAAGCTTCCATATGGAATTGAATAGAGAATTGTGTATAGAATGAAAGGGCAAATTGATTTTGTCAATGTCAGATACTTTACAAGAACCCACTAGGAAGTTTAAATCAAATCTGTTTCCAATGGTTTCATGGGACTGCGGATGGTATTGCAGGCAGTTTGAGTCAACAAATTGCAATCTTAAAATTGACAGCTTTGCTTTGATGTGTTTTGTTCTGTTTTATGGGGTGAAAAAGAAAGAGATGGAGAGAGTAACCGGCAGAGAAGAAGTGGCGGGGCCGGAAGCTATGGTTATGCCGGCATGCAACTGAAGGAATTAGGCCGAGTGGTCGACTTTGGGACGATTCCATCAAAAAAATCCGCATGCACATCAAACCTATTCTGAAATTGTTCCAATTGATTTCATGATAGCATTCTTGGTGGTTTGAGATTTTGGGTCAACAGATTTGAACTTTAAGATTAACAACAATGTCCTGTTTTGGATTTGTTTTCTTCTATTTTTGGGTGGAAAAGGAGAGGGAAATAGGAATCAACGGAGGAAGAAGTTGCAGGGGCGAAACTGCGGAAGCACCCATGGACATGTTGGCATATTTAGGATAGAGTCTGAGAGGTTAACTTCGAGGAAGATGATTGAAGTAGATGGAGGTTGGGGTCTTTTCCATATTTTGAGAATTACAATGTTACCCCTAAATTTGTATATGCTAAGGTTGAAATAGTGGGTATTTTGGGCAGTAAAAGTGGGTCACTTGTTAAGATACTCATATGGTGGGTATCCTAACAAAACCCATATACTCCCTCCGTCCCACTTTAATCTACAAAGTCAAAGCAAAAAATGTCAACTTAATTTTACTTTGACTAAAAACATAAAAAAATAAAAAAATTGTTATTGATTCACCATTAATAATATATTCATTAATAATTACTCCCTCCGTTCCAAGGAAGTTGCAACATTTTGCCATTTAGGGTCTTTCACAAAAGTTGCAACAATCCAAAAATAGAAGTTTTTTATTACTTTTATAATCCTCCAATCATTCTCTCTCTTCCTCCCAACCACTCATTATTCTCCACTCTTTCTCTTTCCACCCCCACTAATTCTCTCTCTCTTCCTCTCTACCTTTCATTCTTAATATAATATTATATCCTTAATTTCCCAACTCCAAAGTAAATGTTTCAACTTTTCTGAAACGGAGGGAGTATAATTATCTGCAAAGTTTTGGTCAAAGTGCGATGAATTTGACAATTTTTCCTTTGACTTTGTACTTTGTAGATTAAATTGGGACGGAGGGAGTATATATATACTACCTCCGTCCCAGACCAATGTGCACTATTACTATTCATTTGGTCAACTTAATCGAACTTTGATATAATTTTATGAAAATCTAGATATTTTTGTGCAATTCTAAAAGTTATTATTGTTTCACCGTTAGGAACACTATGAATAAGATATTTTTAGAATTGCATAGAAATATCTAAATTAGAGCACTAATTAGGGTGGTGGTATTCCGATTTATTACAATGTTATTCTACTCTTCCCTCTTTCTGGAAGCGCTGATCCTTTAATTAGAGCACTAATTAGCCCTTTTTCTTGATGATCTCTCTGTAGGTTCTACTACCATTCCTGCAATGGGAAGCCACTTCCTTTAGCCGTCCAGTTCTTGCACTCATACTTGTTGCCTCTTTAGCCTTTTTTCCTGTGTTCTTAATTCCATCAGGCCCGTCCATGTGGTTGGCTGGGATGATATTTGGATATGGTCTTGGATTTGTCATAATTATGATTGGAACAACCGTGGGAATGATACTGCCTTATTTGATTGGTTTACTCTTCCGTGACAAGATCCATGTGAGTCACCGTACATTTAGTGATTTTCATCATATAGTTTTAGCCGATGTTAATTAGTACTCCCTCCGTCCCAAAATGATCTTCTCACTTTTTTTGTTCGTTACTACGAATGAGCTTTGGGGAATAATTTTAGGTTGATTTAATCATCCTCATGAAACTCTAAAACTTGTTATAGATAGTTACAAGTTTTAGATTTTCATTTGTATGATTAAATCAACCTATAATTATTGCTCAAAGTTAATTTGTTGTAATGGCAAAAAAAAGTGGGAAGATCATTTTGGGACGGATGGAGTATTATTTTTTACCTACCCCTTAAAACGTGCAGCAATGGTTGATGAGATGGCCAGAGAAAGCTACTATGATTAGATTGGCTGCTGAAGGAAGCTGGTTCCATCAGTTTCGAATGGTTGCACTATTTAGAGTCTCACCTTTTCCATACACAATTTTTAACTATGCTATTGTGGTTACAAGTATGAAGTTTTGGCCATATCTATGGGGATCCATTGCGGGAATGATTCCAGAAGCTTTCATTTACATTTACAGGTCAGTTTTCCAAATTTTTACATTTCTGATGACTTTACTGTTCTTATGTTGCCAAAATCAATTACTCTCTCCATCCCATAATGAATGTCAGAGTTGACAAGTCAACATTCTTAAACTCTTTTTGATGTTTCCTAGTTCGCCCCCAAAATGGTAGTAGTTCTTGTGCATCATATACCTAACCCTTTCTCTTTTATTGAGGGAGTTCATCCCACTTTGTATTTTGTTTTTAGATAAACGATATTTATTTTGGGACATACCAAAATGGGATGTGCCACATTTATTCCGGGACAGAGGGAGTATTTTTTTTATTTTTTTTTTCTATTTTGACTTGTATTGTTTCTGTTATTTCCATGTACCTTTCTGCAGCGGCCGATTGATAAGAACATTTGCAGATGTGCAATATGGACACCATCATCTAACTAGAGTGGAAATCGTATACAACGTTTTCTCCTTCATCGTTGCAATCATTACAACAATTGCGTTTACTGTTTATGCACGGAGAACTTTAAATGATCTTAAAAGTGCAGGGACCAACGATGTAAATGTCTCTGCCTCTGACCATTCTGACGTAGAGATGAACAAGCTTCCACTTGAAAGATCCAAGAATTCGCCTTTTTATTCACCCATGTCATAGCTTGAAAAACATAGATTATATAGGTTGTCAGTGTGTAAATTTTTTGGATGAGGATATAGAGAGTGTTGGTGTAAATGATTGGAGCTCATGAGGGGTTCCTCTTAGATCCCAGGATACTTGTAAATATGAACAGAAAAACAGGAAAGAGAAAGGAGAAAAAGAAAGAGAATTACCAACGCTCAGATCCTGACGATGAGTTCTGGTTGGTGACTTCCGACATCTTCCCCCCTCACGCCCAGATTTGACCGATTTGACTGACCGATTTGATTGGCGACTCCTCCATTAAGTTCTGGCGACCGAAATGGAGTTACATGGTTTGGTGTTGTCGTTTTGGAGAATAACAGGCGTTGTACGACCGAAGAATTGAATGTGCTGTGCTAGTGTGCTGGTTATGTGGAATGGACTTTAAGCTGGTGGTATGGGGAAAGTTTTATGATTGGGTTGTAAGTTTAGTTTGGAGCAGGTGCAAAACTTCTTTCTCAAATACAATGTCAAGTATGGATGGAAGTATGATTCACGAGGCAGTAACATTCAAGCTTGAAAAGATTTTTTTTTTTCTCTCTTTTTCCTGAAGTGTTTTTGAAAATGATTTTTTGTTAAAAGTATACTCCCTTTGTCCCATTTTAAACTTCAAAGTCAAAGCAAAAATTATCAACTTCATTCCACTTTGACATTAATTTAGAGAAAATTTAATTTATTCTATTAAAAAACTTAATTTATAAATGAGAATATTAATAATGGTGAATCAAAAACAATTTTTACAATTTAATTAAGATAATTAATTATTTTATAAGTGTTTAGTTAAAGTACAATTAAGTTTACAAATTTTACTTTGACTTTGAAGTTTAAAATGGGACGGAGGGAGGGAGTATATTGCTATTTTTGTAAACTTGTTCTTGAAACTTTTGTTAAGTTCACATTTGTTGTAAACTTGTTCTCAAAACTTTTGTTCTTAGAACAACTGTGAAGTGTGAACTTGTTCTTGGGATAAATGTGAACTTACTGATATTATTGTTTGATTTCCATGGAGATTATGTGTGTTTGATATTATTTTAGTTGACAACTGTGAACTTACTGATAAGTTCACGGTTGTTTGGTCGACAGAGTTGGTGATCGCTGGAGTTGATAGTGTTCTTAATAGTAGTTTTAGTTGAAAACTGTGAACTCACTGATTAGTTCACAGTTGTTTGGTCGCCGGAGTCGATCGTGTTTTTAGTAGTTTAGTTGACATCTGTGAACTTACTGATTAGTTCACAGTTTTTTGGTCCCCGGAGTTGGTGGTCGCCGGAGTCGATCGTGTTCTTAGTAGTTTAGTTGACAACTGTGAACTTACTGATTAATTCACAGTTGTTTGGTCGCCGGAGTTGTTGCCGGAGTCGATCGTGTTCAGCTGCGAGAAGTCTTTGAGTTTATGTCTCCAGGGTATACACCCCACACTCCCAACGCACACACCTCACCACCACCACCTCACCCACTACCAGTAGTAAAAAGATAATATATCATAAACAGAACATAATAATGATACTCTCTCTGTCCCAAACTGATATGGTCATTACTACGAAAAGCAATAATTTTAGGTTGATTTAATTATCTTAATGAAGTCTAAAACTTGTTATTGATATTACTGTTGATGGTATATCAATAACAAGTTTTAGACTTTCATTAGTACAATTAAATCAAACTAAATTTACTACCTCAAATTTCATTCGTGGTAAAGGCAAAAAAAGTGGGAAGATCTTTATGGGACGGAGGGAGTATATTTATGTGAATGTTAATGCATCATATTACACTAATTTTATACTTTTTGTTACCCCCAAGTTTTTACTCTAAGTTGACTTGACATCCAGCAATTCTTTCAAGATTTTTCCACCACTACATTTTACTATTGACACACAACAAATCAAATAACCAGGCAAAAAAAAAAATAAAAAATTACACTGAATTACTTATCTGCTCCAAGGACTTAATAACTCCCCCCCCCCCCCCCCCCCCCCCCGATAACATCCAAAGCGGCTTCAAATGTGATATAGTGTTTAAAACCAGCAATAAGTTGGGTATTCACCTTTACAAGCTTCAAAAAATGATACTTTGTTCCTTCCATATTGTGTGTTGTAAATCTCAATTGCCATCTGGGCTAATTTATTCGTAGCCAATAAGAATCCAGACTGCTTTTTCAAATCAATAGGGAAAACAAAACCAACGTAGTCACTTTTGATCTCATCAACATCAAATCCCTTACTAGCCTTGAATTTTTCTTCATATTCTGCTATGCCCTGATCGGCGTTGCTTTGATCGGGAATGATGTCTCGAAAGCCGAACAGAGGTCGTATGGGGGTTTTCTTTCACGCCGCCGATGAATCCATGGTCTTCGTCGCAAGCTCAGAGTTTACAATGATATGATACGGGACTCGTATTTAATTTATACCCAAAACATACGAGTCCTAATACCAATTCTGTATCTATTTCCTAATTAGAAACACTGGCGGACCTACGCCTAAGGATAAGGGGGCCGCGGCCCCCGTTCGTAAAAAAAAATTGTTTTTTACTAATGCAATTTTTGTAGATTTTAAATTAATTAGTGCAATAAATTAAACTTTGCCCCCCTTTCAATGAAGAAAAAAATACACTAAATTTTTTTCTTGCCCACTTACACTAATAAAAATAATTTGCCCCCCTTTAAAAATATTCCTGGGTCCGCCACTTAGAAATAGGTAGTTGTCATTGTAAATCATTTAATTTCCTTGGTACTTGAAATATTCAAAGAGTAAATTAGTTTATTTGTTATTTACTAATTGCTTTTCTTAATATGTGTGCAAAGTGATAGAACTACAAGTATTTTGGGACGGATGGAGTAAAATCATACAATGCCCTGTGGTACTCTGGTTCTCCTCGGAGGTAGGCTTCAAGACATATAAATGATGAAGCAATAACGTTTGGGGCAAATCCCGGTCGAACTCTTAAAACTAACATATAAGACCAATAATTAACATATAAGAGTCAATTATTTTCATTTTTTTTCAACTTTTAAGAAAAAAATATAATATTATTCGGTCAAATCCCGGCCAAACTTTTATAACTGACATATAAGACCAATAGTTAATATATAAGAGTCAATTTTTTTCATTTTTTCAACTTTTAAGAAAAAAATATAATATTATTCGGTGAACTCCCGGTCAAACTCTTATAACTGATGTATATGACCAATAATTAACATATAAGAGTAAAAAAAAAATACTTTTTTCAACTTTTAAGAAAAAAAATAATATTATTCGATCAAACTCCGCTCAAACTCTTATAAGTGATGTATATGACCAGTTCACCTTTTGTAGTTAATGTATAAGAGCCATTTTTTTTTCACTTTTTATAGGTTTTAAGAAAAAATCTAATATTATTTGGTCAAATCGAAGTCATTCTCTTATAGTTGGTGTATAAGACCGATCCGTCTCTTATATTTTAAATATAAGAGTCGTTTTTTTTAACATTTTTTCACAAAAGTTTTTTTTTTTTTTTTAAATAATGTTCACTCTCAAATACGATCAAACAACAATCTTCTCTTATAGCAGAAGTATAAGACTACTTTGACTCTTATACATCAAATATAAGATTTGTTATTTCACATTTTTTCACATGAAAATCTATTTTTTTCAAAAAATTATTAAATTTGACTCTTATATTCGATCAAACACAAATACACTCTTATAGTTTCGTATAAAACTACTTCCCCTCTTATACATGACGTATAAGGGTTATTTTTACACATTTTCTTCCATTTTTGTATAAAACTTAATCTGATATATTAAAATTGACTCTTATAGTATAAGACTAGTTTGCCTCTTATCAGGTCTTATAACTTAACTATCAGACCCATGTCAGATCTGATAATTAAACTCTAAGACCTATTTTATAACTAAAATGCAAAATAAAATACTAAAATTAATTTTTCCATTTCACAAATAAAATAACTTGGACAAGCATTGATGCAAACGCTAATGTATCCTACACAGCGAAGCTAATGTATCCTACACAATATTGACTACACAATATTGAAGCGTCAGACACAATCAAAAGCAAAACAAAATTAACATCAAATTAAACTTATCCAAAAGTCGATTCCCTTCGTCCCAAAATGAATGTCCGGAAGAAAAACAAATTTGAAAATGTAATGTTTCTGAAAAGAAGCTTTGTCAAAAAAGAACATGCCAAATTCAGTATCATTGGTGCCCATAATACCCAACCATTTCCACCAATTTTAGTTGTTGATGCGGGTGATTGACAACATGCTTATGTTTCCAGCTTCTGGTCAAGGTTAACTGAAACAGGAGAAGGTTTGGTAGTTATTGGATAATAGCATCCCTGTCAAATCAAATAAAATTACAAAAGTTACCAAAAAAAAATAAAATTGTAAACACTAGGCACTCGTTCAAATTAAAACCCAAACCTGGTCAACGAATGTATGGAAGACGGTGTAGCTGGAGAAAGAAGGCTATGTTTCAGTGTCGCCGGAGTCGTGAAAGTCAGGGGCGATGGCGCAGTAACCGAAACTACCCCTCTCCCTCATACAAAATTTGATCAAATTAAAATGTAATTATTTTTATATTATAATTTTGATAATATTGTAATAGAGTATTATAATTATTATTTATTTTTTCAAAGTTTAATAAAGTTGTCCAAAACAATGAAGATGAAATATATTAATGTGGGACAAATGGGAGTGCCAATAAAATATATTCAAATATTATTATTATCGACCGAAATAAAATAATCAAATAATTTGAAAAATAATAATTTTTTGAATGGTAATTTATTTATTTTTAATAAATATGGCCATTTATTTGAGAATAAACGGAAAAAAAATCAAGTGAAAAGAAATAAGATTATTTTTTGAGTGTGTATAAGAATTTTGATTAAATTCAGATGTACGCCCTTCGTCCCATTTCAAGAATAAAAACTTTTTCAAATGAGTGTCCCTACTTAACATCAAAATTCCTAAAAGGATTTTTTTTTTTTTTTTTTATTTAGTTAGCTCTACATGTTATAAACACAACAACTATTCAATAACTATTATCTACTCCACTTTCTCTCTCCCACCCAATTTCTATACTCACAATAATCTACCCCACTTTCTATATTTTGATAATAAAACATTCATTTCTTAATTTTTAAACCCATTTTTTTTTTTGACTATTAAAATGAGACGGAAAGAATATATAGTTTGTAATTAGCAAACAAATTGAAGTATTTAAAAATTCAACAACTTAATAATTTCAGCTTTACTGTCACGCCCCGAAAATTCCAAATATCAATAAACATAAAATTTACAAATTATACATCTCCATATTGCTAAATACCAAACCGGGCGCGTGAATTCTACTATAAACCAATACCAACAAACAATACCTCAACGAGATTATAACTCGGAGACTAGAAACAAACGCGGAAGCAAGAACAACTGTTAATAATATAAATTCTCAAAAGACCACAGTAAATACATGACCCTGAACGACCACGACCTTTCAACCATAAACAAAGAGGCTCTGAAGAGTAACTACCCCAAAGGCGATCAACCTGCTCAGAAGACTCCCGATACAACGGACCTCAAACGATATCACTTGCTTTCCTGGGGGGGGGGGTGTTAAGGAAAAACAATTTGAAACAAGAAACGGGGTGAGATAAAATCTCAGTAAGCTACTAAATGCAACTAGATGTCGCTATCATGAACAGTAATATCCAATAATCAATCATAGCATACAATCACATAACAACAAATGAGAGGCTCCCTATCGCCAACCGTCCCATACCGGTTGGAAATAACGACCAGCTCATCATGCAGCACATAATGCGGAAATAAACACTCATAAGTGGATACTGAGCCAAGGTTCTAGAGACGGAACACAATCCCTCGAGAAGAGTCCGTTGAGCAGCATGAAAGAGCTGAAGCCGGTTCCGGAACCAAGTAACAACAACAACCAGTAATGGGGGAAATAACACATAGTCATACCCCCAAGCCAATAGCTAGAATACTCACCATAGGAGCTAGCTCATCCCAACCACGATCACGGGAATGGGCATCCCACTCAAGGCCACTGAACATGGGAAACTGGGATACCAGTGAAGTACATTATACTGGACTTGGCCCGTGCCATTATAATATACATCACTGCCCAAACAAACACAACAATGCCAGCTGGACTCTATAAAAGCACACAGTAATAAATACTCGCTTGAAACAACAACGGGGCAATGATTCCAAAGTAGGGAACCAAGCCAAAATCATCACAAAGGATGCAAACCATTTCTCATGAAGAGATCAACAACAACATCAACACACGAAGCTACTCAAAAAGAGTCAAACGGTTATCCACATTCATACATTGCAAACATGGTCACAAACGGACCAAACCCAACACTCTCAAACAATACTTAGTCAAATACCATAACACGTTTGTTCATAAAGGAACCATACCCAATAATTACCATAAGGATGCAACTATTACTACAGAGGAGTCAACAACAACGACAACGGGAAGTCTTTCATAAAAGAGTTCAACCACGATAAACAGAATTTCTCACAAGGAGCCCAACAACATTGATCATTAAAACAAATGATTACAAGACAAGGTTCCATACCAAACACATCCTAAAGATGATACCCATAAGTTACTCATTAAGAGCACAACCCAAACGGTCACTCTCAATTAGTACTACAACCATTACCATGAAGACCCTAAACGCCTACTCATAGAGGGTACTTATGGACAAGCACTCAACCATCTCCTTACAGCTGGAATTCCAAATAGGAACTCCGAATAATTACTCCTTAAGGCTAATCACACCGTAGATGCCCAATCACCATTTCACGTCTCACATCCGTTCATAGAGGGACCAATTCTTAACACTCAACCGAACTAAAAAGGTAACACATTTCCATACATGATCCCAAATGTACCAATTCAACACTTTGGTGTCCCATAACAACCCTCTAGGTACTATAGGATATCACTTAAAACCTAGACCAAGTCTTATCCTAAACTCAATTCGATTGGACCAACATGAACACATCATAAGATTACCAAACATTCACTAATAATACCTAGTTACGTTCCACCACACATTTGTTCACCAAGGAACCATTTTCACACACTAGATTGGTCCTTGACCCACACAAATAGATACCCCAAACTTGATCACAACGGACCGGTTATAACATTTTGTGTTATAGAACACTTCTGAAAACTCAACACAATCTAAACCAGAAACCCCACTAAATAAACCCACTCATCTCGTAGTACTCGAGAAGAGATTTAAAACGATAGTTTACACATCTAAAACGGAGTCCGGACGAAGAAGTTATGGCCTCCGGAAGAATAAGCGTAAAACGGACAATAAGGGGAAAGAGAAGGGGGGGTGCGCACGCCTCCCCTAGAGGGGTGCGCCCGCCTCCTATGATCAGAAGGGAATGCGCCAAAGGTTTACAGAGGGTGCGCGCGCCTCCCATAAACAGGGTGCGCGCGCCTCCTATGATCAGAAGGAAATGCGCCACAAAGAAGATGAGGGGTGCGCGCGCCTCCTCACCTAGGGTGCGCGCGCCTCCAACGCCTGCCAGGAAATTTGCAGGACTTCTTCCTGGGTTCTTATTCGAAAATCAACACAAATCCACCATTTTCATACCCAAATTCAAAGTTAACACTACCAAGTAGTAACCCAATGTACCCAAACCATTTAGAAGCCAAAAGGGACACTAGAACATCGTCTGGACAACCCCAATCAAGGGATGATTCAAATACCCAAATTTTCACAAAAATATGAATAAATTGCAAATAGGTTCCAAAACAACCAAGAAAGCCATATAAATCAACTAGAACATGAATAGACTTAAAGATGACCATTTTTAGCATAAATGGGGGGAAAAGTAACTTACCTGGCCCGAAATCAAAGTTCTCCAAATCATGATTTTCTTGGCTCTAAACGACCACCTCAACGATCTAAGCATTTTCATAAAATGAGAAATGAGAAATAATGAGGGGAAGATGATAGAAATGAAGAGAAAAGGAGAGAGAGACTTACCTTCTACAATGGAGGAGAAGAGAGAGAGAGTTTGCTGGGAGAGAATGAGGGAGGGTGAAAGTGAGGGAGGTGAGGGGAAAAGAGGGAATAAGTAGGATGATAAACTAGAATTTACACATAGACCCCCTCCCCTACACACTAACTCAATCATCTTATTTTCGCCACTAACACTTAAGACCCAACACTCTACACTAGCACAATTAACCAATTAAATGCTAGGCACGACCACATCATGAGACCCAAAATGCACACATAAATATTTAAATAACTAAATAATTTAAATAAATAAATAATCAAATAAATAAATAATAATTATTTATTACTAATAAAATAGAGCCTAGTTTTCGGGTCGTGACAATCTACCCTCCTTAAAAAGAATTCGCCCGCGAATTCTCTTATCAAAATTTATAACACGAAGTCATATCGAGGCTACATAATATCGGCTCCCGTAGCACTCATAACCCCAATCAAGTACCTATTGGATAATTCAAACATAGTCCTCATGACTCAATTAACCCAACATATATGAAACAAATACATATCTCAAGTATACTCAAAATTTTACCGTTATCAACTATCCGGTTAAATATGATCCCACCACTATACTCGCTTTCCTTATAAGATGAAACATCATACAGTCATACTCTTTGAATTCCTCGAATCTACTTGCATTATTTCATACTTAGTTTTCTAAGGAAATATATCCGTCCACTTTTGATAGTCCATTAACATAATCATTTCAACTTGGTCCCAAAATAAAATAGAATATACAATCCGCTAAGGAAATGCCAATAAAATCACAATCCATCCCAAGTCATAGATAGTTCTATTTATCAAGAGTTAATCCTCGAAACACACATAAATACTTCATCACTTCTAATCGTTACTTACCTCAGTCTCTATTTGGAAGCACCATTATCGATAACGAGTTGATCAGCTTTCACTAAAATGGAAAACCTGACTTATCTCCAAGAAAACATAACACCGGTTATACCTTGCAAGATAACAGTGATACTAGCTAAATCCACAAAACCATATCAATACTGAAACTATCATCAATCTTTATTTTAATAATCGAAAGTTGATTTCACACTCATCGGTTCTTACTAAAGTCAAGAAATTCCAAAATATGTGTATCTCATTTTACATATTTGTCTACACTTGCAGATACCAATTAATACCTGAAGAACCCCATTACAAAACAATAAATCCTCTAACTCATGCTAAAACTTGCGGACCCTTGCTTCTCCCAAGAAATTTTAAATAAAATCCCAAATGGGTAATAATTCTCGGCTTACAACTTGGTGAGTATCAATATAACATTAAGTCATTCACTCCAAAAATCAAATTATGATTTAAAAATAACAATCTTCGATAACACTATGCCATTTATCCACCCAAATGATATAACCAAGAATTCAAAATAAATAAACCCAATAATAGAAATTTCCTTCGCTATTTCCTCATTTTCGACCTTTGACAACTATAGCCACTTATTAATCAAACTCTGACTAAACCACTGATCCACTTCAGGAATTTACTAATTTACCAATATAAGAGAACAAGCACTAATTCGTCATAGTGACCTATTTGAACTTTCTGAAAATATCACATTTAGACCCAAATTCACCCAACTCGAAGATCGACGAAATAGATAAGAATCTATTAAAACTCAATCCACACTATTCAATCAAGCTTTCCAACCACACAGAGACCGGTCAGAATTATTTACAAACTTAGTGACCAAAATGAAATATCCGCTCATACTCATCTTTAAGTATTCTCTCTAATCTTTATTACACTTTTCTCCAATGAAGATTAATATAACTTTTCACTAAATATGCATCCACTTATAACCCATTATGTCTCTAAGCAAAGTCACACAATCAGAAGAGAAATACTCACCACAAATCAATGACAACCAAGAGATTCGGACCGCATAGAAAGCTAAACCATACTACTTAACTTGTCAACACTCTATATAAGCGGCATAACCAAATCACCTTACCTTCATCATTAGCAATCACGAAATTTCGTACTCGGGGATACACCTCAACATAAATCACTTAATGAGAACAAACATACGAATATAGCACAAGGATTTCCACTTTACGAAAGGTACACCCAAGTATTCAAAGACTCACACTCTCGATTCTCAAACCAACTAACCCCAATGAAACTAATACTATTAACACCAATCTATACTGGGTATTCCACAAAAGAAGAACACTCTACACCAATATCACGACTCATAACTCAACCAACTTCTATCTTAACCTCATCTTTCAAGAAAACTTAGTTTTCTAAACCGCTCAATATCATAACACCCAAGTGTTGAAACCTATTCAATATCAGAGTTCTTATTCCCTTGCAAGGTCTAAAACCATGCTCTGATACCAACTGTCACGCCCCGGAAATTCCAAATATCAATAAACATAAATTTACAAATTATACATCTCCATATTGCTAATACCAAACCGGGCGCGTGAATTCTACTATAAACCAATACCAACAAACAATACCTCAACGAGATTATAACTCGGAGACTAGAAACAAATGCGGAAGCAAGAACAAGTGTTAATAATATAAATTCCCAAAAGACCACAGTAAATACATGACCCTGAACGACCACGACCTTTCAACCATAAACAAAGAGGCTCTGAAGAGTAACTACCCCAAAGGCGATCAACCTGCTCAGAAGACTCCCGATACAACGGACCTCAAATGATACCACTTGCTTTCCTGGGGGGGGGGGTTAAGGAAAAACAATTTGAAACAAGAAACGGGGTGAGATAAAATCTCAGTAAGCTACTAAATGCAACTAGATGTCATGCTATCATGAACAGTAATATCCAATAATCAATCATAGCATACAATCACATAACAACAAATGAGAGGCTCCCTATCGCCAACCGTCCCATACCGGTTGGAAATAACGACCAGCTCATCATGCAGCACATAATGCGGAAATAAACACTCATAAGTGGATACTGAGCCAAGGTTCTAGAGACGGAACACAATCCCTCGAGAAGAGTCCGTTGAGCAGCATGAAAGAGCTGAAGCCGGTTCCTAAACCAAGTAACAACACAACCAGTAATGGGGGAAATAACACATAGTCATACCCCCAAGCCAATAGCTAGAATACTCACCATAGGAGCTAGCTCATCCCAACCACGATCACGGGAAGGGGCATCCCACTCAAGGCCACTGACCATAGGGAAACTGGGTTACCAGTGAAGTACATTATACTGGACTTGGCCCGTGCCATTATAATATACATCACTGCCCAAAACAAACACAACAATGCCAGCTGGACTCTATAAAAGCACACAGTAATAAATACTCGCTTGAAACAACAACGGGGAAATGATTCCAAAGTAGGAACCAAGCCAAAATCATCACAAAGGATGCAAACCATTTCTCATGAAGAGATCAACAACAACATCAACACACGAAGCTACTCAAAAAGAGTCAAACGGTTATCCACATTCATACATTGCAAACATGGTCACAAACGGACCAAACCCAACACTCTCAAACAATACTTAGTCAAATACCATAACACGTTTGTTCATAAAGGAACCATACCCAATAATTACCATAAGGATGCAACTATTACTACAGAGGAGTCAACAACAACGACAACGGGAAGTCTTTCATAAAAGAGTTCAACCACGATAAACAGAATTTCTCACAAGGAGCCCAACAACATTGATCATTAAAACAAATGATTACAAGACAAGGTTCCATACCAAACACATCCTAAAGATGATACCCATAAGTTACTCATTAAGAGCACAACCCAAACGGTCACTCTCGATTAGTACTACAACCATTACCATGAAGACCCTAAACGCCTACTCATAGAGGGTACTTATGGACAAGCACTCAACCATCTCCTTACAGCTGGAATTCCAAATAGGAACTCCGAATAATTACTCCTTAAGGCTAATCACACCGTAGATGCCCAATCACCACTTCACGTCTCACATCCGTTCATAGAGGGACCAATTCTTAACACTCAACCGAACTAAAAAGGTAACACATTTCCATACATGATCCCAAATGTACCAATTCAACACTTTGGTGTCCCATAACAACCCTCTAGGTACTATAGGATATCACTTAAAACCTAGACCAAGTCTTATCCTAACTCAATTCGATTGGACCAACATGAACACATCATAAGATTACCAACATTCACTAATAATACCTATTTACGTTCCACCACACATTTTTTCACCAAGGAACCATTTTCACACACTAGAGTGGTCCTTGACCCACACAAATAGATACCCCAAACTTGATCACAACGGACCGGTTATAACATTTTGTGTTATAGAACACTTCTGAAAAATCAACACAATCTAAACCAGAAACCCCACTAAATAAACCCACTCATCTCGTAGTACTCGAGAAGAGCTTCAAAACGATAGTTTACACATCTAAAACGGAGTCCGGACGAAGAAGTTATGGCCTCCGGAAGAATGAGCGTAAAACGGACAATAAGGGGAAAGAGAAGGGGGGGGGCGTTCGCACGCCTCCCCTAGAGGGGTGCGCGCGCCTCCTATGATCAGAAGGGAATGCGCCAAAGGTTTACAGAGGGTGCGCGCGCCTCCCATAAACAGGGTGCGCGCGCCTCCTATGATCAGAAGGAAATGCGCCACAAAGAAGATGAGGGGTGCGCGCGCCTCCTCCCCTAGGGTGCGCGCGCCTCCAACGCCGGCCAGGAAATTTGCAGGACTTCTTCCTGGGTTCTTATTCGAAAATCAACACAAATCCACCATTTTCATACCCAAATTCAAAGTTAACACTACCAAGTAGTAACCCAATGTACCCAAACCATTTAGAAGCCAAAAGGGACCCTAGAACATCGTCTGGACAACCCCAATCAAGGGATGATTCAAATACCCAAATTTTCACAAAAATATGAATAAATTGCAAATAGGTTCCAAACAACCAAGAAAGCCATATAAATCAACTAGAACAATGAATAGACTTAAAGATGACCATTTTTAGCATAAATGGGGGAAAAAGTAACTTACCTGGCCCGAAATCAAAGTTCTCCAAATCAAGATTTTCTTGGCTCTAAACGACCACCTCAACGATCTAAGCATTTTCATAAAATGAGAAATGAGAAATAATGAGGGGAAGATGATAGAAATGAAGAGAGAAGGAGAGAGAGACTTACCTTCTACAATGGAGGAGAAGAGAGAGAGAGTTTGCTGGGAGAGAATGAGGGAGGGTGAAAGTGAGGAAGGTGAGGGGAAAAGAGGGAATAAGTAGGATGATAAACTAGAATTTACACATAGACCCCCCCCCCTTACACACTAACTCAATCATCTTATTTTCCCCACTAACATTTAAGACCCAACACTCTACACTAGCACAATTAACCAATTAAATGCTAGGCACGACCACATCATGAGACCCAAAATGCACACATAAATATTTAAATAACTAAATAATTTAAATAAATAAATAAGCAAATAAATAAATAATAATTATTTATTACTAATAAAATAGAGTCTAGTTTTCGGGTCGTGACATTTACAATTTCTTCAATTTCAAACCTACATTTTCAAATCTTAATTTTCACTTTTACCAAAGAGACCTAACATCAAATACATGTCTTCATTATGATCAATTAAGACAGCCTCGCAAATAACCGACTCGTGGGACACCATGGCTTGCTGGCTTTTCAGCACACTTTTGAGCTTTCTTTTCCAAACACAAAATTAAGAGTTGTTTTTAGGGGAAACTAGTTTCTCCCTAAGTTATAAAAAGTCTAACTTTTAATATTTGTATTGCCCTCAAACCCTAACCTTAAACCCTATAAAAACATGACTTTTTATAACTTATAGAAGAACTAGTTTCCACCAAAAAATTTTGCAAAATTAATTATCGACCAATATTAGGGGTATAAAATAAAATCACAAAATCTTGCTCACATAATGAGGTGATGATATTTTATTAGTTTTATCGATAGTGGACTCGCCACACTCTAATTAAAGAAACCAATAAATCATTACATTTAAGATTTTGTGAGCAAGATTTTGTGACTTTTTTGTGCCCCTAGTATTATTCTTAAATATATTAATCTTATGTAATGCATCATCCATTCGCTGCCTCATAATTGGAATTGAGAAGCTCAAACTTTGAACTAAATCTGAGCGCCACCACTAATTCCAAAGACTCGTATATCGTTTTTGTGGACCACTATAGATCCAACAGTTATAAATTATTAGGGAATATATCGTGATTATGTCATCAATGATTCATGATTGTTGAATCAATGGAGGTATACACTGAGATACAAAAAAGTGTTAGACTAGGTTTGGTCTCCTAATTCCATGCTACCAAACACTACCTTAGTATGAAACTAAACCCTCTATTTCCACAAACTTGTATTTCTGCATGTGTAGCTTAAGTGGGCCGGTAACGAGTGACCATCATTTCTTTAAGTTTGAATATTCATTTAAAAAATATAAAGGATATGGGAATGATATAAAGTTTGAGAAAGCTAAAGTTTGAGTGTTGTTTACATAATTTATGGAAGAAAAAAAACGAGTGGATAAATTAAAATATTTTTAAAAGGATGACAGTACGTGCTTAATTAAGTCCAGGTTGAGAGGTAAATTCAACTTTCTGAATGAATTTATATTTATTTCTAGTGCAAGAATGTAACAAATTCAATCAAATTGTGGGTACAAATTCCTGAATTAATGATAAATAGTTGGAGTCGTTAATTTTTAGTAATTTTCAAGATGCAAAAGCACAATGTATTGCTACTTTAAACTCTTGGTCGATTCCAGGGAGTGATGTTTATAGCTTTATTTGCATTCGGGTTGTATATAAGGTTAGTTTTGAGCTTGTTCTTATTACTACCTTTCCTTGTAAGGAAGCTTGATTTATTAGTTCAATGCTCGAGCCTAACAGCGAATAACCAAGCGAGAGAGATGAGGAAGGGGTCCGTCATAACCAAAAACTGCCAATATTTTCACACAAGCAATCTAATGGAAGAAATTCTCTTGAGCGGAAATTCATATATGTAAGTGTGTCTACCACTAACACATGAACTATGACGTGACAAGAACTGAACTGAATCTTCATTAGCTTAAATAGTGGAGTAATTCGCAAAACTGAAATGTAAGCATATATACACAAGAGTCTCTTTACATATTTATCAACAGTTATATGCTATTCAAAAGGGTGATAAATACACAATATGAGAAGCAATCCTTACAAAAAAAAAAATTAGGAGTGAAATCAATTAGCATAGGGTAGGGTAGTCCTTGATCTTGGTATGATACTTAGTTAAGCAAAAGTTGTCCAAGTGAAGCCACAGCAAAGAGTGGCATGTTCCAACATCTTAAATAATATTTAGCAACTCGGCACATCTTACTTAATAATTCAGTGTAGACTATTGCTGGCAAATAATGAATGCTCAATGCTAATTTGTAACATTCAGATACAGTAATGTCAAGAGGTAATAGTATTTTTTAACTAAGAAACACTCCTAGAAATAATAATTACTTTTCATCAATAAGGTAATGCTCCCCCGAGAAAGTACTTCAACATTATGTAGAATACATTGTCAGGACAAATAATTTATCTAACATACCTCTTCTCTATGTATTGCTGGACGTTAGCTTTTTAAAATTTGAAGAAAGTTTATTATATCAAAAGCTAGACAGAATACTAATGAGGTATTTAAAAGAAGAAGAAAATGTAAATATAACAAATAGGAAACTAAACAAGAACTATTGCTTTTGATATGTGGTTAATATACATATAAAACGGACTATTTAATAATAAAAAATAAAGACATAATTGGTAAACAACGGTGAAGACTCACTTAGATTGTACTAGTCAATGAGAAGTCTTTATGGTTTACTGTCACAAGTCATTAATCTGCTATGCGTAGGTGATATGTTGTATTATTTTTTTAGTAGTATATTCTAAGGACCCTTAATTTTTAGAGAAAAGTATCAAAAAGTCACTCAAAGAAAACTTTGATATCCAGAAAGTCTTATAAATAGTTATTCTATTTAGAAAGCCCTAAAATTAAATTTAAATACCAAAAAGTCCAAAATTTAACGATTTTATTAATTTAACCAAATTTGGGGCTTTACATAAATGAAAAATAAATTTTATTAAATAGTGACTTGTTGCAAATTTTCTATATATTGTCACTATCATTATTATTATTAAAGATATTATTGAAATTATAGATTTTAATAATTTTACAAGTCTATTAAAAATATTATATTTAAAATTTTATTATTGTTGTTGTTATCCGTGGATTACACGTGCATCGCACGATTTCAAAGACAATATAACTGCATCACACTGTTTCAAAAAAAATATTATAACAAATAACAATCATGATAATTGGTTTTGACATATTATTGTAATACACACATTATATATATATATATATATATATATATATATATATATATATATATATATAAATATAAATTTGGGCTCTTACCACAACAATGACAAATTTTGATTTTTTTTTTATTATTGTTGTTGTTATCCGTGGATTACGGGTTGCATTGTCCTTATTTTAAGTTTTTTTCATGAAGAATAACCCACCTAACCTTATCATTTAAAAATGATTTTAGTTTGATTAATGAGCCAATAACAATGGTCAAGGATCTGTCATCCATAATAGACACCTGGTTTCTCAATAAAATACCATTAAAACCCACCTTATATCTTTCCAATTCTTTGACCTCATCAGAGAAACAGATTCACGTCTGTCTTCTTTGTATTTTTCTTCCTTTAATTCTGTCAATTCAATTCAACCCTCATTTTCTTCAACAACTTTCACCCCAAGTATACTTATCTCTAACCCTCTGGTACGTTTTCCTTTCAAAATCACTCTTTTTTCTTTCTCCATTTATGATACGGGACTCGTATTTAATTTATACCCAAAACATACGAGTCCTAATACCAATTCTGTATCTATTTCCTAATTAGAAACACTGGCGGACCTACGCCTAAGGATAAGGGGGCCGCGGCCCCCGTTCGTAAAAAAAAAAATTGTTTTTTTACTAATGCAATTTTTGTAGATTTTAAATTAATTAGTGCAATAAATTAAACTTTGCCCCCCTTTCAATGAAGAAAAAAATATACTAAATTTTTTTCTTGCCCACTTACACTAATAAAAATAATTTTCCCCCTTTAAAAATATACCTGGGTCCGCCACTTAGAAATAGGTAGTTGTCATTGTAAATCATTTAATTTCCTTGGTACATGAAATATTCAAAGAGTAAATTAGTTTATTTGTTATTTACTAATTGCTTTTCTTAATATGTGTGCAAAGTGATAGAACTACAAGTATTTTGGGACGGATGGAGTAAAATCATACAATGCCATGTGGTACTCTGGTTCTCCTCGGAGGTAGGCTTCAAGACATATAAATGATGAAGCAATAACGTTTGGGGCAGTGACTCTACGCCCTCCAGTACCAACTTATATTCTTAATAAGGACCCAACAAATCAGCAATATCAGAGACACCCCTCGCTTACAAAAAGACTGATCTGCCCTCTTATAACTTATATAAGACCAATAATTAACATATAAGAGTAAAAAAAAAAAATCACTTTTTTCAATTTTTAAGAAAAAAATATAATATTATTCGGTCAAATCTCGGTCAAACTCTTATAAATGACATATAAAACCAATAATTAACATATAAGAGTCAATTTCTTTAACTTTTTTCAACTTTTAAGAAAAATAAATAATATTATTCGGTCAAACCTCGGTCAAACTCTTATAACTGACATATAAAACCAATAATTAACATATAATGAGTCAATTTTTTCACTTTTTTTAATTTTTAAGAAAAAAATATAATATTATTTGGTCAAATCCCGGTCGAGCTCTTATAACTAACATATAAGACCAATAATTAACATATAAGAGTCAATTATTTTAATTTTTTCAGCTTTTAAGAAAAAAATATAATATTATTCGGTCAAATCCCGGCCAAACTTTTATAACTGACATATAAGACCAATAATTAATAAATAAGAGTCAATTTTTTTCATTTTTCAACTTTTAAGAAAAAAAATATAATATTATTGGTCAACTCCCGCTCAAACTCTTATAACTGATGTATATGACCAATAATTAACATATAAGAGTAAAAAAAAAATCATTTTTTCAACTTTTAAGAAAAAAAATAATATTATTCGATCAAACTCCGCTCAAACTCTTATAAGTGATGTATATGACCAGTTCACCTTTTATAGTTAATGTATAAGAGCCATTTTTTTTTTCACTTTTTATAGGTTTTAAGAAAAAATCTAATATTATTTGGTCAAATCGAAGTCATTCTCTTATAGTTGGTGTATAAGACCGATCCGTCTCTTATATTTTAAATATAAGAGTCATTTTTTTTTAACATTTTTTCACAAAAGTTTTTTTTTTTTAAATAATGTTCACTCTCAAATACGATCAAACAACAATCTTCTCTTATAGCAGAAGTATAAGACTACTTTGACTCTTATACATAAAATATAAGATTTGTTATTTCACATTTTTTCACATGAAAATCTATTTTTTTCAAAAAATTATTAAATTTGACTCTTATATTCGATCAAACACAAATACACTCTTATAGTTTACGTATAAAACTACTTCCCCTCTTATACATGACGTACAAGGGTTATTTTTACACATTTTCTTCCATTTTTGTATAAAACTTAATCTGATATATTAAAATTGACTCTTATAGTATAAGACTAGTTTGCCTCTTATCAGGTCTTATAACTTAACTATCAGACCTATGTCAGATCTGATAATTAAACCCTAAGACCTATTTTATAACTAAAATGCAAAATAAAATACTAAAATTAATTTTTCCATTTCACAAATAAAATAACTTGGACAAGCATTGATGCAAACGCTAATGTATCCTACACAGTGAAGCTAATGTATCCTACACAATATTGACTACACAATATTGAAGCGTCAGACACAATCAAAAGCAAAACAAAATTAACATCAAATTAAACTTATCCAAAAAGTCGATTCCCTTCGTCCCAAATGAATGTCCGGAAGAAAAACAAATTTGAAAATGTAATGTTTCTGAAAAGAAGCTTTGTCAAAAAAGAACATGCCAAATTCAGTATCATTGGTGCCATAATACCCAACCATTTCCACCAATTTTAGTTGTTGATGCGGGTGATTGACAACATGCTTATGTTTCCAGCTTCTGGTCAAGGTTAACTGAAACAGGAGAAGGTTTGGTAGTTATTGGATAATAGCATCCCTGTCAAATCAAATAAAATTACAAAAGTTACCAAAATAAAATAAAATTGTAAACACTAGGCACTCGTTCAAATTAAAACCCAAACCTGGTCAGCGAATGTATGGAAGACGGTGTAGCTGGAGAAAGAAGGCTATGTTTCGGTGTCGCCGGAGTCGTGAAAGTCAGGGGCGATGGCGCAGTAACCGAAACTACCCCTCTCCCTCATACTAAATTTGATCAAATTAAAATGTAATTATTTTTATTTATAATTTTGATAATATTGTAATAGAGTATTATAATTATTATTTATTTTTTCAAAGTTTAATAAAGTTGTCCATAACAATGAAAATGAAATATATTAATGTGGGACAAATGGGAGTGCCAATAAAATATATTCAAATATTATTATTATCGACCGAAATAAAATAATCAAATAATTTGACAAATAATAATTTTTTGAATGGTAATTTATTTATTTTTAATAAATATGGCCATTTATTTGAGAATAAAGGGAAAAAAAATCAAGTGAAAAGAAATAAGATTATTTTTTGAGTGTGTATAAGAATTTTGATTAAATTCAGATGTACTCCCTTCGTCCCAAAACTTTTTCAAATGAGTGTCCCTACTTAACATCAAAATTCCTAAAAGGATTTTTTTTATATTTTTTATTTAGTTAGCTCTACATGTTATAAACACAACAACTATTCAATAACTATTATCTACTCCACTTTCTCTCTCCCACCCAATTTCTATACTCACAATAATCTACCCCACTTTCTATATTTTGATAATAAAACATTCATTTCTTAATTTTTAAATCCAATTTTTTTTTGACTATTAAAATGAGACGGAAAGAATATATAGTTTGTAATTAGCAAACAAACTGAAGTATTTAAAAATTCAACAACTTAATAATTTCAGCTTTACAATTTCTTCAATTTCAAACCTACATTTTCAAATCTTAATTTTCACTTTTACCAAAGAGGCCTAACATCAAATACATTTCTTCATTATGATCAATTAAGACAGCCTCGCAAATAACCGACTCGTGGGACACCATGGCTGGCTGGCTTTTCAGCACACTTTTGAGCTTTCTTTTCCAAACACAAAAATTAAGAGTAGTTTTTAGGGGAAACTAGTTTCTCCATAAGTTATAAAAAGTCTAACTTTTAATATTTGTATTGCCCTCGAACCCTAACCTTAAACCCTAAACCTTAAACCCTATAAAAACATGACTTTTTATAACTTATAGAAGAACTAGTTTCCACCACAAAAAAATTTGCAAAATTAATTATCGACCAATATTAGGGGTATAAAATAAAATCACAAAATCTTGCTCACATAATGAGGTGATGATATTTTATTAGTTTTATCGATAGTGGACTCGCCACACTCTAATTAAAGAAACCAATAAATCATTACACTTAAGATTTTGTGAGCAAGATTTTGTGACTTTTTTGTGCCCCTAGTATTATTCTTTAATATATTAATCTTATGTAATGCATCATCCATTCGCTGCCTCATAATTGGAATTGAGAAGCTCAAACTTTGAACTAAATCTGAGCGCCACCACTAATTCCAAAGACTCGTATATCGTTTTTGTGGACCACTATAGATCCAACAGTTATAAATTATTAGGGAATATATCGTGATTATGTCATCAATGATTCATGATTGTTGAATCAATGGAGGTATACACTGAGATACAAAAAAGTGTTAGACTAGGTTTGGTCTCCTAATTCCATGCTACCAAACACTACCTTAGTATGAAACTAAACCCTCTATTTCCACAAACTTGTATTTCTGCATGTGTAGCTTAAGTGGGCTGGTAACGAGTGACCATCATTTCTTTAAGTTTGAATATTCATTTAAAAAATATAAAGGATATGGGAATGATATAAAGTTTGAGAAAGCTAAAGTTTGAGTGTTGTTTACATAATTTATGGAAGAAAAAAAACGAGTGGATAAATTAAAATATTTTTAAAAGGATGACAGTACGTGCTTAATTAAGTCCAGGTTGAGAGGTAAATTCAACTTTCTGAATGAATTTATATTTATTTCTAGTGCAAGAATGTAACAAATTCAATCAAATTGTGGGTACAAATTCCTGAATTAATGATAAATAGTTGGAGTCGTTAATTTTTAGTAATTTTCAAGATGCAAAAGCACAATGTATTGCTACTTTAAACTCTTGGTCGATTCGGGAGTTTGTATATAAGGTTAGTTTTGAGCTTGTTCTTATTTACTACCTTTCCTTGTAAGGAAGCTTGATTTATTAGTTCAATGCTCGAGGCCTAACAGCGAATAACCAAGCGAGAGAGATGAGGAAGGGGTCCGTCATAACCAAAAACTGCCAATATTTTCACACAAGCAATCTAATGGAAGAAATTCTCTTGAGCGGAAATTCATATATGTAAGTGTGTCTACCACTAACAAATGAACTATGACGTGACAAGAACTGAACTGAATCTTCATTAGCTTAAATAGTGGAGTAATTTGCAAAACTGAAATGTAAGCATATATACACAAGAGTCTCTTTACAGATTTATCAACAGTTATATGCTATTCAAAAGGGTGATAAATACACAATATGAGAAGCAATCCTTACAAAAAAAAAATAATTAGGAGTGAAATCAATTAGCATAGGGTAGGGTAGTCCCTTGATCTTGGTATGATACTTAGTTAAGCAAAAGTTGTCCAAGTGAAGCCACAACAAAGAGTGGCATGTTCCAACATTTTAAATAATATTTAGCAACTCGGCACATCTTACTTAATAATTCAGTGTAGACTATTGCTGGCAAATAATGAATGCTCAATGCTAATTTGTAACATTCAGATACAGTAATGTCAAGAGGTAATAGTATTTTTTAACTAAGAAACACTCCTAGAAATAATAATTACTTTCATCAACATGGTAATGCTCCCCGAGAAAGTACTTCACCATTATATAGAATACATTGTCAGGACAAATAATTTATCTAACATACCTCTTCTCTATGTATCGCTGGACGTTAGCTTTTTAAAATTTGAAGAAAGTTTATTATATCAAAAGCTAGACAGAATACTAATGAGGTATTTAAAAAGAAGAAGAAAATGTAAATATAACAAATAGGAAACTAAACAAGAACTATTGCTTTTGATATGTGGTTAATATACATATAAAACGGACTATTTAATAATAAAAAATAAAGACATAATTGGTAAACAACGGTGAAAACTCACTTAGATTGTACTAGTCAATGAGAAGTCTTTATGGTTTACTGTCACAAGTCATTAATCTGCTATGCGTAGGTGATATGTTGTATTATTTTTTTTAGTAGTATATTCTAAGGACCCTTAATTTTTAGAGAAAAGTATCAAAAAGTCACTCAAAGAAAACTTTGATATCCAGAAAGTCTTATAAATAGTTATTCTATTTAGAAAGCCCTAAAATTAAATTTTAAATACCAAAAAGTCCAAAATTTAACGATTTTATTAATTTAACCAAATTTGGGGCTTTACATAAATGAAAAATAAATTTTATTAAATAGTGACTTGTTGCAAATTTCTATATATTGTCACTATCATTATTATTATTAAAGATATTATTGAAATTATAGATTTTAATAATTTTACAAGTCTATTAAAAATATTATATTTAAAATTTTATTATTGTTGTTGTTATCCGTGGATTACACGTGCATCGACTGTTTCAAAAAAAATATTATAACAAATAACAATCATGATAATTGGTTTTGACATATTATTGTAATACACACATTATATATATATATATATATATATATATATATATATATATATATATATATATATATATAAATTTGGGCTCTTACCACAACAATGACAAATTTTGATTTTTTTTTTTATTATTGTTGTTGTTATCCGTGGATTACGGGTTGCATTGTCCTTATTTTAAGTTTTTTTCCTGAATTTAACCCACGTAACTTTTTTTTTTTTTTTCATGAAGAATAACCCACCTAACCTTATCATTTAAAAATGATTTTAGTTTGATTAATGAGCCAATAACAATGGTCAAGGATCTGTCATCCATAATAGACACCTGGTTTCTCAATAAAATACCATTAAAACCCACCTTATATCTTTCCAATTCTTTGACCTCATCAGAGAAACAGATTCACGTCTGTCTTCTTTGTATTTTTCTTCCTTTAATTCTGTCAATTCAATTCAACCCTCATTTTCTTCAACAACTTTCACCCCAAGTATACTTATCTCTAACCCTATGGTACGTTTTCCTTTCAAAATCACTCTTTTTTCTTTCTCCATTTATGATACGGGACTCGTATTTAATTTATACCCAAAACATACGAGTCCTAATACCAATCTGTATCTATTTCCTAATTAGAAACACTGGCGGACCTACGCCTAAGGATAAGGGGGCCGCGACCCCCGTTCGTAAAAAAAAAATTGTTTTTTTACTAATGCAATTTTTGTAGATTTTAAATTAATTAGTGCAATAAATTAAACTTTGCCCCCCTTTCAATGAAGAAAAAAATATACTAAATTTTTTTCTTGCCCACTTACACTAATAAAAATAATTTTCCCCCCTTTAAAAATATACCTGGGTCCGCCACTTAGAAATAGGTAGTTGTCATTGTAAATCATTTAATTTCCTTGGTACATGAAATATTCAAAGAGTAAATTAGTTTATTTGTTATTTACTAATTGCTTTTCTTAATATGTGTGCAAAGTGATAGAACTACAAGTATTTTGGGACGGATGGAGTAAAATCATACAATGCCATGTGGTACTCTGGTTCTCCTCGGAGGTAGGCTTCAAGACATATAAATGATGAAGCAATAACGTTTGGGGCAGTGACTCTACGCCCTCCAGTACCAACTTATATTCTTAATAAGGACCCAACAAATCAGCAATATCAGAGACACCCCTCGCTTACAAAAAGACTGATCTGCCCTCTTATAACTTATATAAGACCAATAATTAACATATAAGAGTAAAAAAAAAAATCACTTTTTTCAATTTTTAAGAAAAAAATATAATATTATTCGGTCAAATCTCGGTCAAACTCTTATAAATGACATATAAAACCAATAATTAACATATAAGAGTCAATTTCTTTAACTTTTTCAACTTTTAAGAAAAATAAATAATATTATTCGGTCAAACCTCGGTCAAACTCTTATAACTGACATATAAACCAATAATTAACATATAATGAGTCAATTTTTTCACTTTTTTTAATTTTTAAGAAAAAAATATAATATTATTTGGTCAAATCCCGGTCGAGCTCTTATAACTAACATATAAGACCAATAATTAACATATAAGAGTCAATTATTTAATTTTTTTCAGCTTTTAAGAAAAAAATATAATATTATTCGGTCAAATCCCGCCAAACTTTTATAACTGACATATAAGACCAATAATTAATAAATAAGAGTCAATTTTTTTCATTTTTCAACTTTTAAGAAAAAAAATATAATATTATTTGTCAACTCCCGCTCAAACTCTTATAACTGATGTATATGACCAATAATTAACATATAAGAGTAAAAAAAAAATCATTTTTCAACTTTTAAGAAAAAAAATAATATTATTCGATCAAACTCCGCTCAAACTCTTATAAGTGATGTATATGACCAGTTCACCTTTTATAGTTAATGTATAAGAGCCATTTTTTTTTTCACTTTTTATAGGTTTTAAGAAAAAATCTAATATTATTTGGTCAAATCGAAGTCATTCTCTTATAGTTGGTGTATAAGACCGATCCGTCTCTTATATTTTAAATATAAGAGTCATTTTTTTTTAACATTTTTTCACAAAAGTTTTTTTTTTTAAATAATGTTCACTCTCAAATACGATCAAACAACAATCTTCTCTTATAGCAGAAGTATAAGACTACTTTGACTCTTATACATAAAATATAAGATTTGTTATTTCACATTTTTTCACATGAAAATCTATTTTTTTCAAAAAATTATTAAATTTGACTCTTATATTCGATCAAACACAAATACACTCTTATAGTTTACGTATAAAACTACTTCCCCTCTTATACATGACGTACAAGGGTTATTTTTACACATTTTCTTCCATTTTTGTATAAAACTTAATCTGATATATTAAAATTGACTCTTATAGTATAAGACTAGTTTGCCTCTTATCAGGTCTTATAACTTAACTATCAGACCTATGTCAGATCTGATAATTAAACCCTAAGACCTATTTTATAACTAAAATGCAAAATAAAATACTAAAATTAATTTTTCCATTTCACAAATAAAATAACTTGGACAAGCATTGATGCAAACGCTAATGTATCCTACACAGTGAAGCTAATGTATCCTACACAATATTGACTACACAATATTGAAGCGTCAGACACAATCAAAAGCAAAACAAAATTAACATCAAATTAAACTTATCCAAAAAGTCGATTCCCTTCGTCCCAAAATGAATGTCCGGAAGAAAAACAAATTTGAAAATGTAATGTTTCTGAAAAGAAGCTTTGTCAAAAAAGAACATGCCAAATTCAGTATCATTGGTGCCCATAATACCCAACCATTTCCACCAATTTTAGTTGTTGATGCGGGTGATTGACAACATGCTTATGTTTCCAGCTTCTGGTCAAGGTTAACTGAAACAGGAGAAGGTTTGGTAGTTATTGGATAATAGCATCCCTGTCAAATCAAATAAAATTACAAAAGTTACCAAAATAAAATAAAATTGTAAACACTAGGCACTCGTTCAAATTAAAACCCAAACCTGGTCAGCGAATGTATGGAAGACGGTGTAGCTGGAGAAAGAAGGCTATGTTTCGGTGTCGCCGGAGTCGTGAAAGTCAGGGGCGATGGC
Organism: Campanula takesimana; assembly: GCA_026119855.1. Classification (NCBI taxonomy): domain Eukaryota; kingdom Viridiplantae; phylum Streptophyta; class Magnoliopsida; order Asterales; family Campanulaceae; genus Campanula; species Campanula takesimana. The sequence goes on from JAOWBW010000689.1 coordinate 660,666, forward strand.
GCAGTAACCGAAACTACCCCTCTCCCTCATACTAAATTTGATCAAATTAAAATGTAATTATTTTTATATTATAATTTTGATAATATTGTAATAGAGTATTATAATTATTATTTATTTTTCAAAGTTTAATAAAGTTGTCCATAACAATGAAAATGAAATATATTAATGTGGGACAAATGGGAGTGCCAATAAAATATATTCAAATATTATTATTATCGACCGAAATAAAATAATCAAATAATTTGACAAATAATAATTTTTTGAATGGTAATTTATTTATTTTTAATAAATATGGCCATTTATTTGAGAATAAAGGGAAAAAAAAATCAAGTGAAAAGAAATAAGATTATTTTTTGAGTGTGTATAAGAATTTTGATTAAATTCAGATGTACTCCCTTCGTCCCAAAACTTTTTCAAATGAGTGTCCCTACTTAACATCAAAATTCCTAAAAGGATTTTTTTTTATATTTTTTATTTAGTTAGCTCTACATGTTATAAACACAACAACTATTCAATAACTATTATCTACTCCACTTTCTCTCTCCCACCCAATTTCTATACTCACAATAATCTACCCCACTTTCTATATTTTGATAATAAAACATTCATTTCTTAATTTTAAATCCAATTTTTTTTTTGACTATTAAAATGAGACGGAAAGAATATATAGTTTGTAATTAGCAAACAAACTGAAGTATTTAAAATTCAACAACTTAATAATTTCAGCTTTACAATTTCTTCAATTTCAAACCTACATTTTCAAATCTTAATTTTCACTTATACCAAAGAGGCCTAACATCAAATACATTTCTTCATTATGATCAATTAAGACAGCCTCGCAAATAACCGACTCGTGGGACACCATGGCTGGCTGGCTTTTCAGCACACTTTTGAGCTTTCTTTTCCAAACACAAAATTAAGAGTAGTTTTTAGGGAAACTAGTTTCTCCATAAGTTATAAAAAGTCTAACTTTTAATATTTGTATTGCCCTCGAACCCTAACCTTAAACCCTAAACCTTAAACCCTATAAAAACATGACTTTTTATAACTTATAGAAGAACTAGTTTCCACCAAAAAAATTTGCAAAATTAATTATCGACCAATATTAGGGGTATAAAATAAAATCACAAAATCTTGCTCACATAATGAGGTGATGATATTTTATTAGTTTTATCGATAGTGGACTCGCCACACTCTAATTAAAGAAACCAATAAATCATTACACTTAAGATTTTGTGAGCAAGATTTTGTGACTTTTTTGTGCCCCTAGTATTATTCTTTAATATATTAATCTTATGTAATGCATCATCCATTCGCTGCCTCATAATTGGAATTGAGAAGCTCAAACTTTGAACTAAATCTGAGCGCCACCACTAATTCCAAAGACTCGTATATCGTTTTTGTGGACCACTATAGATCCAACAGTTATAAATTATTAGGGAATATATCGTGATTATGTCATCAATGATTCATGATTGTTGAATCAATGGAGGTATACACTGAGATACAAAAAAGTGTTAGACTAGGTTTGGTCTCCTAATTCCATGCTACCAAACACTACCTTAGTATGAAACTAAACCCTCTATTTCCACAAACTTGTATTTCTGCATGTGTAGCTTAAGTGGGCTGGTAACGAGTGACCATCATTTCTTTAAGTTTGAATATTCATTTAAAAAATATAAAGGATATGGGAATGATATAAAGTTTGAGAAAGCTAAAGTTTGAGTGTTGTTTACATAATTTATGGAAGAAAAAAAACGAGTGGATAAATTAAAATATTTTTAAAAGGATGACAGTACGTGCTTAATTAAGTCCAGGTTGAGAGGTAAATTCAACTTTCTGAATGAATTTATATTTATTTCTAGTGCAAGAATGTAACAAATTCAATCAAATTGTGGGTACAAATTCCTGAATTAATGATAAATAGTTGGAGTCGTTAATTTTTAGTAATTTTCAAGATGCAAAAGCACAATGTATTGCTACTTTAAACTCTTGGTCGATTCCAGGGAGTGATGTTTATAGCTTTATTTGCATTCGGGTTTGTATATAAGGTTAGTTTTGAGCTTGTTCTTATTTACTACCTTTCCTTGTAAGGAAGCTTGATTTATTAGTTCAATGCTCGAGGCCTAACAGCGAATAACCAAGCGAGAGAGATGAGGAAGGGGTCCGTCATAACCAAAACTGCCAATATTTTCACACAAGCAATCTAATGGAAGAAATTCTCTTGAGCGGAAATTCATATATGTAAGTGTGTCTACCACTAACAAATGAACTATGACGTGACAAGAACTGAACTGAATCTTCATTAGCTTAAATAGTGGAGTAATTTGCAAAACTGAAATGTAAGCATATATACACAAGAGTCTCTTTACAGATTTATCAACAGTTATATGCTATTCAAAAGGGTGATAAATACACAATATGAGAAGCAATCCTTACAAAAAAAAATAATTAGGAGTGAAATCAATTAGCATAGGGTAGGGTAGTCCCTTGATCTTGGTATGATACTTAGTTAAGCAAAAGTTGTCCAAGTGAAGCCACAACAAAGAGTGGCATGTTCCAACATTTTAAATAATATTTAGCAACTCGGCACATCTTACTTAATAATTCAGTGTAGACTATTGCTGGCAAATAATGAATGCTCAATGCTAATTTGTAACATTCAGATACAGTAATGTCAAGAGGTAATAGTATTTTTTAACTAAGAAACACTCCTAGAAATAATAATTACTTTTCATCAACATGGTAATGCTCCCCCGAGAAAGTACTTCACCATTATATAGAATACATTGTCAGGACAAATAATTTATCTAACATACCTCTTCTCTATGTATCGCTGGACGTTAGCTTTTTAAAATTTGAAGAAAGTTTATTATATCAAAAGCTAGACAGAATACTAATGAGGTATTTAAAAGAAGAAGAAAATGTAAATATAACAAATAGGAAACTAAACAAGAACTATTGCTTTTGATATGTGGTTAATATACATATAAAACGGACTATTTAATAATAAAAAATAAAGACATAATTGGTAAACAACGGTGAAAACTCACTTAGATTGTACTAGTCAATGAGAAGTCTTTATGGTTTACTGTCACAAGTCATTAATCTGCTATGCGTAGGTGATATGTTGTATTATTTTTTTAGTAGTATATTCTAAGGACCCTTAATTTTTAGAGAAAAGTATCAAAAAGTCACTCAAAGAAAACTTTGATATCCAGAAAGTCTTATAAATAGTTATTCTATTTAGAAAGCCCTAAAATTAAATTTTAAATACCAAAAAGTCCAAAATTTACGATTTTATTAATTTAACCAAATTTGGGGCTTTACATAAATGAAAAATAAATTTTATTAAATAGTGACTTGTTGCAAATTTTCTATATATTGTCACTATCATTATTATTATTAAAGATATTATTGAAATTATAGATTTTAATAATTTTACAAGTCTATTAAAAATATTATATTTAAAATTTTATTATTGTTGTTGTTATCCGTGGATTACACGTGCATCGACTGTTTCAAAAAAAATATTATAACAAATAACAATCATGATAATTGGTTTTGACATATTATTGTAATACACACATTATATATATATATATATATATATATATATATATATATATATATATATATATAAATTTGGGCTCTTACCACAACAATGACAAATTTTGATTTTTTTTTTTATTATTGTTGTTGTTATCCGTGGATTACGGGTTGCATTGTCCTTATTTTAAGTTTTTTTCCTGAATTTAACCCACGTAACTTTTTTTTTTTTTTTCATGAAGAATAACCCACCTAACCTTATCATTTAAAAATGATTTTAGTTTGATTAATGAGCCAATAACAATGGTCAAGGATCTGTCATCCATAATAGACACCTGGTTTCTCAATAAAATACCATTAAAACCCACCTTATATCTTTCCAATTCTTTGACCTCATCAGAGAAACAGATTCACGTCTGTCTTCTTTGTATTTTTCTTCCTTTAATTCTGTCAATTCAATTCAACCCTCATTTTCTTCAACAACTTTCACCCCAAGTATACTTATCTCTAACCCTCTGGTACGTTTTCCTTTCAAAATCACTCTTTTTTCTTTCTCCATTATGATACGGGACTCGTATTTAATTTATACCCAAAACATACGAGTCCTAATACCAATTCTGTATCTATTTCCTAATTAGAAACACTGGCGGACCTACGCCTAAGGATAAGGGGGCCGCGACCCCCGTTCGTAAAAAAAAAAATTGTTTTTTTACTAATGCAATTTTTGTAGATTTTAAATTAATTAGTGCAATAAATTAAACTTTGCCCCCCTTTCAATGAAGAAAAAAAATATACTAAATTTTTTTCTTGCCCACTTACACTAATAAAATAATTTGCCCCCCTTTAAAAATATACCTGGGTCCGCCACTTAGAAATAGGTAGTTGTCATTGTAAATCATTTAATTTCCTTGGTACATGAAATATTCAAAGAGTAAATTAGTTTATTTGTTATTTACTAATTGCTTTTCTTAATATGTGTGCAAAGTGATAGAACTACAAGTATTTTGGGACGGATGGAGTAAAATCATACAATGCCATGTGGTACTCTGGTTCTCCTCGGAGGTAGGCTTCAAGACATATAAATGATGAAGCAATAACGTTTGGGGCAGTGACTCTACGCCCTCCAGTACCAACTTATATTCTTAATAAGGACCCAACAAATCAGCAATATCAGAGACACCCCTCGCTTACAAAAAGACTGATCTGCCCTCTTATAACTTATATAAGACCAATAATTAACATATAAGAGTAAAAAAAAAAAATCACTTTTTTCAATTTTAAGAAAAAATATAATATTATTCGGTCAAATCTCGGTCAAACTCTTATAAATGACATATAAAACCAATAATTAACATATAAGAGTCAATTTCTTTAACTTTTTTCAACTTTTAAGAAAAATAAATAATATTATTCGGTCAAACCTCGGTCAAACTCTTATAACTGACATATAAAACCAATAATTACATATAATGAGTCAATTTTTTCACTTTTTTTAATTTTAAGAAAAAAATATAATATTATTTGGTCAAATCCCGGTCGAGCTCTTATAACTAACATATAAGACCAATAATTAACATATAAGAGTCAATTATTTTAATTTTTTTCAGCTTTTAAGAAAAAAATATAATATTATTCGGTCAAATCCCGGCCAAACTTTTATAACTGACATATAAGACCAATAATTAATAAATAAGAGTCAATTTTTTTCATTTTTTCAACTTTTAAGAAAAAAAATATAATATTATTTGGTCAACTCCCGCTCAAACTCTTATAACTGATGTATATGACCAATAATTAACATATAAGAGTAAAAAAAAAATCATTTTTTCAACTTTTAAGAAAAAAAATAATATTATTCGATCAAACTCCGCTCAAACTCTTATAAGTGATGTATATGACCAGTTCACCTTTTATAGTTAATGTATAAGAGCCATTTTTTTTTTCACTTTTTATAGGTTTAAGAAAAAATCTAATATTATTGGTCAAATCGAAGTCATTCTCTTATAGTTGGTGTATAAGACCGATCCGTCTCTATATTTTAAATATAAGAGTCTTTTTTTTTAACATTTTTTCACAAAAGTTTTTTTTTTAAATAATGTTCACTATCAAATACGATCAAACAACAATCTTCTCTTATAGCAGAAGTATAAGACTACTTTGACTCTTATACATAAAATATAAGATTTGTTATTTCACATTTTTCACATGAAAATCTATTTTTTTCAAAAAATTATTAAATTTGACTCTATATTCGATCAAACACAAATACACTCTTATAGTTTACGTATAAAACTACTTCCCCTCCTTATACATGACGTACAAGGGTTATTTTACACATTTTCTTCCATTTTGTATAAAAACTTATCTGATATATGAAATTGACTCTTATAGTATAAGACTAGTTTGCCTCTTATCAGGTCTTATAAACTTAACTATCAGACCTATGTCAGATCTGATAATTAAACCCTAAGACCTATTTTATAACTAAAATGCAAAATAAAAATACTAAAATTAATTTTTCCATTCACAAATAAAATAACTTGGACAAGCATTGATGCAAACGCTAATGTATCCTACACAGTGAAGCTAATGTATCCTACACAATATTGACTACACAATATTGAAGCGTCAGACACAATCAAAAGCAAAACAAAAATTAACATCAAATTAACTTATCCAAAAAGTCGATTCCCTTCGTCCCAAAATGAATGTCCGGAAGAAAAACAAATTTGAAAATGTAATGTTTCTGAAAAGAAGCTTTGTCAAAAAAGAACATGCCAAATTCAGTATCATTGGTGCCATTAATACCCAACCATTTCCACCAATTTTAGTTATTGATGCGGGTGATTGACAACATGCTTATGTTTCCAGCTTCTGGTCAAGGTTAACTGAAACAGGAGAAGGTTGGGTAGTTATTGGATAATAGCATCCCTGTCAAATCAAATAAAATTACAAAAGTTACCAAAATAAAATAAAATAAAATTGTAAACACTAGGCACTCGTTCAAATTAAAACCCAAAACCTGGTCAGCGAATGTATGGAAGACGGTGTAGCTGGAGAAAGAAGGCTATGATTCCGTGTCGCCGGAGTCGTGAAAGTCAGGGGCGATGGCGCAGTAACCGAAACTACCCCTCTCCCTCATACTAAATTTGATCAAATAAAAATGTAATTATTTTTATATTATAATTTGATAATATTGTAATAGAGTATTATAATTATTATTTATTTTTTCAAAGTTTAATAAAGTTGTCCAAAACAATGAATATGAAATATATTAATGTGGGACAAATGGGAGTGCCAATAAAATATATTCAAATATTATTATTATCGACCGAATAAAATAATCAAATAATTTGACAAATAATAATTTTTTGAATGGTAATTTATTTATTTTTAATAAATATGGCCATTATTTGAGAATAAAGGGAAAAAAAATCAAGTGAAAAGAAATAAGATTATTTTTGGAGTTGTATAAGAATTTTGATTAAATTCAGATGTACTCCCTTCGTCCCAAACTTTTTCAATGAGTGTCCCTACTTAACATCAAAATTCCTAAAAGGATTTTTTTTATATTTTTTATTTAGTTAGCTCTACATGTTATAAACACAACAACTATTTCAATAACTATTATCTACTCCACTTTCTCTCTCCCACCCAATTTCTATACTCACAATAATCTACCCCACTTTCTATATTTGATAATAAAAACATTCATTTCTTAATTTTTAAATCCAATTTTTTTTTGACTATTAAAATGAGACGGAAAGAATATATAGTTTGTAATTAGCAAACAAACTGAAGTATTTAAAAATTCAACAACTTAATAATTTCAGCTTTACAATTTCTTCAATTTCAAACCTACATTTTCAAATCTTAATTTTCACTTTTACCAAAGAGGCCTAACATCAAATACATTTCTTCATTATGATCAATTATGACAGCCTCGCAAATAACCGACTCGTGGGACACCATGGCTGGCTGGCTTTTCAGCACACTTTTGAGCTTTCTTTTCCAAACACAAAATTAAGAGTAGTTTTTAGGGGAAACTAGTTTCTCCATAAGTTATAAAAAGTCTAACTTTTAATATTTGTATTGCCCTCGAACCCTAACCTTAAACCCTATAAAAACATGACTTTTTATAACTTATAGAAGAACTAGTTTCCACCAAAAAAATTTGCAAAATTAATTATCGACCAATATTAGGGTATAAAATAAAATCACAAAATCTTGCTCACATAATGAGGTGATGATATTTTATTAGTTTTATCGATAGTGGACTCGCCACACTCTAATTAAAGAAACCAATAAATCATTACACTTAAGATTTTGTGAGCAAGATTTTGTGACTTTTTGTGCCCCTAGTATTATTCTTTAATATATTAATCTTATGTAATGCATCATCCATTCGCTGCCTCATAATTGGAATTGAGAAGCTCAAACTTTGAACTAAATCTGAGCGCCACCACTAATTCCAAAGACTCGTATATCGTTTTGTGGACCACTATAGATCCAACAGTTATAAATTATTAGGGAATATATCGTGATTATGTCATCAATGATTCATGATTGTTGAATCAATGGAGGTATACACTGAGATACAAAAAAGTGTTAGACTAGGTTTGGTCTCCTAATTCCATGCTACCAAACACTACCTTAGTATGAAACTAAACCCTCTATTCCACAAACTTGTATTTCTGCATGTGTAGCTTAAGTGGGCTGGTAACGAGTGACCATCATTTCTTTAAGTTTGAATATTCATTTAAAAAATATAAAGGATATGGGAATGATATAAAGTTTGAGAAAGCTAAAGTTTGAGTGTTGTTTACATAATTTATGGAAGAAAAAAAACGAGTGGATAAATTAAAATATTTTTAAAAGGATGACAGTACGTGCTTAATTAAGTCCAGGTTGAGAGGTAAATTCAACTTTCTGAATGAATTTATATTTATTTCTAGTGCAAGAATGTAACAAATTCAATCAAATTGTGGGTACAAATTCCTGAATTAATGATAAATAGTTGGAGTCGTTAATTTTTAGTAATTTTCAAGATGCAAAAGCACAATGTATTGCTACTTTAAACTCTTGGTCGATTCCAGGGAGTGATGTTTATAGCTTTATTTGCATTCGGGTTTGTATATAAGGTTAGTTTTGAGCTTGTTCTTATTTACTACCTTTCCTTGTAAGGAAGCTTGATTTATAGTTCAATGCTCGAGCCTAACAGCGAATAACCAAGCGAGAGAGATGAGGAAGGGGTCCGTCATAACCAAAAACTGCCAATATTTTCACACAAGCAATCTAATGGAAGAAATTCTCGAGCGGAAATTCATATATGTAAGTGTGTCTACCACTAACACATGAACTATGACGTGACAAGAACTGAACTGAATCTTCATTAGCTTAAATAGTGGAGTAATTCGCAAAACTGAAAAGCAGCTAACTTGTAAGCATATATACACAAGAGTCTCTTTACAGATTTATCAACAGTTATATGCTATTCAAAAGGGTGATAAATACACAATATGAGAAGCAATCCCTTACAAAACAAAAAAAGTAGGAGTGAAATCAATTAGCATAGGGTAGGGTAGTCCCTTGATCTTGGTATGATACTTAGTTAAGCAAAAGTTGTCCAAGTGAAGCCACAGCAAAGAGTGGCATGTTCCAACATCTTAAATAATATTTAGCAACTCGGCACATCTTACTTAATAATTCAGTGTAGACTATTGCTGGCAAATAATGAATGCTCAATGCTAATTTGTAACATTCAGATACAGTAATGTCAAGAGGTAATAGTATTTTTTAACTAAGAAAACACTCCTAGAAATAATAATTACTTTTTCATCAATAAGGTAATGCTCCCCCGAGAAACTACTTCAACATTATGTAGAATACATTGTCAGGACAAATAATTTATCTAACATACCTCTTCTCTATGTATTGCTGGACGTTAGCTTTTTAAAATTTGAAGAAAGTTTATTATATCAAAAGCTAGACAGAATACTAATGAGGTATTTAAAAGAAGAAGAAATGTAAATATAACAAATAGGAAACTAAACAAGAACTACGTGCTTTTGATATGTGGTTAATATACATAAAAACGGACTATTTAATAATAAAAAATAAAGACATAATTGGTAAACAACGGTGAAGACTCACTTAGATTGTACTAGTCAATGAGAAGTCTTTATGGGTTTACTGTCACAAGTCATTAATCTGCTATGCGTAGGTGATATGTTGTATTATTTTTTTAGTAGTTATATTCTAAGGACCCTTAATTTTTAGAGAAAAGTATCAAAAAGTCACTCAAAGAAAACTTTGATATCCACAAAGTCTTATAAATAGTTATTCTATTTAGAAAGCCCTAAAATTAAATTTTAAATACCAAAAAGTCCAAAATTTAAAGATTTTATTAATTTACCAAATTTGGGGCTTTACATAAATGAAAAATAATTTATTAAATAGTGACTTGTTGCAAATTTTCTATATATTGTCACTATCATTATTATTATTAAAGTTATTATTGAAATTATATATTTTAATAAATTTTACAAGTCTATTAAAAGTATTATATTTAAAATTTTATTATTGTTGTTGTGTATCGTGGATTACACGTGCATCGCACGATTTCAAAGACAATATAACTGCATCACACTGTTTCAAAAAAAAATATTATAACAAATAACAATCATGATAATTGGTTTTGACATATTATTGTAATACACACATTATATATATATATATATATATATAATATATATATATATATATATATATATATATATATATATATAAATTTGGTCTCTTACACAACAATGAGCTGCCCACCGTACCTCTTGGGCAGGACTGATTATCACTAAAAATTATTTTTATGGGTTGTTGTAATTGCTTATACTAAAACCTACAAGACTGCTCCTTCATTAATCAATATATTTGTACTACTAAACCATATAAGATTGTTTCATCCTTTAACAACTTTTGTACTAATGAAATGAAAAGGAAACTAATCTTTAAGGGTACTTTCCTCCAATAATTGGTTGTTCCCTAATTGCTTTCTCGGCGTATAACTTGTAGTGATTTCTTGAAAGTCTTCTATACGGATGAGCCCCTACTGGAAACAATAAAATTATACTTAGTTTTTATTATTAGCATTTCCTTTGTTTTAAAAAAATAAATTAAGTACTACTTTCTCTGTCTTGCATCGACACTCTTGTCTGCAATACACTAAGTCAGAATAATCCGTCTTCATTCGCACTCCTGCTTCTTTTATGAATCGTAGTCCACGTGATTTTATATTTGTAGCAATCAATGACGTGCTGGATAGAAAGAGGCGTGAGTACCCCATGTTTCTTGGCAATTAAAGACTCTGTGGCATCCAACAGATAGCTATCAAAACGAAAGAGTTAATTAACTATCATTCAGCAAAACATCATGTTAGAAAAAATAAATAAAAACTTACAGCATTGCATTTGATTTATAACCGGGGTTAGTATCCGCTTCCCTAAATGACTGAAAGTTAATGATTGTACTACCCGAGACACCTACAAAGAAAAGGAATCACCACGCGATATACAAAAGCATTTGTTAGCAAAAACAAAGGTAATAACAAATAATGGGTTTGGAAAATACCAAGATCCTCAACTCTTTTAGAAGTGAATACATTTGCTCAATCTGAATACATATTAAATTAAAACATCGTGTAACTTAAACAAACAAAATAACAAAAAAATAAAAATATACTACACAATAAATACAACAACTAAATCATGTTCATTAAGACTTAAATAAGGAAAAACATGGAGAGTGTGAGAAAAGAAATGCACTTTTACTTCATCTCTAGTGAAATGTCGCATCATATTCACTCTTGGCTCTAGTTTAATGATTATAGCATTAACAAGAGTCTGAAAGTGTTCAATTCGACTCCTCACGATTTATTGCAAGTGCTAGAACAAACATTAGCTTAGCATTGAGATGGAAAGTACTAGGAATAACCCTTTAAGACGAGATTGAAAACACAGAAAGAAAGAAACCGTACTTGGTATAGTTCTTTGTTTATAGTTATGTGCATACTATATAGGATGTTCAAATTTATTAATTCTTTTTAAAAAGATATATATATATATATATATATATATATATATATATATATATATATATATATATATATATATATATTACAATAATATATGAAACCAATTAGCATGATTGTTATTAATTACATTTTTTTTAAATAGTGCGATGCACGTGCTATGCACAGATAATAGTATTATTGTAAAGATGATTATAGCTATAATATATTTGAAACTGTGCGATGCACGTGTAATGCACAAATAACAACAACAATAAAACTTTAAATATAATTTTAATAATAAATTTGTAAAACTATTAAAAGTTATAATTTCAATTATAACTCTAAAAATAATGATGAGAACGATAATATATGGACAATTCGCAACACGACACTATTTTAAAAAAAAATCATTTTCCATTTATGTAAAGCCCCCAAATTCAATTGCATTAATTAAATCGTTAAATTGTGGACTTTTTGGTATTGAAAATTTAATTTTGGGGCTTTTTGGATAGAATACATATTTTAAAGACTTTTTGGATATCAAACTTTTCTAGAGTGAATTTTTGTTTTTTTTTTCTCAAAAAATTAATTTTTGCTAAATAAATATTATTAAGGACCCTTAGTTTGACTTCGATCCGGGTCTACAAATTGTTAGGGACGGCCCTGACCAGAGCTCTACAAATCACTAATTTGATTAGGGAAAATAAGTACGCAAATTATATTAAGTTTTATGGAATGACACCAGATATATAAAAATACATGTATTCATAATTAAGGCGCAAGTAAGCTACATAGAGAACTTTAACACTAATATACAAGTTGGGACGGAGGCATTAAGGGATCGTTTGATAACCATTTCATTTTAAATTTTCGATTTCTATTTCAAAAATTTTATCAAAAATTAGAAACGAAAGGATCGTCTGATAAACATTTAATTTTTAATATTCCTATATATGTTTATAAAAAAATATCAAAAATCAGAAATGAAATATATTTGGTAATTATTCCATTTTTAGATGAAGTTAGAACGTCTCGTCTTTTTCAGGCAATTCTAAAGACAATAAAAATGTGCTTCTTCTGCACCAGAAACGATTTATCTTAAAAAACACGGGACCTATGACATTCCGGAGTCGAAACCCATCCTCAACATTTATAATTGCAAACAAAAAAACACTTTAAACAACCGAGGTAGTCATTTTTGTCTCTCACTTCTTTTCCATTTTTCTGTTTAAGCTCTTATCTATACCCTCTGTCTCTGTCCAACACCACTCTTTTCTCAATTCCTACCTTGGTTGAATTGTACACTATTTAGAAAAAATCTTCTTAAGGTCAAGTTTAATACACTTCGCAAATAGTCAGCATAAATTTCCACGCCAAAGTTGGAGATATCGACCTTGAAAGTTCAATTGGAAAGTATTTGTTAGAAATACTAACAAACTGTAACGGTTGGGAGTATGGGAGATTAAATTAGTTATGGCTAATAAACAAGGCGAGGTTAAATCGGTATTTCATAGGAGATTAAATTAGTTATGGCTAATAAACAAGGCGAGGGTAAATCGGTATTTCAACAGGAGTAAGTGAGGGTGACAATGTCTTTTAATTTTAGCCATGTGACACGCACACGAGCTCGATGCGACGTGTCACTCAATGATTAGGTGGATTGAGGGTGCCGTTGGATTCGTTGAAGTCACATGGATCAAATTGGGAAAGAAGGCATATAGCTGGAGAGGGGAGAGAGAAGAAACCTGACTGGATTGAACGTTATTTTCTACATTGTTAGCATAGCTATAGCTAGTTCGTTTTCATCTCTAGCAGTTAGTTTCCTTTTCCATTGTAATTAAATTTCTTAGTTATTTGGTTGTTGTCGATTAATTCCATTTTCGAGTTAAATCCAAATTGATTGTGTTTGTCCTTGGGTCCGGCTGTTACAAGTGGTATTTGAACAAGTGCGTTCCACGGACTTGCTTCTGTAGACATGGGGGATGGCACTAGGTGGAAGGATATTGATAGGAGATCTGAGGGGTTCGTAAAAAAGCTATAAAACTAAATGATAAGTCTGACAAAAGTTTTGAAGGTCTTGTTGGGTTTCGTGCAATCATGCGCAGCGGAAGACATTACATGTAGAAACACAAAGCCTAGATCCGTTATGATAAATACTTCATAATATGTAAGATGAAAGAAACTAAAACTTATAGATCGAAATATGAAACATTGGATTTAGATGCTAAGATGAGCACCCTTTACCGGTGATCCACACGTCGAACGGATTCAAGAACTCTTCTCGACTTGACTGCTAGGTCCTTCGGATTGAAAAACTTGATGAAGAATGATTATTCAATTTCTCCCTTTGATTATTATGGTTTGATGTTTGAGAATAATCAAACCTAATAACCCTAGTATAATATGTGTATTTTCTCTTTCCAAGAAAGAAGTTGTGATTTCACAAATCAATGTTATGGGACTGAATCCCGGCTGTACATATTATATACTAGAGGTCTCTTAGATCCTTTAGGGTTTAGTACTTCTTGTCCAACAAGAAAATCCTAAAATAAACAGCAATACACCGCAGCCGTATGGCTCTCAAGGATTTGTTCGGTTCCTATTCCATACTGCCTCGTTTTTCGTTCCTTTTAATTATCCGCTCTATGTGTTATGTTCTATTTAGGAAACTTTGGATTTCAAAGTTATACTAATTGGGTAGTCATAATGGCTTGCTAGAGTCCGCTTATGACTTACGAGGTTTGAATGGTTCGGACTCGTTGCCAACTTAATATAATCCTATTGGGTCACACACGCCGAACGGATAATTAAAAGGAGCGAAAAACGAGGAAACTGGTGGAAGCCACCGTACGGCTGGATGAGCCTCGTACGGCTCCTAAGCAGCCGTACGGCACCCTTCACGGCATTCAGTTTATTTTAAGTCTTTTCTTGTTGGACAAGAAGACCTAAGTCCTAAAGGGTTTTGGACATCCCTTGTATATAATGTGGACTGACGGGAATTGTTCACATAACGTTGATTTGATCAATTCCAAACTCTTTCTTTGAGAAAGAAAATACACATTATATTTTTGGGTTATTGTGATTGATTATTCTCAATCATCAATTCACAATAATCATTGGGAGCTTTGAAGAATCGTTCTTCAACATCGTTTTTCAAATCGAAGGCCTAGCAGTCAAGTTCAAGAAGGCGTTCTTGAAATCTGTTCGTTGTGTGGATCACCGATAGAGGGAATTTCTCTTAACGTCTAATCCAAGTTTTATCTCGATCTACAAGGGTTAGTTTCTTTCATCTTTATATTATGAATTATTGTTCATAGCGGAGCTAGGCTATTGGGTTTTATTCATGTCTTTCTTCCGCTGCGCATGTTTGCACGAAACCCAACATGAGACACTTGTCTCAGTATTTTTATAGGTCTGTGACATATCTCTCAGTGTTTTTATATGTATGTGACATGTATCTTAGTGTTTTTATAAATCTGAGACATGACTCTCAATGTTTTTATAGGTTTGTGACATGTATCTCAGAGTTTTTATAGGTCTGCGGCATGACTCTCAGTGTTTTTTATAGGTTTGTGACATGGCTCTCAGTGTTTTTAGAGGTATGTGATGTGGTTCTAAGTGTTTTTATGGGTATGTGACATGTCTCTCATTGTTTTTATAGGTATGTGAGATGATTCTAAGTGTTTTAATTGGCATATGACATGGTTCCAAGTGTTTTTATAGGTATGTGATATAGTTCTAAGTGTTTTTATTGGTGTGTGACATGGTTCCAAGTGTTTTTATAGGTATGTGAGATGGTTCTAAGTGTTTTTATAGGTATGTGACATGACTTTCAATGTTTTTATAGGTATGCGACATGTCTCTCAGTATTTTTATACGTTTATGATATGACTTTCAGTGTTTTTATAGGTTTGAGACATGATTCTCAGTGTTTTTAAGAGTCTGAGACATGAATCTCAGAGCGGGAGGAAAATATGACCTGAAAATATGGCCTGAAAAGGGGGAGCACCCTTATAAGGGGTTGTTAGGGGTATTCTCGGCTATTTTTGTCCCTTGGGTTTTTGAGCAATTAGAAAAATATTGTGTCTTCTTTAAAAATAAAAGTTAGAATGAAGAGCTTTTAAGAAAATGTCCCTACTTTCAATTACCAAAGGCTGGGTATATTTTTACTTTTTATTATGTTTTTCTCTTTTTATGAGTAGGTCTTAGAAGAAAAAAATCAGCTTTCTCTATAACTCAAGATATTTTTCATTGTTTTATTAGGAAAAACTGGTTTAAAAACGTGCGGTGGCATTTGTTGTAAATATGTGAAACTTCGCGTGACGATATTTTTGTAAATAAGTGAAACTTCGCGCAGTGGTGGGAGTAGTGTTTAAAATTGTCAGTTGTATTTAAAAGTGTCAATCGTAGTGTTTAATAGTGTTTGTTCATGTGTTATTGAGTCGCTATGAGGGTGTTATAAGAGCGTCAGTTGTGTAGTGTGTGAGAGTGTCGATTCATGTGTTATCGAGTGTAAATGCATGTTTTTAAAGAGTGCCAATGATAGTATTTATGAGTGCTAGTTGTAGTCTTTGAAGTGTTCGTTCATGTGTTATTTGGTGCCGGTGCATGTGTTTATAGAGTGTCAGTGCATTTGTTAAAGAGTGCTAATGGATGTTTTAGAGAGTGCCAGTAATATTATTGTTAAAGAGTGTCAGTGGTAGAGGTTCTGCTAATAGGTTCTAGTTATTTACAAAAATATGCGCGCCTTTTAAAAGAAGTACCTGTTATTTACAAAAATATCACCATGTGTTTTAAAGGAAGTGCCAGCTATTTAAAAAATGTCACCGTGCATTTTGAAAAATAAATGTCAGTTATTTACAAAATGTCACCGCGCGTTTCTAAAACAAGTTTTACTTATTTTCAAAAATACCACCGCTCGTTTTAAAAACTCGTTTTTTCCTAATTGTTAGGATAAACTAGTTCTTCATAAAATTTTGTTCTTTCTCATATCTGACTTTGGTTAAATTTGAACGTGTCAATGATTGTTTTGAGTACTTTCAATCAAGGTTCTAAAAAACGCTAGGCGGTCTCTAGGCGCCGCAGGGGCGCCTAGCCCCTAGGCGGGATCTAGGCGGGGCCAAGAATTCAGAAATAACTATAATATCCTAGACGGGACCTAGGCGTTTCATGAACGCCTAGCGCCTAGGCGGGGCCTAGGCGGCCTAGACGGGGTCTTTTAGAACACTTTCAATCATCACATATATTATATCTACAACATAATAATAAAGTGCATCGATATTTGAACAATCGTACTTGTTCAAGTTCACCTTTTAACCCCTCATGTATAGTTTTTAGAGGTTTTAATCATCGTATCAAAAATACATTCACTTTACCTAAACCCATAACCTCATCCAAAATTGTTAACTAAGTTTTACAAAATCTAACAGAGGTTAATGCGATTAATGTGTTATACTCTCTCCGTCCTAGAAAGATGGTCCACTTTTGACTTTTGATGGTCAATACAAGTGAACTTTGACTAAATATAAATGTCAAACTAACTATCCTTGTGAAATTCTAAAACTTGTTATTGATTAATCATCAAGTGATTTATCAATGACAAATTTTAAAATTTCATTGGGATGATTAGATTGATAATAATCTTTGGTCAAAGTTCACATGTATTGACCATCAAAAATCCAAAGCGGACTATCTTTCTGGGACAGAGGGAGTATCTTTTACTCCCTCCGTCCCAAAATGATCTTCTCATTTTCCATTTCTCGTTGTCCCAAAAAGTTCTTCACCTTTCTACAATTTAGACTTAAAAGTGCATAAAAAAATATGGCTAGCAAAGCAAGTGTCTATATTTTTAAAAAGTTTGAATAGTCAAACGTGAAGATCATTTTGGGACGGAGGGAGTATAAGCTAACATGGAATAGTTAGATGGAATCAAATGTGCCACTTAACTTATGTCGTTATTACAACCCAACTGGAAACCCTAGTTTTACCTCAACCGAGTGATCACGTTAACTTTCTTTAAATTTTGTTAATGATTTTGGATATTGTTATGAGGTTTATATTTTGTTAATGATTATGGATATTATTAGGGGGTTTAGATTTTGTAAGTGATTTTGAATATTGTTAGGGGGTTTGAGTATAATGAATGCATACTGTATATTGAGCATAATGAATGCGAATATTGAGTACAATGGTTAATCTGCTTTTAAAAAAAATACAAGAATTGTTAAAACCGAAGCTTCAATGGTTTAAAATATTGATGTGCCTAAAAAAATGTCAATTTACATGTGAGGCCAAAAAATAAAAATACTCGATTGCAAATGCAAATTAAGAACATTGACATACTAATCCAGCTAAGTTATGTACAATACTCCATACGTTCCAAAATGATTTTGTTTGTACATAAAGTTAGGTGGCGTTTGATTTTATAAGTGTTAAGTTCTGAAATCTGATTTCACGCTTGAATTTGACTAAATTCATAAGAGACAACGTCTGAAAACTGATTTCTAAACTGCTCAAGTTGTTTGATTATTCATCTGAATTCACATCTAAAATTAGAATTATGATATTGATGGAGTAGAAAGATGAAATGAATGGTTGTTGATCTTGTGTTATTGAGTGTCAGCGCATGTTTTTAAAGAGTGCCAATGATAGCATTTAAAAGTGCTTATTGTAGTGTTTAAAGTGACGTTCATGTGTTATTTAGTGCGAGTGCATGCATTTAGAGAGTGTCGGTGCATGTGTTAAAGAGTGCTAGTGCATCTGTTAGATAGTGTCAGTATTAGAGTTAAAGAGTGTCAGCGGTAGAGGTTGTGCCAATAGTTATTTACAAAAATATGACCGCGTATTTTAAAAGAAGTACCAGTTATTTAAAAAAATGTCACCATGCGTTTTAAAAGAAGTGCTAGCTATTTACAAAAATTTCAACCTGCGTTTTGAAAAAAAAATGTCAGTTATTTACAAGATGTCACCGTGCATTTTTAAAACATGTTTTACTTATTTTCAAAAATGCCACCGCGCATTTTAAAAACTCCTTTTTCCTAATTGTTTGGAAAAACTAGTTTTCTCAAGATTTTGTTCTTTCTCATATCTGACTTGGTTAAATTTGAACTTGTCAATGATTGTGAGTACTTTCAATTGTCACATTATATCTTCAACATAATAATAAAGCGCATCGATATTTTCAGTAATCATATTTAGTAAATTCTATATACAAGGCATATTACATACAAGGCACCAATAATGGCAAAACTACCCTCGCGTGTCGTGTGCAAAAGGACGACTTAAAGGCTTTGTGTCGTGTTCAACCACACGAGATATACCAAATGTATAAGGTGTTAAGTCGTGTTCAATAATACGAGTTGTACAATACTCTGTCGTGCATAGACAGACGAAATAAATGCAAACAAGTCGTGTATATTTTATAAGACAGGCCGTGTCATACATGTCGTCTATAAGAACACGATATAAGTCTATATTCTCGTGTGTATGCATACGACATGTCAAAATGAACGTGTTCTTCGATGATTTGCAACATGATGTTAATGATACGCATATGCTATGTTAGATTATTGAATTGTGTTGTTAATTGAGCAAAATTTATACACTTATACATGACAAGGAACAAACGTCATATTGGATCATACAATATCATATAACCTATCACATTTAAGTGATACCACTTTATTTATAATCACCTAACAAATGATTGTGGTGTTATGTTTGTAATCAATATTATATTTAAAGAGGTAATTAAACATGTTATAATGCATCATACAATATCATATATAAGCTACCACATTCATTAGGTTAATGTGATACCACTTTATTTATCAACTAACAACCGATGTTATGATGTGCATATACTATGTTAAATTAATGAATTATGTGTTATATTTCTAATCAAGATTATATATAATGAGTTATTTAAACATGTTATATAACGAGTTAAGTTGTTTCGATGATTTGCCAAACGAGGTTAATGATAAGTTGTACATTAGAGGAATACCAACTACTCAAGATTATATATTTGAAATTATCATATTTGTTAATCGAGATTATATGTTTCTTGTTATAATAAGTTGGAAAACAAACAATGATTACATATAATATTGAACCAACATCATACAATACCATATAACCTACCACATTTATTTATAATTAAATTTTTTTTTATGATATGGTGTGTCGTGTGGAAATGCACGACAATTATTAAGACTTGTCGTATGAACTTTACACGAAATTAGACATTATATCTCGTGTATTGTTCATACGAGATAATTACCAGAAACATAGAATATATCGTGTGAAATTACACGATATGTACCATAGAATCTCGTGTATATGCACACGAGATACACCCTGAACACTTACATAAAACACGATAACACGCAGACCACTTAACCCTACAGAGAAACACACCCATTGTTGTACCATGCAGCATTGAACTCCACACCATTCTCCAAGTCTTAATACCCATAAATTTATACCCATTATTTTCATTAATTCTCAAATCATCTAACATCATATTATGGATTCTCCACAACATTCTCCAAGTTTTTATGATCATATTGATCTTTATCTTGTGGAATATATTTTTGAAGAAGAAGGTTTGCCACCAAATTCTCCACATCAAAATCAAAATCCAAGCAGCAATGAAGTAAGTTTTTAAAGTTATATTTGGTGTTTTGATCAAAATCGCAATAAAGGTCCAATGTTGAAACGAAATTGTTTTTCAAGATTGGATTTTTAAATTCTGATATTACTCTATTTCGTGTGCGATTAGACGAGTTTTATGCTTTTTGTCGTGTGTTTCTACACGAGTGGTGGTGTATTACCTCGTATTATGTCACACGAGATAAATTTGTTTAGGTCGTGTATAGTTACACGAGATGTGCCAAACCATCTCGTATAATGTTACACGAAATGTCATGCAACCTGTTGTTTATAGTGCAATTTTCTAATTGATGGTAATACAATTTGTAGGGACCGGATGTCAGTGATCAATTCGATACATCCCTATTATTTCCAAATAGGGATGATCTTGTTAAACACGTACGGGATATCGCGGCCCGTCAAAATATAACCCTTTCTATAGGAGATTCGAGGAAGACAAGTGGCAAGATCCTAGGCTACGCGAAGATTGTATGCCATTTTGGTGGCAAGTACAGGTCTGGAAAAACTAAAGATGTGAGGTTGACTAGTACGAAGAAGATTGGGTGCAATTTTGAAATCCGGGCCAAAGACATGGGTGATGGGTTATGGGGTTACATTGTGAAGCATGGTTCTCATAATCATGACTTTCCAACGTATCCCGAAGGTCATCCGTTGGGTAAATTGACTAGTTCTGAATATGAGGAGGTGTGTAGCGCAAGTCAGTCTTCGGTGCGTCCAAATAACATTCTAACAATGTTAAAGAGAAAGGATGAGAAGAACGTGAGTACTCCGAAACACGTCCACAATGCCCTCACAAAATGCAAGTCACAAGAACGACAAGGGAGATCCTCGCTTCAACAGTTCATAAAAGCACTCTAGGATAAGCAATATACCGTCTTCATGAGAAAAGCTAACGAGAGTGACATGATCGGTGACATATTCTTCTCTCACCCACGAGCATCGGATATGCTTAACTGTTTTCCATATGTAGTACAAGGTGACTGCACTTACAACACCAACTGCTATGGAATGGCATTCCTTGAGATTATAGGATTTACTTCAACGGGGAAGAATTTCACAATTGCATATGCGTTCCTCCAAAATGAGAAGACTGAGAATTACACGTGGGCACTCAAGAATTTGCAAAGTCTTTTTCATACTCCCCACAGACACACTTGTGTTGGGACATATGGGAAACCATTTATATTGGTATGATACTTTAATTCGTTATATTTAACTATTTTATTTAAATTCGTTATATTTAACTATATTTTCTAAATTTGTTATATTTGACTATTTTATTACTTTTGCAGCTGCACATGTCCGATAGTGATTACCCGATACCATCAGTAGCACTATATTGGGGGAGCAACGTGATCCAAGCGCAAGTAACCTGATCATGCCATACAGAACTCGGATAGAAACATTCAACCGACTCTCAATTATGGCGAACGAAGCACGAATTGCAGGAAATAGGCCATAGTTTATGTGTATAGTGTATTGATTATTTTTTGTATGAAGTTTTGGGACGGATATAGTATATTAAAATTGGATCACTTGATGTAGTACTTAAATTATAGTTTTGATGTATGGATACATCAGTTTGTTTGTTTCAGTGTCTGTTTTTTTTTTTCAAACCAGAATCACAAATCATTCATTAACAAATCCCAAAACATAAACTTGTTTTGTAACCAGAATTTACAAACATATTCCAAAATTTAGAAACCAGAATCACAAATACAAACATTGTATCCCAAAATTAACATATCCCAAAACATAAACTACCAAATCTTAAACTACATAATCATCACGCGTCTCCTAATAGCTCGTGCGCCCGTCTAATCTGATCTATGACATCCGCGGGTATCCTGTCATCCGTGAGCAGCGGAAGTAGTATATCTCGTGCCTCTACAACCCTAGGCGGTGGTGGAACGTTAACTAGGGCATCACGATTCGGATTAGTAATCCGAACATGAGTCCTAGCCAGAAACCACTGCATATACGTGGAAGTAACAGGATCAGATGCGCTCACGGACGGCCCCCATCTACGCACTGGATCGAAAACCCCCAAGCCGTCCTCTAACCAATCCTCCCATACCTCATCACGCGTTCCATAGGACTTCTTGTACCCCTTTTGACCAGCCATCAATGAACAATCTCGGCCGCAAGATATGGGGTCTCTGGGGATTTTCTGCTCGATCCCAAACTGCCGTGTAACACGGTCAGGCATATACGCTTCCGTGATATCCTGGAAGCGTATAACCCCACAGAAGTATGAGACCGGCAAAAGCGCCTCTGGGGTGGTACCGTAGGGAGTCCAACAAACCTAAAAATGAATTTGTTAGACACCGTCAACAGAAATAATAAATTATAACAATTTGTAAAACTTTAAATATAACTAACTCACCCTATCAACCGTCATCGTGTCCAGGGTGTACCAGAACTTCAATAGATGGGGCATATCCCTTCCGGCCGTATCAGTACGTACCCATCTACGAGCCCTCGGCTGGCCCTCCATCCATAACGGGTCAATATCTCTCCGGAAAACCGGAAAGTACTCGTATATCCAGGCCTGCAAATGTATGAAATAAATAAGTTAACAATGTTATAACCATAAATACATGTTGTAATTATTATATGATTGTTAAATATTACCTCTAAAAGACTCAAACAACCACCGATCTGCTTGCATCCATATCTAGATGCATTCCCCAACTCCCGGTATAGATATACCAACGCACCTGTCCCCCAGGATAGAGCCCCCACTCTGTCAATATCCACGCACAATGAAAGGTAGTCTGAGGGCATCTTATCCTGAGTCTTGTCCACGAACAGCGTGGAGCCGAGGAGGAACATGATGTACGTGGAAGCGCGCTCATCCTCAGTCATGTCGGAAGGGGTCTCAAAGGACCGGCGGAGGCCATCTAAAGAGTACGTCGTGCCCTTCCGACATGTATCAAGGCGTGCCCTGATACCGGCTACGTTAGGCTCTGGAACCGCCTTCGTAACAGGGCCACCTGAACAGCTGATACCTACAAATTGAAAATGAAATAATTAATAAAATTGATAAAATTTATGAAATTGATAAAATTTATGTAATTTATAAAAAATAGACAACAAACAAGAATATACCTAGGATATGAGTGACGTCATGCATAGTGATCGTCATCTCCCCCACGGCATGTGGAAGGTATTAGTCTCGGGAGACCACTGTTCCACAAACGCCGTTAGGAGCGCCATGCTAGGCCGGCGAATGGTAGCATCATGTAGGTAATGGAGGCCGGTACCCTGAACACGAGCCCACCAAGCTCTATCATCCTCCGGTAAAGAAGCAGGCGAGAACCTGTTGATTCCAAACAAAACATTATAATTAATACTCCCTCTGTTTCAGAAAAACAGTCCCATTTTGATTTTTTTTTTTTTTTAACAAAAAGTCAAAATGGGACTGTTTTTCTGGAATAGAGGAGGTTTAAAACAATAACAACAAATAATAAAGCTATTTAATAAACAAATCATATACTTACTTATCTAGAATTTGCTGCCTCGTTTGGCGCTTCAACACCGGCTCACAAGTGGCGTTCTCCCATATCTTACGGGCTCGGTGATGACCAAACCCGTACAACAAATCAACCTCCTCCGGGCCGCCACCGGGGTTACTCTTAAGCTGCCACTGTTCATCCTTAGCCCCTTTCCCTTTTCTGGCCCGTGCCTCCCGCCTCTTGCGAGGCCTCACAGATAAACTCTCCTCCACCTCCTCCTCCTCCTCCTCCTCCTCCTCATCATCATCACCAGATCCGTGTCCCTCACGCACAGATGCACCTCGGGAAAGAGTAGCAGAAGATGAATCCTCATCCGAGCCCGTACTAGAATCTGTACCCTCACTATCTGTCTCATCAACCAAAATCTGTTCAATCACGACATTCTTGTCGTGCTTCTTTTTGGTCCGTGCATCTCCTCTAGCTGCTGCTGCCTCCTCAGCCTTCCTCTTTCTATTAGAGGCAGTCGCAGGTTTACGTCCCTACAAAAAATTAAATAAGAGACAAATAAATAAGAAATCAAGAATCAGTATACATTTCGTGTTCTAATACACGAAATGTTGGTGCTCATTTCGTGTTTAAACACACGACATACCTGTCAACATTTCGTGTATTAGCAGACGAAATGTAAACTGATGAATCAGTTTACATTTCGTGTTCTAATATACGAAATGTGGAAAGTATCTCGTGTACATAAACACGAAATGCTCACCAACATTTCGTGTATTGGCACACGAAATGTAAACTGATTCATCAGTTTACATTTCGTGTGCCAATACACGAAATGTGGACAAGCATCTCGTGTGTGTTCATACGAAACACACCCCGACATGCCCAGATTATACCCCCACAAATTCGTAACCAATTCAAACAAAAAACCCCAATTTGTGTTACCAAATCACAATTAGACCCATTTTGGATAGGTTTACACAACATTTAACCGTTATATACTCGATTTTAGGCATAACATTATAGTTGGGTTTTCAATTTGAAATTTAGGTTTAGAAGAAATAATATTACTTTTGGAGCGGCGGTAGAAGAGGCGGCTCCGGACTTTCCACCGGTGATAGGGAGGTTTGTCTTCATTTTAGGTTGTCGGATTTGAGTCGGCCGTTGTTGTTCGCCGGTGGTTTTTGTTTGCGTCGCCGCGAGAGAGAGAGAGAGAGAAGAGCGACTGGTTTATGAATGGGAAGGAGGGATTTTTTTTTTATTTATTTAAGTATATATATGAGGGTAGTTTAGTAATTTGCATGTATCTTGTATATACCATGCCTTGTATATAGTAATACCCATCATATTTTGTTCAAGTTCACGTTTTAACCTCTCATGTATATTTTTAGAAGTTTTAATCACTGTATCAAAAAATACGTTCACTTTACCTAAACCCCTAACCACATTCAAAATCGTCAACTAAATTTTACAAAATCTAGCGAAAGTTAACATAATTAATGTGTTATATCTTGTACTCCATCCGTCCCAAAATGATGTTCACATTTGACTATTCAAACTTTTTAAGGATATGAACAATTTATTCACTTGTCATGTTTTGTTTGGCCACTTTTAAGCCTAGGTTGTAGAAATGTGAAGAATTTTTTTGGGACAATGAAAAATGCCAAATGAGAAGATCATTTTGGGACGGAGGGAGTATAAGCTAACATGGAATAGTTGAATGGAAATAAATGTACCACCTAACTTACGTCGTTATTGCAACCCAATTTGAAACCCTAGTTTTACCTCAACCGAGTGATCACGTTAACTTTCTTTAAATTTTGTTAGCTTTTTGGATATTGTTAGGGAGTTCAGATTTTTTTAATGATTATGGATATTGTTAGGGGTTTAGATTTTGTTAATGATTTTGAATATTGTTAGGGGGGTTGAGAATCGGTATATTGAATGCGTATATTGAGTACAATGGTTAAAACTGCTTACAAAAATACAAAAAATGTTAAAACCGTAGTTTCATCAAAATCAAAGTACAATGGTCTAAAATAATGTTGATGTACCTAAAAAAAATTGTCAATTGATTGTGGGGCCAAAAAATAAAAATACTCGATTGCAAGTTTCAAATTAAGAACATTGACATACAAATCCAGCTAGGTCATGTACAATACTCCATACGTCCCAAAATCCAAAATGATTTTGTTTGTTCATAAAAAGTTAGTCTCATTTTAAAAATTAAAGTTTCAAAATCACTGAATTTCAAAACTTACAATGTATTAAAATGAATTTTTAAAATTTATAATGTAATTTTAAAATGTCGGAAAAGTTAAACGAGACTATTCTTTTGAGATTGAGAGAGTGTAACAAAACAAAGAGAGTATTTTTCTTTCATTGCATTTGATTAAAACAATAATCAGTACATGGACATACATCTCTATTCTCTACTGAAAGGGGACACTACACCTACTACTACTACTACTACCACTACCACTACCACTACAACCAAAACCAGCATTTGCTTACCACAATTCTGTGGAGTAGCCATTTTGCTCTTTACATCAAGCTTCCCTAGCTACTACCCCAAACAAATCAAAAATCTAAGTTGACGGGCCCCACATACGCAATAAGAATATAATCGAACGGGCTAAATTTCAAGCAGAGGGCGCACATGTGTCAACTGGACATGGTAAAATTTGGTGCAGCGATTCTCGATCAATTATGTGTTGAAGGCCTAGGTTTAGGAGGAGGTATGTAGAGAGAATCTCCGCAATCAAGTGGGGTATGCATAAGCGGATTCCATCTATCAAAGACTATTCTACCCCCTCTCCCAATCCGTCCACGAACATTAAACGGGCGTGAAGATGTGCCATTCTGTACTAGAGTATCTGCTGGCGGTACAATACCTGAAGCTGCTAATTTTTCTGGAATTAATGGTTTTGTGAACATCAAAACTGGCTCTGACGGATCCTGCAATCATCAGGAAAATTACAACCTGGTTGTTAGGTAATAATAATTGTGGGCGTGAAAGAAGGCAAGCCCAAAAAATATTATGCGAGGTTTCTCTTATATACTCCCTCCGTACCATTTAATAATACAGCAAACCAAAAATAGAAACACGGAAATTAAGGAAAAGCAGTACTCCCTCTGTCCCAAAATGAATGTCCTAAAGAAAGAAGCAAGCCCAAAAAAAATTATGCATGGTTTCTCTTATATACTCCCTCCGTCCCATTTAACAATACACAAAAACATAGAAATACGGATATTAAGGAAATGTAGAACTTCATCCCAAAATGAATGTCGTAAATATTTTTGAATTTGCTCTTGGAGGTAGTACTAATATTGTTAGTGTTGTAGGTGTTAAGATTATGGAAAGTGTGGTTGGGGTTATAAGTGGGGTAGTGAAAAGTAAGTGGGATAGTTGTTGTGAGTATGACTAGTAGGCCCGATATATAAACTACAAATATTTCTACTTTTAGGCGAGTGTAACTTATAGTGACACTACCAAACAAGAAAGAATTGTTAGTTCAAATGGGACAGAGGGAGTATTTAACTGTCAGAGTAAATAGAATTAATCAAGTGCCACAAAAAGATAGCCAGTACCAATTTTTGGAGCCATGTGAATGGGACAGGTCGCCGCCTGAATTCTCGCTTGATACTTCCTGCATGATGCATTGCCAACCTTGGGTCCACGAAAGATGGATTTGGTACCATAAGTCTTGAATTTAGACGGGAGTTTGAGACGTCATCTGAGTCTACATATTCATCCTCACTCGAAATAAACTTGGATTGGAAGGACGGTAAAGTTGGTAGAGCCAAGCTGTCTTCAAGGAGCTCAGTTTCATGCTGAAAACCAACATAACAGCAAAATCGTGAACTGATAATATCTTCTCTTCTAGTACACGAAAGTGGAGTAGCATTTTACATGGCCCGCAAGATTTCACAAACAAACCAGTCATCAGTGAAAACTTAACAAAAAGAGAAAATGTAACAAGCTACTTAAGAATCTTATGATTTAAGCTAAGGGCATCAAAGTTGACAAAATACAGGAGGAAGACGCATGACCAATAAAGGGAAAATGATTATTCTAGACAATAATCAGTTGTTTTTTGAGACGCCGAACAATCAAATAGTATCATTATGATTTAATTGCAGGAATCTTTCAGAAGTTTCATCCGAGATGGATGAAAATGACACCACCTCCAAGAAAACAGTAATAGATTAGGGGGAACAAAAGATTTTCACCCTCAACCACCTGCATATATACAGTAGATGACATTCAAAACCCGATGGTTAAATCTTTCATATGTTTAATATTAAGGTTGTGGTTGTGGATAGTGGGGGTAGGAGAGAGAAAGTGGGGTAGGGAATAGTAAGTGGATAGTTGTTTGACTTGCGAGTATGACAAGTGGGGCCCATTGCTTAAAAAGTACTATAAAGTTACCATTTTGGGACTTCGTAGCTTTGAGTGGGACACCCAAAGTGGAATTTGTAAATTGTAAATTAAGATGGGGCGAAAGAATTATGAGATATAAAACTGCTAAACTGCTTAATTCGACATCTCATTTACTTGGTACACATGAAGGCTAACTTAGCAGTTTATCCTTAATAAGGTAAATCATTTTAATGTTTTACTATAGAAATAGAATTCAGACAAATCAAAAGTTACTTTCTTTTTTTCTTTTTTACGGAAGAATTCAAGGTTACTTTAGAAGTTTATTGAGTGCAAGTAAAACCTATCATATGAAAGTTCGAAATCACCTTATACTTCATTTGCATCCTCTGAAGACTAACTTCACTGTCCATGACATCTCTCTTCTTCTCTTCTCGCTGCATCAGACGATGTTTTACTAATAATCACAACATGAAAGCATGAGGGATAATCCAAAGCAGGAATACAAAATTATTAAAGAAAAAAACCTTAATTAGAGCTTCGAGCAAGTTCTTTGCTTGGTCAAGGTTGCGCCTGACCTGGAAATAGAAAAATGAGGATAATGGAATCAAAAAGCAGAGCAGAGAGTATGTGACTAAGAGCATTGTAATGACGAAAAATGGGCGACGCTGAAAACACAATAACTGTTCTCCAAAAAAAGAAACGATACTCAGCATTTATATTTCAGTCTTCATACTTTGTTCAATTTAAGCTATAAAAGTTCAATACTTCTTCAATTATTTTATTTCTTCTCGAAACATGATATCCCTCCATCCCAAACAAACAGTCCTACTTCCTGTTTTGGTTTTGTCTGAAAAGATATTCCCATTCCTTTGTTGTTTTCTCTCTTTCCTTTTTATATGTATCCCATTTCTATATTCCAAATCAATAAACTTTCAATAATTTCAGTTTTTCTCCTTCTTTACATAAGGAATATAATGATGATAATACGATTGACTTTTCAAATGGGACTATTTCCAGGGGAAGTAGAGGGTACTTTTTTGAGTGTCATACGTACATATATATAAATATATAAATACACACACACATATATGTATATCCTTTGCTGCAGCTTAAAAGAAAAGGACAAGCAAAAGAACAGCATGAATAATTTGAATTTTCATATGGGGCTTATTTTAGGCAGACGGATGGAGTAGTTACCACAGCAACAAACATATACTCCCTCTGTCCCGGAAAGTTAGTCCCGCTTTTTTCTTTGTTACTACAAATGATTTGAGAGATGATTTATGCTACTTTTAATTATCCTAATGAATCTTTAAAACTTGTTATTGATACGCCATTATAAATACTATCAATACCAATTTTAGATTCTCATTAAGATAATTAAAAGTAACCTAATTTATTACTCAAAGTTCATTCAAATTAACAATTTGAGAGATAATTTAGGCTACTTTTAGTTATCCTAATGAATATTTAAAACTTGTTATTGATACACTATTATAAATACTATCAATACCAATTTTTAGATTCTCATTAAGATAATTAAAAGTAACCTAATTTATTACTCAAAGTTCGTTCAAATTAACAAAAAAAAAAAAGAGGGACTAACTTTCCGGGACAGAGGGAGTATTAAAAAGGGAGTCCTATTCAATATAGCCTTCTGGTGCACCTTTTAAAAATGGAGTATTCTAATGACAGAATACTTTTTAAAATAGAACTGTTCAAAACGCAACATTTTTTCTATAAATGAGTTTGGTGCATCATTTTGAAACGCTAATTTAAATTTTGAATATTTTTATAATGATATTATTACCCTTTTGAATATAACATAATTTAGTTTATAATACACACATTTTAAACTCTAACAATTGGCTAGTCCGATGCAACATTTTAAAAAATGAAAACCAAAAAAAAAAAAAAAAAAAAAAATCCAAATATTATCGTCCTCTCATACCCTCTTTCTCTCTCCCTTCACTGGTAACCCCTTATACCATTCCCCACAGAACCCCCCCCCCCTTTCTATCACTCTCCTAATCTTCTTTCCTTCTTTTCAGCAATTATTTCTTATGTCATCCCAAACTTTCAAATTTTCATACTCAACGCTTAAATCTATAACTTTCTTCTCATTATTTTATTGTTTCCCTATGTTGATCTTTAAAAAAAAAAATCCCTTCCTCCCACTATTGTTCACTCATTGTAACACTTCGTAACTCACCCTATAGTGATACTCATGAAATCTCTACAGTATTCTTCTATCCTCCTTTGAGTGAAGGGCTATGCCATTTTATTTCATGAATCTCCGCTTCATCAAGGTAAGTTACGAATGTTCTAACCTTCAATTACAGATACGATGACCATCGTCCTTCTTCTTCCTCACCTCATTCTCTCTCTCCATTGGTACAGATTCAAAAAATTCACATCTGAAATTCCAACTTCTTCCCAAAATTAAAAGGTTAATTTGATCTAAATAGTTTATTGGCTGCGCTCTTTTATTGACATTTAGAAAGACCGTTTAAAACGGAGGCTCTGTTCTAAAAGGCAGCGGAATAGAACGTGTTGTTGATACGCATGATAGGAAGAAACGCCCTGTTTTAGGCCAAAACGTGGCACCAGACAAGGCCTTAGTCCTGATAGTATTGTGAGAGTGGTGGAAGCCTGTAAATGAATAAGTAATGGCCCTAAATTAATCGAAGTTGGTTAATGAATATGGGATTGACTTGTAACCTTATTGGCTAAATTCAATCTGCTAGGGGTGGGCAACTTATCGCCTACACCATTGGCTATCAAGTAAAGGTTTATTTATCGGCAATCTTAAGCAAATAGATAACTAGGCAATTCGACTTGGACCGAGTCTCTCAAATGGGTAGAGTTCGGCAGCCATAATCATAGTTATTAAAGGCGCGCCTAAGCCCCGGGCACAGAGAGGCTCAGTTTTGGAGCCTGGGTGCGCCTAGCTCCGGGCACAACAATCGACCATCAATTAAATTGTAATTAAACATAATGCGTGACTATTACTTTTCCTCTCCCATGACTCTCTCATGTACATGCACCATAACTTTGTATAAGAGTAGCAATAACTAGGAATTCCTTCAAACTAACAACTGCTTATCATTTCATAGGATTTAGACTTAGAGTCCTTCGGTTTGAACTTCTCTTTATGCTTGTTTGAACATCTATTTATGTTTGTTTCTTTTATGACTTATAATGTATGTTTGATTTACTACTTGCATTTCATTTATTGCTTATCTCGATGTTGTATAATGTATACTATACTTTTAGTATTGTAAGGCATTTTTGCGGGCATCGTCACTCGGGCGCGCGCCCGCCTAGCGCCTTGCGCCTAGGCTCCGGGCACACCTTTTGCGCCTTGGTGCGCCTAGAGCCTTTAATAACTATGGCCATAATGAGCCCGTCAAGTTAGTCAAGCGCCTGGTCGGGTGGGTACTCGTGTGTTGTCTGCCACGTTCGTTTCTGATACTAACTGGCTCGACCTGACGAATGCAGACCGAGGTTTGATGTAAACCCCGAATTTTTTAATAATATCCAGTTTGAGCCGATCCATCGAAAGCAAAAACCTGTAAGCGTAGATGATGGAAGAAAGATGATGGTACAAAGTAAAAGATGCAGATATTGGAAAGAGAGAAGAAAATATGAAAGAGAACACCCAATGAAATGGAAGAATATTGAGTGCGGCGAATAGGGAGATGAAAAGGGAGAGAGGGACGGACAATAGATAGGGCCCTGCAGGTGTTTCTTAAGATGATGTATTCTATATGTATTGTAGGCTTTTAGCCCTCTTTTACTAGGGGGAGCCAAATAGCCCAGGAAGGAAATTCAAACTATGTCGTGGCTGTTTGCATAATTTTAAGCAGTGAACCACAAGTATACTCGAGAAACCTGGATTTTGAAACCCGAGTCAAGTTCGGCCCAATCATTTAGAGCTCGCCTTGAATTCGCTAATAGACGACTTGGTCCAACCCGTTTTACAGCCTGTAGCTAATAATTACTAAGGGACTCTTCAAACAGACAACCTTGCAGAATATTCAATACTACCAAATTTTTGGGTCCATACACTAAGTTTGCAAAGGACTGCAGATCGTAATAGGAAAAAAGGAGTAACAGAATGAACAGCTCAGCTTTTATACTTCTACCTGTCGTGATACAATTAACACTAAGAAACATTATTAAAATGTATCAGGATGCATAAAAGAGGTCATGCTGCTCACCTGGCGAAGCTTTTCAAATGACTGCACATTGTTTTCTCGTCTTTGCATCTGAATATAAGAACAACAAGCAGCGAGAAGAGATTAATACGATAATTCTCTCTGAAAGTTCCAATATTGATGTCTTGCAGGAGGACACAACAGCTCATACCAAAATAAAGGCCATTCACAAAAGGGAACGGAAAAAGAGTTAAGAGCTAACAATAACCAAAGTTAAAACATACCCTTCTTGTGTGAAGTCTATGAGCTTTCTCCCTTGGCCTAAATACATTATATGGGTTCGTATCATTAACTGGCGGAGGAGGCTGTAAACACATACAAAGATGAATGAGAGAGAGTCATAGCATACACTGGACTGTTTCTGAAGCAAAATTAACATGCAGTACGAAATAAACATTAGAAAGGTGCTTTAGGAGAATTTACCAATATTTTCCATTTCTAATATGCAAAGTGGAAGCATCTGTTTCATTCCTATCTTAGATGAAAAAGAAAATGTGTTTGACAATCAACATATATTGATCAGCTCAATCTCCAGGTTAGAGAGAGAGAGAGAGAATGGGTATCTGGAGCTCTTAGGAATGAAGAAAGACTGCGACAGAGCTCAAACTCTTTAGAGTGAAGACTGCAACTAAATTCCAGCTCTCCAGCACTAAAATGGTATGTATTGAGAAGCAAGAAGGTAAACTACAGAACTAGCGTATGATGTCGGATACATAATTCAATACTCGAACCTCCATAATCCTCTCCGTAGTTAGCTTTCAACAAGAAGTGTTTCTCAAAAGCGTGAAACGTCTCTCTATATTTTAGAAATCCAAAACTTTTTTTAACCCATACTTCTTTAATTCGTTTGAATGTTTGGACAATGGAATAGTTACCAAGCAAATACATTTAAATGCTTCCTTAAGTCTAACTTGGAGGATATGTTTACCACATTGATTACTGTGTGCTGCGCTGAACGTCATTGGAATGCTTAGATAAATCATTTTTGCTTATTGAACCTTTTTTATGAAATTTACTAAAGGGCTTACTTACGAGGTACAAAGTCTAAGGAAGAACCACAACCCTGACCAAAGACCGTGAGAAATCAAGCAAGAGTCTGCTGCTCCATACTACGAGTAGCATCGAGGGGGAAATAACTGGACAAACACAACCAGCAGAGGAAGAGAACCAAATTGAAAAACTTGAAGTAAATCCAATCATATCCTGAAAAATACATATAGACCATAAAGATAAAGACACCCTTCCCTAGAAAAGAAAGCGCATCCTCCATGCAGACATGTGTCCTAACATTGCCAGTTTGGTCTAACCGCCTAGGCTTTTTTTCAGCCAAATATAGGGATGTAGAACCAGTGCAGTAAGACTTTTGTGATGACTATACAGCTATACTTTGCAACAATGAAGTCTCCACCCAGTTACATAATCACCTAAGAATCATCACAACCACAAAAATTAAGAAATAAATGCTCCCTAGCAAGAGGACAATAAAGATGTTTAACCAAGCCTCGCATCTCTATGAGAACGCAAAAAGTCATGTTTAGGGAGAAACAAGCAAACAAATGTTTGGGTAATCCTATCATAACATCATTTGACCATACCGTACAACTTACAATACAATTTGATGCTATTTATGTCCATACTTTTTCTATAATTGCAGCACGACCATAACAAATCAACCACCTTACACCAGTTTGTACTCTAATTAACAATTAAAAACGATGCCGAACGTAAGTACACAACTAAATCAACTGCTAGTGTGGGTACACTTATTCACCAGCGCAACCAATAGTAAATCATCACCCGTCCCTTACCAAGGCAATTAGTAATCTTCACCTCCATTGCCTCTAGAAGTAAGATAGCAGTCGTGCTAGTCCTCTACACATGATTGATGAACTTTGTAATCTGTTCAAATATATGTCAATGACAGGCTAAGTCCAAATCTAATTCCTGCAACGAATGCCCTAGAAACTTCACGGCTGAATACTCAAAATAATTTGACCCATATGTTACGAGAATAGGTTGTTATCTTTTCGCTTACTTGAGGAGAAGGTTAAGCTCCTAGTCAGAGTTGGGGGTAAAGTGATAGACATCTAGACTCAAGAATGGAAAGGGAGACAAGTTGCTGAAATTATGGCTAGGATCATGAAGATGTTACAATTGCTAAAGATGTCATGCTGAATTAGGGGCTTGAATAATGTTTAGGTTACTTTCTTTTCTTTTCTTAAGACTATAAATAAGGGGCAGTATGGAGGAGAAACTCATCCAGAAAATAGTATTGGAAGTCTATTGACTTGGGAGAGTTCCAGCCTCTAGAATAGCTGGTAGGAGAGTGCCAACCTCTATAATTGTTGGTATTTCATTGTTCTGTAGGAGAGTCGCAGGAGAGTCCTAGAGTCCTTGTTATTGTTGGTGTTTTTCTGTTTCGTTGAATAAAATAAGTAAGTCTTTTCTTTATTATTTCAGTAGTATATTATCTGTGCCTATCAATTGGTACCAGAGCAGGTTGCTGCGCAAGTTGCTGAGGAATAATGGAGTATGATGGTTATTTTTTGCTTGGAGTCGATCCACAAATCTTACTCGAGTGCCCGAAAGATAGAAACGGGTTAGAAAGGAGTGCATCTGCATTCCTTGAGCGAGTGGTCCAGATAAATTCATTAGATGAATACATCAATGAGTTCCAGATTGTTCGATGTCAATTGGAGACCATAGCCTCACACATGTGTGAAGAACTGACTGAAGCTTTCTTCCTGGAACATTTCATCGCTGGAATGGAAGAAGGAAGTAAGTCTTACGTCAAAGGGCTAGCGCCTTCTTCAGTATATTGGGCTATGATGTATCTTAAGCGCTCCAATACTCAAGAAAATAAATCAACAGAGAACTATCAAGAGACAAAAGGTATTCAAAAATGTTCTTCTTCTATGGTTGTTGATTGTGTAAAGGATTCCCTAGAAGTTGATATTTCGAAGCTAGTTGATGAAACGGGTATGGAACTCTATTCAACAAGCTCAGATGCTGAAAGTTACAATCAATTTCCACAGAGGAAACAAATTGCAGCAATGAACATTAATTGTTCAATAGAATGGCCAGGAGGAAGACTTAAGAGATTGCTTGAATCAGGTGTCAAATGTAATTACGAAGTAAAAGTTTATGGTGATCTTGAATTGGTACTCAAATTACAGGAGTTTGGACACCAATTCATGGATGAGAGGTGTGCTTCAGTGCATGAAATGGAAGGGGTATCTCATGTAATTCGTGTACGTGCTGAAATTTCAATAATTTGTTTGGGGTTATCATATGAGTGGTGGGATCCAGGAGGTATCTATGTGAAACTGCAGAGGCTGGGCTACGGTGGAAGCCACATGAGAGGAATATTCCAAGGTGCAGAAATCAGTCTCCTAATATTCACCTTGAGGACAAGGTGAAAGTTTGGCGGGGGGTAATGATAGACATCTAGACTCAAGAATGGAAAGGGAACAAGTTGCTGAAATTATGGCTAGGATCATGAAGATGTTACAATTGCTAAAGATGTCATGCTGAATTAGGGGCTTGAATAATGTTTAGGTTACTTTCTTTTCTTTTCTTAAGACTATAAATAAGGGGCAGTATGGAGGAGAAACTCATCCAGAAAATAGTATTGGAAGTCTATTGACTTGGGAGAGTTCCAGCCTCTAGAATAGCTGGTAGGAGAGTGCCAACCTCTATAATTGTTGGTATTTCATTGTTCTGTAGGAGAGTCGCAGGAGAGTCCTAGAGTCCTTGTTATTGTTGGTGTTTTTCTGTTTCGTTGAATAAAATAAGTAAGTCTTTTCTTTATTATTTCAGTAGTATATTATCTGTGCCTATCATAAAGAAAGAAGCTTCTTTTGTTTCATACAACTAAAGCTGGCAATCTTACTAGTGAAACCTAGAACGAAAAGAGAAAATCACCCACATCCACATGAATCTTTTTCCAACAACTGTCAGTAAGTCATCCGTTTACTAATTTATCAGAAAATGACAAAAATGACATGACATTTTTCAAACATAAGCTCAAATTAGACAGTTCAGTTACATGTTATAACTATTGTAAGCAGTAAAGACGCTAACCTGCAAACGCCGCAAAACAGGTTTTTGCCACCGTTCTCGCTGATAAGGCCAAAAGGATAAAAACATGCATCAAAATAAACGCCATGAAAAAGAACATGAACTACTAACAGATTAATTCTAGTGGACAGAGCTTTTAATGTGTGGCACAAGAATGATGTCTAGTTCCTAGCTACAAAAAACACTGCACACTTTTCAATAGTCACAAAAGATAACAACTGTAGAGCATTTCATCAATTTTGATTGTTTTATATGATTCAGAACAGCTCAATTATAAAAAAAATGTGGCTGATCCCAGGATGCACATTCTACATAAAGCAAAACTATGAGAAGGTCTGCTCACACTTCACTCCCAAAAACAATGACGTTTTGGATGTTATGGAGTAGGAACTGTAGTGATACTACTCAGACAACTCGAAGAGCATTTATGCACAACTTCATCCCACAATGAGATGTCATTTAATCGGGAGCCGATGGACAGGACATCTTTGCATAAATCACAATCATACAAGAGCTACATATTAAACAGTAAATATTACTCCCTCCATCCCAAAATAATCACACCACTACTTTGATCAGTCCAAAAATAAATGTCGCATTCCTAAATTAGGGGAGAGTTTTAGTGCAATTTTACTATTGTACATACAATGTACAAATAAGTAAAGCTCAAGTCTTAAGAACGTTGACAGGTCAACTATGACATTTGTTTTGGTGGGGTGGGAGTAATGTTTTCCGATGTAAGATTAAGCGAAAAGGGTGCACTACTCCTGATTCATGTCAAAGAGGGGAAATGTGTGGAAAAGGGGTAGCACTATTCCTGATTCATAAGTAAAGGCTCTTTTACTGGTAGTGTCAAAGTAGTATTTCACTTATATGTCTCTAAGTACTTCTAAGTTAGTGGCAAACCACATACAAGTACTAATTTAACAAATGTCGTAGAAAGCTCATAATTTCTAGCAATAAAATCTGTACAACATAGATTCTATTTCATGAGAGAATCACATTTAAATGGAAAATGGAGTGTACCTTCTCTTTCCAGTAACTATAAATAGACTGGAATACTCCATACTTTATTGAAAGGGCTTGCAGGGCCTAGCAATTAAAGAGAATACAGGGGATGAATATTCATATCCAAAGAGTCATTAAGAAACATTACATACCATGAGAAAGACCAAAAGAACAGATAAATCACATGCATGCATCAACAGGTGTATAACGACATACATAACATTATGTTTGCCCTTCCAGCCAGAAGTAAGGTGTCTCATATCCATGGTAAAACTACTACTCCCTCCATTCCTATTTAAATGATGTTTTAGCCAAATTCTCACAAACCAAGGAATGCATTTAACATCTATGAAGTTTCCAAAACTACCCTTTCTCTTACGTATTGAATGCAGAAGTAATGAGGGGAGGTGGAGAGACAAAATAACCCAAAGATTTTAATATCTCTGCCTCAACACCATCTCCCCTCGTCGTTCCCCTTTTGTCCTTCCACATTCCAAATCTACTTCCACCTTCCAAATCTGCTTCAAATCTGCAACCATGTTTATATGAAAACC
This sequence comes from Campanula takesimana, assembly GCA_026119855.1. Classification (NCBI taxonomy): domain Eukaryota; kingdom Viridiplantae; phylum Streptophyta; class Magnoliopsida; order Asterales; family Campanulaceae; genus Campanula; species Campanula takesimana. The sequence goes on from JAOWBW010000689.1 coordinate 698,663, forward strand.
ATCAAGAAATCTCCAAATCTGAATGAGGATTGAGTTTTGCCACTCGTGCTCGAACCCCGAAAACTGGAAAGGTGTGGTCTTTAAATTGGTAGATTTGGTATTGAATAGGAGTAGAACGCAGGTTTTAGAGCAAGGGGGTAACATGGTAGTGGCGAAGGATGGTGATTTTGGTCGTTACCGATGACGGTGGTGGAAGGGCGATGAGGTTAGTGGAGATGAGAGAGGAGGATTTGGTGGAGGATAACTAGAAAAGGTTTGACATATAGCTGAATCTAAGGAGTTCTTTTCGGAGAGTACAGATCATTAGGATAGAAGTAGATGAGAGAGAAAGGGGGTGGGGAGTATTAATTAGTTAAAGGGCATTATGGTCTATTGAAACCAAAATCTCCAACGTCAGTTATTTAGGAACAATTTTCAAATTCAAAACAAACTAATTAGTAACGGAGGGAGTAACAAAGAACTACACATACTAGTAGCAATTTAATTAACAAAACCAACATGGTAATTTGAGGAGGAAAGAATAACAACAACTATGTCCCAAAGATCATAAAGGAGGTGAGCGTGTTGCATGGTCATTCAACCTACATACTAAACATGACAGAAACAGGAGAAAAACTAAAAGCCCAATCAACTGTATACCTCAACAGCAGCATCAAAAGTAAGAAGAACAGGAATAGGTGAGCCGAGTGTTGGAGTTATAACTCCCGCTCTTTCTCGAGCCTTATGATCCAATACCTCTAATTTAAATAGTATAGTCTCTAACCTGCACCAGTGAGCACACTAACATGAGTTCAGTAAGCTGAGAGTGTCAAGAAAAAAAATGTAAACGATAGAAAGGATTGTTGGGAATCCACATAGAAATAAAAGAGAATGAAGAGAAGACAAAAGGCCAAAAGGAAAACAAATAAAGGTAATCAAAACTAGTTTGAATTGTACAAACTTCAATCAAACAAGACTATTGCAAGGCTTACTTTTCAGCCGCAAGAACCTTTCTTTCTCTATTAAATTCTTGAAGCCAATCTTCATCCTCATTGTCAAGATCATACTCCACAAATTCTCCAATCTCAGCCCGAGCTGCAAACATTTGCATATATGATGAATAAGGTATATCAATTTTAGATATGAAAAGAGCAGCAAATCATTACAAACCTCCCCTTGCACGTAGATAAGATGTCGGCTGATTGAAAGTGCGGGAATAATCTCTTTCATATGTATCCACAATAACAAACTCTGGTGTGGGTATTTCAGAAGCCACTTTCTTACTCGGAATCTGTGGTACCTAAACACCAAATATCATCGAATTGATTATCATTTATACTAAACTTAATAAGCACTAAAAGCAACACAAATTGAATCTTATCATGAGCTTTAGACTTGCGCCGGCCCATAAAATAATAAGCATGTTTCCAACCAACCAAACATTTACTTACTCGCTCTACCACTAGGTCCCAAAAGGAATCCCCACAGGTACCCCATATAAGATAAGGACCAAGAAAGGACTTGGCAACCAATCAAAGAAGCATATATATCACCCATCTCTTCCACATTGATCCCAGTGACTCCACACTTGGCCAAATTAATCTTCAGACCAGACACACACTCAAAAAGCTGGAGAATTAAATTGCATATAAATATCCCACACTGCCACACATACGTGCAACATCAACTTACCCGATATTGGACTTGATCAAATTATCGGACGCCCAAAGATACCCTAAAAGGCCTAAAAAGAATGTTATCATAACCACTCACATAATCAAACATGGAGATAATAGCGTCATATGTGAAGTATAAGTGAGAGGCCCTATAAGTGTCCTCACAACAGAACGCTCCTAAAAGCAAAACCCACCTCAAAAGCCAGCAATCTTGGAACCACATTCTGGAAATGAGCTACTTCTTAAATGGCCTTTTCATCAGCAAATATATGACTCGTACAGAAAAAAGTTATTCTTAAATGTCCGACTTACTCAACAACAAGAACTTTGCACAATGAAAGTTATGTGAAATGAAAGATAGTTGTCCAAATTACAAGAGAAGGCGCTACCAGTAAGAGACATAATCTTTGTTTTCTACATCACTAATAAAGAAAATTGGATACTCGATTTCTTTGTTATTTTTATTGTAAAAGAAAGAGAAAATTTAGAAAGAAAGAGTAAAGAAGGGATCATGAGATGTCCAGCTTTTAGGAAAGCAAAAACAAAACCTACAAGAAAAACAAATAAACAGATCTCGCCAATCAAGTTCCATGAGATAGCTAAACCACATAAAGCACCACTTTATCCTAAAAAGCACAAGCAAGGATTGACCTAAAAAATTATACTTAAGAGATTACTTTCTCTAAATACACCAAAAAATGGCAAGTGCACCATGCATACATAGTCAACCTTACCTTCCTAAAAACTCTCAACTGCATGGGGAAGAAAGCAGCTACCAGCAGCAGTGCTGAGCAACAGTTCCTCCATTAAGGATTGGATACACTGTTGCCGGTCTTTCTAATAGATTGCGCTTGAGTTCGTACTTAACGCAGTATACAAGTCATCCCACTAACATTTGTTTCCTTAGTAAAGTGAGTGCATGTGCTATCGCCATTTTCGGTATGCCATGTGCTTTCTGAAGCATCCTTTATTTATCTATCCACTATTTGATAGCTAACACAAAATGAGACGTGCCAAGGTTTGATATAAAGTGTTTGGTATCTCTCTCTAACAGCTTAAGCTTTTAAATAAGTCAGCAACTTAAGATTTAGTTGTGATATCATGAATATAATCACTCAGAGGTGTTGCACAAAAGCTAAGGCAATGCTCATTTACCAGCAGTTCAAATCTCACCATAAGCAAGCCAGGTGATGAAAAATTGATATGGGGATAGGGTACCAGAGAATTTGGGAAGGGGAGGGATACGTGCCCCCTTTGTGTCAACCTAGCACTGCATCTATCATATAATATATTGGGAAGTAATATCATGGCTACCCACTAGTAAACTATTACTCCCTCCGTCCCAGAGTAAGAGTCCTACATGCACGCTTATTAAGGAAACAATAAAAAGATGAGTAAATAATACAAGTGGGTTGAGGATATAAATGTCCAAAATACTAATCATTATGCAAGTGGGTAAAAGTAGGTAGAAAGTGTTGGTTTATTTGTAATAACACAAGCATTATGAGGATAAAATTGTCCAAAACACTATTCATCGAATTCCATTTTAGGAATGAGACTCTTAATCTGGGACGTATCCAAAAAAAAATTAGGACTCTTACACTGGGACGGAGGAAGTATTTATTTTGTTAACAAAAGAATATACCCAATCACTCCTTCTACATATCAACACAGAAGCACAAAAAAAAAAAAAACGTCGTGCTGCTACCTCCCCCAAAATGAAGGCACATTATTGTTCTTGATAATTCATTTTGGGACGGAGGGAGTATAACATTCAGAAAGTAAAGGATTGAGATAAACCTGCATTTCATTATCGGCTTCAGCAGCAAGGCGAAGTATGTGAGTACGGGTAGAAGAGGGAGTATCGTCATCTTCAAATTCTTTAACAGACTTGATAATAGGAAGCTTCTTGTGAATGTCAAGAGGACGTGGCCTAAATGACAGTCTACTCATATCAGCTCATCTCCCAAGTGAACACAAACTAATAACTTTTTTAACAATCCCCCTGCTTCACCAATGCCACCCACCACAACTCATGCAACTACATCAGCAAAATAAAACACAATTCATTTCATACTATTAAAAAAAAAAAAAAAAACTCAACAAAATAACAGATTAATTCCAAGTACACACAAACCCTAATTACAAAAATTTGCATGTTAAAATGGCAATAGCAAGCATTTGAAACAAAATTCAAATTGCAAACCCTAATATTAAGAAAAAGTGAGTGTGAGTGTGTGAGATTACCAGGAGTGTGGGCAGTGAGATTATGGTGAGCGTTCTTCGTTGAAGGAAAAAGGATTGGAAGAGAGAAACGTAGGGCTTCAATGGTGATTAGGATCAGAGATTGAAGGAAGGGGGAAGAAGAACGAGGGCTAACGGAGGAGGGAATTTGAAAACCCGATTACCCGAATACGTATTACCCGCCCGGAAAAATGATAATGTCCGGGCTATGTACGCAACGCAAGTAATTTAGGACTCTCACAATTCCGACCAGATCACTTGTTTGACTTAAAATTGTTCCACAAAATGTCAATGATCCTAAATTTGAGGTTTAGATATTTTAAGTGAAAAATTCCAATTATATAGATACGTTACCGTAATTATTTGTTATTTTATGCTTTTAAGTATACTACATTTGAAAAATTGATTAGTAAAAGTGGAAAATATTTGACATTAAAATTTGATCAAATTTTAACAATGGGCAGTAAAGACGTAATCGGCGATTTAAGTTATGATAGTGATATTGTATATACACCGTTGTAATTCTGGATAGGTTTTATATAACATGTTCTAGTTTATTATGTTCGATTAAACGGGAGGGGTGTTAATTTTTGATTACTTCAACTATCACCATTTGCATCGATGATAGTAATAGTATAAGCATCATTTGCAATACTTTTGATTCTCTTGTTCTTGGTCCTAACTTATTCTCAATGGAAACTTTTATCTTCTTACTTTCACAACTTGATGTGGGGTATATTGTACGATTTATTTCCCTAAGTTTTTCATGTATTTCATTCTATTTGATGTACATAAATTAGTTTTGATGTATTTGGAACATTTATTGTAATGTTGGGTTTTAATGTAATCTTGGGGGGTAAATAGTTTTTCATTTATTTTCCGGATGGAATTTATTTTGAGATTCAAAGTCATGTTCCAAATATCAAGAAAAAGTCAAGGTACAAGCCAAGTCAAAGTCAACTTAGGGGACAAAATCACAAGACAAAGCCAGAAATTGAAGAAAACAAAGAAGCTTGAAATTGCACTGTGCACGAGTCGTGCAGATCGGCCTAGAGCGCGGATCTGGTTGCCCAGAGGACTGACGGGAATTAATGTTTTTATTTTATTTTTCTTTTATTGTTTTCCTTTTGAACTTATATTAGACTCAGTTATTTAAACATTATTCCAACATTAGTTTTAGGTGTTCTTTTCACTTTTAGATATCGTTCTTTTCTTTTCTCTAGAGCTTGTGAGCTCTATGGAGAACTAACTCCATAGCTTTGGATTTGTGAATTTGAACTAAGTTTAATTCAATTGAGGTAAAAAAAAATTCTTCTCTTGTGTGTTCCATTTATAATTTTACTTGTATTGAAATTAGGGTTTTATTTAGGGTTGTGGATTCGGCCAATCCATTGGTCTTGATTTAATCATTTGCTAGAATTCTCTGTTGTGCAGAATTAGGGATTTCACCGTAACACATTTGCGAAGTTTATTGTTAGGATTGGAGTCCAAAACCTAAGGGGAATCAGGGGGGGGAAAGGGGTTCAAACCATACGGGGATTGGGGGAGATCAAAAACGGAGTAGGAACAACACAGGGAGCGGGCGGGCGCTCGGTTTAATAAGAAGTTTGGTCTGGAGAGAGAGGTGAGAGCGGGCGCCTGGTGCTCACCAGGCGGGCGCCTGTCCCCGGGATCAGAATTGCGATAAGTGCAGACTTCTAAGTTTTCTCCATGTATTCGCCTTAGGACTCTCTTGTACTGCTATATAAGCATAGATACGACCTAGAACACTGTGTAGCAACATATTAAAATGTGTATAATAATATATTGGCTTGGCGATTGCCCCGGACGTAGTTCATGTGTTGAACGAAACCGAGTAAACAATTCTTGTGTTCTTGTGTGTGTGATTCTCTCTTATTGTGCTTGTGGGTTTTGTGTTATTCAGATTACAACGGGGGTACCACTAAATTCCTAACAACTGGCATCAAGAGCTTTGGTTAGGAGGATTCAAAGTTTCATTAGTTGATTATTTTGAATCACGTTCTTGGGGACTTTGTGAAGCAATCGTGATGAAGAACTCAATCGAGAAATTCAACGGTATGAATTTCACGTTTTGGAGGACAGGGGTAAAGATTACCTTTATTGTAATGATCTTCATAAACCCTTAGGTGAGAAACCCGAAGACATGTCACAAGGGGATTGGGAGACGTTGGATCGTAAGGCGTTAGAAGTGGTAAGGAGCGCTCTAACCGACGATGTTGCACGGAACACGATGGAGGCCAAGACAACAGTGGGGTTGCTACAGATGCTGTCAGACATGTATGAGAAGCCGTCTAATATCAATAATTTGCATTTGATATAAAGAGGTTTGCGAATGCGAAGATGTCGGAGGGACAGACAGCAGCGAGTCATATCGGGAGTTTTAAAGGTATGTGGACCAATTAAAAAGTGTCGATATTACTTTCTCTGATGAAGTTAGCATGTTTTCTACTAAAATCATTGCCAGATAGTGGGAGGTAACTGTCACAACGATTAGTACGTCGAAAACACCATTGGTGTATACGGAAGTTAGAGATCTCATCCTTCAAGAGGAGTTGAGAAGGAAAGAGAAAAGGGGAGAATCTTCCGCAGATGGGGCTGCACTTAGGGTGGAGAGAACTAGGGGAAGGGGAGGACCGAAAAAGGGGAAAAATAAATCGGTCAAGTGCTACAATTGTGGAGCGCTAGGTCATATTAGTTATGACTGTCCGGATAAGGATAGTGATGCACACATGGTGAATGATGAGGATGTATTAATCCTAGGAGAGGAGCAGTCAGGTGAAGATTGGGTGTTGGATTCTGGAGCTTCTTGGCATGCTAGTGGGGATGCAGAATCAATGAAGCGGTACAAACAGGGAGACTTTGGGTTGTTTATCTTGTGATGATCAACCATTGAAGATCAAAGGTAAGGGGGATGTGATGATGAAGACACCTAACGGGGCTGTTTTACAACTACACGATGTGATGCATGTTCCGGATTTGAGGAGGAGGGTGATTTCCGTTGGACAACTTGATGATGAAGGGTATGGTGTGACCTTCATTGGTGGGTCTTAGGAAGTCACAAAAGGATCTAAAATGATCGCAAATGGAGTTAAGGAGAAGATGTTGTACTCTACCTACAATGCGATGCTCGCTCAGGTGGGAGCAAGAGGCTAAAGAACCGGCCTATTGGTGTAGAAAGGAGAAACATCAAGAAACGGTGTGTTAGGGGGGAGAGGGACACAAAGTTGAGCAACGCGGTATGGAAGTCCGAGTGCCCTAACAGAGAGCGTGTTCAGACCAAGAAAAGACAATGTAATAAATAAGGTATGTCCAAGTTTAAAGGGAAGCATTGCGAGGAAGGTGGGTCTGGAGGGAGAAGGCGAAGTTAGACTTGTGGAGAGAAATCAAGGTAGAAGCTGATTTGAGGAGGCAAGAACTATCTAACACAGAGAGGCTGAAACGTCGCTTGGTTTCAACTCGCCTTAGCACTTAAGCGAGGAGGCAAGGTAATGCCAAGTCAATATGGAGTAAAGATGTGTTCTAAAGAGATTCATTTCGTGGTGGGAGTGATGATCGGCCTATGCTTATGGTTTTAGTCTCCAGGTGGGAGATTGTTAGGATTGGAGTCCAAAACCCAAGGGTAAGCAGAGGGGGAGAAAGGGGTTCAAACCATACGGGGATTGGGGGAGATCAAAAATGGAGTAGGAACCAGTACATGGAGCGAGCGGGCGCTCGACTTCTACCATGCGGGTGCTCGGTTTTAATCAGAAGGTTTGGTTTTGGCGAGAGAGGTGAGCGGGCGCCTGGTGCCCGGAATCAGACATTGCGATAAGTGCAGACTTCCTAGGTTTTCTCCATGTATTTGGCTTAAGACTCTCATGTACTGCTATATAAGCATAAATACGACCTAGAACACTGTGTAGCAACATATTAACTTGTGTTTAATAATATATTGGCTTGACGATTGCCCCTGGACGTAGTCATGTGTTGAACAAACGGGTAAACAATTCTTGTGTTCTTGTGTGTGTGATTCCATCTTATTGTGCTTGTGGGTTTTGTGTTCTTTATTCAGATTGCAACGGGGGTACCACTAAATTCCCAACATGTATGTGCTATATCAATTAGCGAAGTAAGTAAATTAAACGATTATCTAGTAACCTAGAATGCGTTCTTGATATTCGTCTCTTAAAACTTCAACAAATAATAATTAGACTTTTTTTTGTGCCAGTTTAAGTATATATTGATTAGGGTTTATAGTGAGTGTGTCACTGCTATAGACTATAATATAAGAAGAAACAGAGATTGAAATACATCTCGTGATCAATTGAATAGGATTAACAGAGAAAAAAAAATACTAGTGATATTGAATTAGAAGCCGGGGATAAGGATCAAATCTAAAGTGTTTTTTTTACTCATTGCTTTTAATCAATTTAGTTTAATTTCCCTATCTTAATAATTAATCATAAAAACTCAACCCCCAATCTAGTTAGGTGACTAGTGCACAATTATCACTATTCTTCATGAATCGACTCTGAAATTACCCTAAATTACATTATTAGTGCTGAGTTCCGGTCTAATTTAGTAGGTGTGCGACTAATCCTACAAACACTTGACAAAAAAGGGCATGTAAGGTATACTAGACTTGACAATTTTATATACATACCGTGAAAAAAAATAAAAATGTTAACCTCACCATCTGAATCTACGATAATAACACTAGTATAAACAACATTCATCTTTACTTCGTTCTGGTCCTAGATTCTTGCCTATGATACATTAATCTCCCTATTTCACACTTGACACAAATGAGATGTGAGGTGGACCAGACTTGACAATTTTATATATTTACCGAATACCTATATTTGGACCATCAACATCTGAATTGACAATAATAATAATAACTGTAGACAACCCGCACCTGGTATGTGTTGGTGTGTATGCCCTAGGAACGTTATTTGTGTTATCATTTTATTCACTACACAAAGACATGTTATTAATTATTATTTGTTGTTACATATTTTGTTAATAATAATCTCCGTCTCTAGTACTTATGAATAACTAGTATAAAGTTTAATATATAATCTGTGATGATTATGTGTATGTGATACAATTAAACTTATGGGTATATGTTGGTGAATATGGTACTGGACTTGACCCGTTTGTGAGATTTATGTCATGGTCAAATGTCATAATTAAATCTCATAATAGTTATATCATTAGAATCATTAGACCTGAGATTATTACGATCTCCATATAATGAACATTATTTTGACATATTCAAACGTTACTCTTAACCAAGTAATCATAAAGGATATGATTGGCATGATCGGAGTTATGTAGGGAAGTGTAATAAGTCAAGATGGAATTTGTCCCTCTTCGTGAGAGATATCAAGATTAGGCTCCTCGATTAATAGTATTGATGAAATGCATGGCCGTGCTCAAATGAAATGATGTGATCAATGTCATTTGTATTATCAATATATTCGAAATAGAGAAAAGTATTGAACAATGTAAGTTGACCATGGACCATGACTATGTTCAATGACATCGTGGACAAAAGGATTGTGATATGTTCTATGAGGATAATCGAACTTTAATAAGTGATATTATTTGGGTAATCATGATGGATTTCTAGAGTTCTCTCATGATTTATGAGAATGACTTTGGTCGGGCTCATTGTCAACTTAATATAATCCTATAGGGTCACACACAAAAGACAAATTAAAACAAAATCTAAAATCGAGTTTCTGGGGGTGCTCGACCGAGCACATCATATGACTCGGCCGAGCATGCAATTGCCGAGAGTAATATTGTTTTTCCTGGTGGTGCTGGCGCCGAGCACCTTAAATACTCGGCTAAGCAGATGCTGGACCGGGCCTGATTAGTCAAACGTGGCATTACGGATTTAGGCTTATTCTCCATAAGGGTTAAGGACTAATGTGTATAAATACATAATCCTACACCCTAATCAGTACTATAAGCCTCCATATTGTTTGTGAAACATATTCTTGCTCTGTGATTGAGAATCAAATATCAAGAAGCCAAAAACTCATATAGCCTATTACAATAGAAATTGGATTTCTATCTAGATCTATCAATCTGGATCAAGAAGGTGTTCTTGATATTCGTTTGCGTGTGGATATTCATAGAGGGTGATTCTATTATCATAGTTCATCTTCCTGTGATCGTGATTTGAAGAACGCATGGAGGAGTTTTCAAATCTTAAAGAACAAAGATTCAAAAGTCCAAAAATTTCAAAGCATCATCACGGTTAGCATTCTAAATTCATCTTATATTAATTTAATCATCTTGAATGGATCTAGGCTTTTTGAGTTTTATTCCGCTGCATGATTGCTCAAATCCAACAGACTGGTATACCACTTTGGTGCACACCACACTAGCACAGCCCTTTTCGAACCAATCAACCACACGTGAGAGGCACATTAAGGCTCGAGTGGCTGATCGGTCCCCTAGCTGGCCGGACGGCACACGTGGTTTAATGGTATTTTTGTCTTTTGTCAGGTTTAGAGAGACAATTACTCAGCTTAATGGGACCCCTATCACCCATTAGCATAACGTGGGAACGTGGGAACGATCTCTCGCGAGATTAGCTCCCATTTCTCCAATTTTTGCCGATTTTTCACTATAAAATGACTCTCTACCCCATAGAATCAACTTCTTATATACAGTCATTGCAGATATATATGACACAAATGAGCTTAATTACCATATTGTACACATTCAATAGATAAATTCATTGGCGAATTCATTCAAGCGCTAGTGCTGGGTTCAATTCCCTCAAAAGAGATAAATGTTTCCTTTTGGAAATATATATTTGTATCATTTACTTTAATGCCCTTGTCAATTCTGCATGTCTCGAGTAGAATTTACCGATGACATGATGACAATGACGTAGGTTCGCGAGAAAAACTCTCGTACATTTTGTCCCTAAAGTCATTTATTGGATGGGATGGCATGAACATATTCAGATGACGAAGTCAAGCCAATGTTGCACTATTCTTTATAAGCATAAGTAAACAATTTCTATCTATTGTGTTCTCTTGAATGAAACTTGCTTCACTCTTGGGTACAATGGTGATCAGAGTCGATGTTCTAGTCGACTTTCTGTGTAAAATCCTCCAATGAATTTATCTATTGAATTTGTACAATGTGGTTATTAAGCTCAGTTGTGTCATATTATCTGTAATGATTTTTATATAATAGGTGATGGGTGATGGGGCTAAGGCTGATCTCAAGCTCTCGTTCACATATCTCAAAAGCTGATATTGAGTTACTGGTTCCAGAAATTGGTTGAGCACATTTATCTTTTTTCATTCTCGCTTTTATCTATCTGGTCTCAGATGCTATACCTCACTTGTGCTGAGTAGCTGTTGTGTTTATAGTTAGGAAGCCTTTTATACGGTATTTTGAATTTTCCCAATTTAAAATAGTTTTGCTTTATTCATTAGCTATCATGTATCTCTAATAGATGTATTTCCGGTGTTCATTTATCCTTTTATCAGGGACATTATAGACAAACACAGAGGTGTGTTTTTGTAAAGGTCATTAATTCAATATTATAGTAATTATAGCCATTTTTGAGAAATTGTTCCTAGCTAGGTGATGTATCATTCTCGTTAAATTTGTTATCTACGCGACAAATTTCTTGTAATTGTGGCGTGATTTTTCTCAATTGTTCTCATTATTTGATAAATGGTTTATAAGAAAAGTTGTGTTGAAGTTATCTCTAGTGTTATCGCAACAGCTGCTCATTGTGTTCCAGTGCTTGCAATTTCCTGCAATGAAGTGCTACTATTCTCAGAGTTGTGAAAATAGAAGTGCTAGTTCATGCTTTATGGATGTACTACTAAGGCAACGTTTGGTGTACGGGAATGTGGGTTCTGGAAGGTATTTGATTCCCATGTAACACTTACTTTGTTTGGTTTACGCCTGATAACAGATAAAGGTATGGGAATAAGTTTCGTATGGGTATCAAAATCCTATCCTTCAGGGCTCGTTTGGTATGCGGGTATTTGAGGGTGGGAATGGGTATTTCATTCCTAAATAACATTTACCTTTGTTTGGTATCTTTTTTTTAAGAAGGATATGGGATAGGGTATTTCTTTCCTATGGATATCAAATACCCATCAAACACGGTTATTTAATCCAACGATTAGGAGGTGGGTATTTCATATCTATTCCTGACAATCGAGCGATCCCGTAATCACTTACGGTAGTCGGAAATATTTTTGAAAATACCCGCGCAACAGCTTCGTGAAATTTAATTGTGATCAAATCTCTTCATCTCTAAACTCTCTTCCCTCTTTTATCTCTTCCTTCCTCTATTTATTCAAGATTCTAAAAGTAAAACCTGGAAAGTTTCAAGGAGCCGGGCACTCAGAAAGTCTATCATATTGTTGGTGAAGAGTACCAAAAAAGTAAGATCCAAGATTTTTTGTAATCACAATCACATCCCAAACCCTTTTACTAGTTTCAACCTCTTATCAAACAAATTTATTTTCTACTAATCTTCATATCTTAGATTACTTTCTTTAACTACAGCAGTGATTATGTGAATTCTGTTTGTGAATTTTTTGTTGCTATGTGGATTTGATGCATCGTATATCTGCAATTTATGGTTTTTTTGTTTGCTTGTTGGTTTGTTAATCTTACTATTTTACTTGTTTATTAGGGTCATATGCAACAAGCAATTTCTGGGTCCATTATGTGACTGAAAATTTCACTTGTGATTCTCTGCTCTACAATTATTGGGAATAAATTTAGTGAATTTAAAAATTATGCAGAGAGTTATATTAGAAAGTTCATAATATTAGAAAGTTTATGAGTAGCATTACTTTTGTTATTGATACTCTTTTGTCCACCACAAATTGTGATTTTTAATTTCTCTTTTTATAGTATTTCTATTCCCGTCTCAAATAGATGTCCAACTTTGTTTTTCCTTCTCAAATGGATGGCCAAATTTATTTTTGATGAAAACAAAGTTGAACTTTTATTTTGAGACGGATGGAGTAACATTTCATTTCACTGTCATAGATT